>CM042167.1:18522833-18545333 GCA_023376005.1 Doryteuthis pealeii
TATATATATATATATATATATATATTATACATTACAACCACATATGTCTAACGCCTGAATTAGCAAAACTAGCGACAAATGTGTAAATAGTTACTTTTACGACCATTGTTGTGGTCGACTTGGGCCAAAAAAGGTTGTATGTCGCATCACGTCTATCACCAGTTGTAAGATTCAAAGTGGATATTTGAGATATAACTCCGACAAAGGTTGAGGAACAAAACATTTAATATGGTACAGCAATATGGTACAGAAACCCCAACCCACAGAGGTTGATATGCCGTAAAACAAAACAAACCAAACCCTATATAAATTTATATATATGATGAATGTTGCGTAACGCTTATAGTCCTAGGATATAGACCCGGTGACCCGAGTTCAAATCCTGGAAGTCTGTTTGCGTTTCAATTTTTAATGTCATTGGAAAAGCATGAATCCACCAGCTATGAATAAACAATAGGGTAGACTAGGTTATCTAACCTTGGTACGGCAACTGGAATGATTTGGTTTGGTTTGTTTGTTTTTACGGCATATCAAACTCTGTGGGTCATTTAATGCCGACAAAGTTTTGAAATAAATTCATTTTTAATGGATTCATTTTTTGTAAACACATTTTTCTATTTAACCCATAGATGGGACGCTAACAGGTTCTACCACTCCGGGTCAGAGTGGACCAGGAGCAATGGTGATGAAGGGTGCTTCACATTCCCAAACCTCCAGAACTGGAACCTCGCCATCAATAGTTTCAGATAGTTTAACGTCATTCCCAGGACATGAAGACCCTCAGCCACCGCCTTCTCGCACCAATATGATAAAAAGAGCTGGGGCTTGTCATAAGGGCAATAGGGTTGGGGCAATCATATAGGTCCTAGGGCCTGACATGACCAGACGATTGATCAGACGGGGTGGGTGCATTTCCGACATTTATATAAGGCTTCTTTCTTAAACTGTTATAAAATCCTTATTCGTAACAGACTGATTTTTTTTTATATTTAAAATCTATTTAAAGTTTAATGTATGACAGGAAGAATAATTTAGGAGCCCAAAGGACGGTGTCGTGCATAAAAGGCCCTAAAAACTATATTTGATAGTCTTGTCATCTTTTAATGTTTAAAGTTTTCTTTTATGTGAATCAATCTACGTATAAGATAAAAACATGTTTCCGTTATGTCAATAATACAACAATATTGCCTTATATACACATACATATACATACATACACATATATATAAAGATAAATCTAATGTCAGACGAACCTACTAAAAGTTTCGCTTCATGCTCTTCAGAAGAAGCATTGAGCGAAACTTTTAGTAGATTCGTCTGACTCATTAGATTTATCTTTATTATTTGCTCTACTTAGGTATTGAGCACTTTTTACTTATTAGCTTTAGTCTCCTGGCGGTTTTGTATGAATGTACATATCTTATATATATATATATATATATATATATATATATATATATATATTGTTTTTTTCTTTTGGCCAAAATATTGTACTAATAGATTATTTTTTGTTGGTACTATTATCTTAGTCTTTTCTTTTTTCCAAAAAATTTTTCTTCCCGGTTGATGTTTAGTAGTATATTTTTACAATCAAACAATTTGCTTGGTTTTTTCTCACCGCGAGGATTTACCAATAAGTTTTGTATATTAAATACACACACACACACACACACACACACACACACACACACATATATATATATATATATATATATATATATATATATATATATATATATATATATAAAGGAAAAAGTGGACAAAAAGGAAGAACTCAAAACAAATAGATGTGGAGATATATATTTCCACAACCCCACACCTTCTTGTTTCCTCTCCCCTCCCCACTAAAAAAATCAAAAATTCTACCCACACCTACCATAAAACTGATGGCCTAATTTTGCCACCCCCACCATGCCCTACAACTTTCTCATACTATCTCCCACTCTTCATACAATTAATCAAAACATTTCCTTATAACCAACCAAGAATTTTACCCAACTTCCAACCCTCTTATCTTCACACACACACACACACACATATATATATACACATACACATGAGCAGGATGCGACACAACGTCAATTTCTTAAGCAGAGCTTAACAGGTTTGAATTCAGAGTTTTCCTTCTCCTATACTGGTTACCTAGCCATGGTTAAAGATCCCAGTCTGCCCTGCTATTTCCCCATAATTGGAGGGAGTATTGGACGCATACCTTTCCCAAGCGTATTAGCGCAATGTGAAATTCAAACAGCTTCGTCCAGGAATTGAATTCGGGTCGACGAGTCCATTTCCTACGACTCTAACCATTACAATACGCGCCTCCAATATTGCCTTATATAAATGTCGGAAAGGCCAGCTCCGATCAATCGGCTGGTCACGTCACGCTCTAAAACTTATATGATTGCCCCAACCCTATTGCCTTTATTGCAAGCCCACAGTCCTTTTTATCATATAGGTGGTAGAAGGCGGTGGCTGCGGGTATTCATGTCCTAAGAATGACGTTAAACTCTATCTGATGGTGAGGTTCCAGTTTTGGAGGTTTAGGGAATGTGGAGGACCTGTTCATCATCATTGCTCCCTTGACCCGGAGTGGTAGTACCTGTTAGGGTCCCATCTATGGGTTGAATAGAAAAACATGAGTTTATCAACAAAATTGATTTTCCATTAAGAATGAATTTATTTAAAAAACTTTGTCGGCATTAAATGACCCACTGAGGTTGATATGCTGTAAACCAAACCAAACCAAACTAAACCAAACCAAACAAACCAAACCCTATATAAATTGATATTTATGCCGAATTAGTAGAAGGCTTCCGGCTGGTAGGGAGACCACGCCTACGCTTTAAAGACGTCTGCAAGAAGGACATGAAGACATGCCACATCAAAACCAACACATGGGAGGTTGAGGCAGAAAACCGAGCGACACGAAAAGGAGTGAAAAAGAGAGGAAAGAAGTCGCCACAGGAAAGAGAGCAAGAATGAAGGAGGGGCAACAGGAGAGGCAACAGCAACTCCTCTGTTTGTTTGCAGTCACTGCACCAGAGATTGCCACTTGAAAATTGGCCTGTTCAGCCACTCGCGCAGATGCAGTTAAAAAAAAATTGTGTACACTTTGTCATCGTCTTTGGTAGACGGAAGGACGTTAACAACAAAATGTTTGCAACTAAATTAGAAATATATATATAGCCTGAGATAGATTATAAAATCACGAAATGGACACTACGCCATCGTCTTCAGCAGGCGGAAGGATGCCAATATACACAAATGTATAAAAATGCAGGCACACACACACACACAAGTTTTTTTTGTTTTTTTAATCTTCTTTTGATTGCGTATGACACTAAACTGCATCTGATGGTGAGGCTCCAGTTCTGGAGATCTTGGGAGTGTAGAGTACTCCTTCATTGACATTACTCCAAGGTCCACTCTGACCCGGAGTAGTAATACCTGTTAGGGTCCCATCTATAGGTCAAATAGATCTGTTTAAAGAATGTGCGTATTCGATAGGAGTGTGCAAATATATATATATATATATAAAGGGTGAGTCAAAAAGTAATTCCATTTTGTTTAGGACAGGTATAATTACGAACACAGAAACATGTACCATAGATCAAAATGAAGCTGATCCTCTGTGGATCACATCTCTATTCCTCCACAGTTTCTCTCAATGGCAATGTTCCCGCTTCGAATGAGAGCATGTATCCCTGCGCCATAAAATTCTGTTGACTGTTATTTGAGGCACTTCTTCACTACAAATTTCACTTCCTCGTCACTGGAATAATGTTTGCCTCTCTTCGGTCCCATGAAAGAGGGTTTGAGAGGCAACCATTAAACATATAAACGCCAAACCCGGAACCTTGTGTCTCCTATACGGATGCTTTACCCGAATGACTCTATTCCGAGAAGCTTTTGTTCATTCATAGAATTTTGGTGATAACTATATTCATTTAAGCTAACATTAATATCTTTGTAGTATTTTATTCCATTGATAAAAATGATGTGTAGTGTTTTGTGTCGAAATAAACCCACAATTCATAGAATTTTGTTGATAACTATATTCATTTATATTAATATTAACAACTTTGTATTTTATTCCATTGATAAGGATGTGTAGTGTTTTTTGTGTCGAGATAAATCCACAATTCATAGAATTTTGTGTGATAACTATATTCATTTATATTAATATTAACAACTTTGTAGTATTTTATTCCATTGATAAAAATGATGTGTTGTTTTTGTGTCGAAATGAACCCACAATTCATAGAATTTTGTTGATAACTATATTCATTTATATTAATATCAACAACTTTGTAGTATTTTATTCATTGATAAAAATGATGTGTTGTGTTTTTGTGTCGAAATGAATCCACAATTCATAGAATTTTGTTGATAACTATATTCATTTATAGTAATATTAACAACTTTGTAGTATTTTATTCCATTAATAAAAATGATGTGTAGTGTTTTTGTGTCGAAATAAACCCACAATTCATAGAATTTTGTTGATAACCATATTCATTTATATTAACATTAACAGTTTTGTAGTATTTTATTCCATTGATAAAAAGGATGTATAGTGTTTTTGTGTCGAAATGAACCCACAACAGAAAAAAAAAGAAATCCCCTCACAATATATATATTTACCAACCCCTCCACACGAGCAGGATGTGACACAAGGTCAATTTTTAAGCGGAGTTTAACAGGTTTGAATTCAGAGTTGAATTCATACCTTTCCCAAGGGTATTAGCGATAAGTGAAATGCAATTACCACGCCCAGGATTTGAACTCGGGGCGAAGGTTGTCGTTGAGACGTTTTTAGTTTTATGAAGATAACAATTAATACTTTTATGTGGATTTGATATTCCCCTTTACTACAAGATGAGATTTTATTCTAGGTCGAAAGTTATGTGTGTAGTGATGCTGATAGCTTTTTGATTTAGTGCGTCCTGGGACGCACATATTTATTTTGAATGAGTCCCCGGGAAATTTGATGGGTCCCAACTAAACTTTCTTAATAATTTGTAGGGTTTTATTTATTATCTGGGGAAACAACTAAAGCCGTTTCTTACCTATACTGCGTATACTAATTTTTTATAAATCGAAAGATTGTTCAATATTAGCTATGACTAAGATATAAAATATTTTCACTTTAACAGCATATTGTGTTGTTTTCATATCCTTTTATCTATACTCATACCGTCGGATTCATTTCCTTTCTATTAACTTATATATATATATATATATATATATATATATATATATATATATAATGCTGGTTAATTATGTGATTTCTAAACAGCATTTTGTCATATCTTTATGAAAGCGATTTACGAAGAACTATAATAGGAAAGTTTGTTTGTTTGTAAATGTATATTATTACTGTACGCTTATGTCTATATTCTACATACATGATACTTTGATGAGTTGTTGGTGCACCTGAGCACTGTACACATACATGTATATTATTACTGTACACTATTCATATTCCTGTCACTAATACATTATTCTATGTACTATACATGAGACTTTGATGAGTTGTGGTGCAACTGAGCACTGTACGCAATAAATTTCATTATTATTACTAGCAAATATATGCACCCCCTGGGTGCAAGTATTTTGGTTTTGATGTAATAAAATATTGTATCAAATTAGAAACTATTTAGAAAATGTTAAACTGAGGGGGTATAATCGAAAAATAGAACAGCTTTAAATTTAACTGTTCCATCATTTTCCATCACTCACGTCCTTCATTTTTCCTAATCTATCTATTTAGTTAGATTATGAAGTATTTAATAAAATTACAGTTCTTTCGTCTTATTTATGGATTTCTTTTAAGATTTATCACCGAAATTTTTGCTCAGATTCGTTAAAAGAAAACCAAACAATTAGAAATCAATAATACTAAGCATATATTTATTAAAATCAAATTCTTAATATCAATATGCAAATTAGCCTTCGCGTTCACACTGTACACCGCTATTTTGTTGAATATATAAATATACTTGCATGTTACCAGTATGTAGATTAATCCAACAGTATTAATATGATATAACAATTTTATCAATAATTGAGATTTAGATAAAAATAAATTCATTGTGTATGTGACATCAATAAATAAGGGAATTGTGACTTCAGTAGTGATTTAGTTTGGGTTACAGACAGACAAACACACAATCTCCATTATAATAAGATATCCAAATTAATTTGACGTAAATGCGTGTGTGGCAAGTAAAACTGACTTCTAATGCAGCAACACAAATTAATGTAAGGCAAGGGAGATAACTTTAGTTTATTTTAATGTTTTGCAACTAACAAAATAATTACAGTTTAAAGTGGGGGAAATTTATTCACAAAGTGTGTTTACTCACTACACTGGATATGTTCATTTTGAAGGTGACAGAAAAAATGTCAAGCAACAAGACTATTTTAGCCATTCTATAACTGAATGTGGCCGTCACGCTGCCCAGCAGAATGGGATCGTCTGTTTCTCTGAATTTTTGAGATGATGCTTGATAATTAGTGTCATTTGTGACCTTCCGAATTTGTGTTGAATTAACGGTTAGTTTTTATTTCTCTGAATTTTTTAGATGAGGCTTGATAATTAGTATTATTTGGACTATTGTCCTCGTCTTTATTGTTATCTGTACAACGTTTCGGTCGATGTTCCCTCCGGCTTTCTTCAGCTATTTCTTGTCGGACACGGGAACCTTCTCGGACTTGGGAACCTTCTTGTCGTAATCGGGAGCCAATCACGGAACTTTGAACCTAACCCTTTATTCAGTCCATAAGAGAGATTATCCTGTTCTCATTTCGCTAACCATAGCTGGGGTAAGAGAGTAGTATATACTAGTATTATATTATTCAGTAACCGCTGCCCTGACTAGGATATATGATCATGCAGTCTAGAGATAACTGTCGACTTGGAACTGTTTTAAAAATAAACTACTCTTTATCCACTAGGCGCATGTGTCAATTAAGAATTCCTGTGTCGGATATATCTTGTTGTTCGTGAGATGAATGAAAAATAGAAACAATAGCAGCAGCAGCAGCAGCAAGCACGAACGGGTTTTAGGGTTAATATTTTACCGATAGAAGTAAGTAAAATTTCAACATTTACATCAGATAGCAACTATACATGATTGTCTCAACCTATTGCCCCTATGGCAGCCACACCTTTTATCATATGGGTGCTAGAGGCGGTGCTGAGGGTTTTAATGTCGCTGGGAAGAACGTACACTGTATCTGAAATGGTGAGGTTCCAATTCTGGAGGTCTAGGGGAATGTGGAGCACCCTTCATCAGCCGGAGTGATGGTACTGTTTAGGGGTCTCTCTATGGGTTAATAGCAAAATGTATTTAAACAGCTTGAAGTATCATTAGACATGAATTTATTTTAAAACTTTATCGGCATTAAATGACCGAGGTTTGTATTTTCCCAGTACCCACTCGTTCGGTCAGGCACAAGGCCCTATTAACGTGGGATCCACCCACAAACCGAAGTTATGGGATGGCGGTGTAAATGACCCACTGAGGTTGATATATAGATAACAACCAAAACACCTCCCACTAGGCTGTGGGGATGACGTAAACCCTAATTGATGTGAGGTTCTAGTTCTGAGAATGGGGATGTGGAGCAACCCTTCATCACCATTGCTCCCAGTCCACTCTGACCCGGAGTGGTAGTACTGTTAGGGTACCATCTATGGGTTAAATAGAAAATTGTTTAAAAAAGATTGTTTAAAAATATTTTTACCAAACTATGAGTTATAACAAAGTTGAAACTTGGTAATTTATGAGGAAGTGCGTCCAGTCTCCCGCCTCAAAGACCGCTACCCCGGCGACTATAAAATAACAACCCAGCGCGTCGTATTTTGTTTATTTATCGTAATTTGTCGTTTATATGTTTAGTATAAGATGGATAATATAGTTTTGAATAGACTGAGATAGATAGACAACAACAAAATAATATAGATAGATACGAACAAATGGAGATAGATAGATATTTCGACAAGTAAATGTATTTGGGGGGGGGGGTCGCTTTTTTTTTGTCGTAATTCTTGTTTATATATATAAAAAACAAGACATTAAACAAACATGAATAAAATCTTAGTATTTAAAGTAATATCGATAAATATGACCAAATTGAATAGATAAATAGTTTTGAATAGACTGAGCTGGGTCGTTATTTTAATAGTCACCGGGCAGCAACTCTTGGGCAGGACACCGGAACGCACTTCCTCATAAAAATTACTTGAACTTTACCCTATAAACTTATAAATAAAAATTACTATTGAATAGCGAATTCGATCTTCGCTGGATGCCCCATACTTGCGACTTGTGTCACATCCTACCATGAGGAACGGGTTGGGTAAATATCTACTCTATGTACAAATCCAAAAGGAGTGGAGGGGGGAGGAAATACTGAATGGAATGAGTCAACACCGGAAGATGATAGGCGTTGCGCTGAATTGTCATTAAAAAGAAAATATATTTTAAACATTTGATAAATAAATAACTAGTTGTTAGTTAAAGTGTCGACCGCAATAATCAGTTTCTTCAATTGAAAAAAAAAAAGTCGGCAACACTCCCAGTATTTCTTACACACTTCGTCAAATGTTCACTTCACTTTAAGATCGAAACACGACACAAGTCATCCACTACAAAAGACGTTCTGCCGCCAGAGATCTCACTTCCGGCATATATATCAGTGGCTGATCACTTCAAGTTGGAGAGATTTGACAAGCAATCTCCACGCATCATGATCAGGAGGTTGCGTTGCAATCTCGGCATCACTCGCTGTATCGCCCCTCGCGCAAGCCGAACGCACGGATGCGCCTATATCCTTGGGGAAGGGAATTCTCAACTCCAGTCACCAACTGCACTCCTAGCCGTCATCGTGTTTCACAGATTCTCTCTTTCTCCTTCCTCTTGTGCTTCCTTGCTCTTCCACCTCGTGTATTTTCCTTCTTTTTGTGTCCTCACTACTGACATCTGTTCACTGAATGACTTGATGCTTGCAGGATAAGCGTCTTTTTTTTATGTCCCTCCACTTACCACATGCATTTTGTATTATCCTTATAGAGGTACTTCTCCGTCTGGATACGACCGAAGAGTAGCTGTGATTTGTTGCAGGCAGAAATTACGATTGCAGGAAAGGATTACGTGGTTTGAATTTACTCTAGTTGTTAGTTTCATAGTGGATGACCGCAGATAATTAGTTTCTTCAACAAAAAAAAAAGTATTTTGCTGGGAAATTCCAGTAGTTGCTTACATCAATTTCGTCAAATGTTCACTTGACCTTTCACCGATCGGAAAACACGACGCACTGTTCCTCCACTGAAGAACGTTTTTTCCACCGAGAGAATCGCCTTGGCATTTATTTCTCTCTGGTGGCCGAACCACTTCCTGCTAACAGGGGTGACAGCAATTCCACCACTCATGACCAGGTTGGTTGGCGAGTTCATCTCGAGTCACGTCGCTAGTACCCACCACGCCCACCCCTCATGCTGGCCAGACACACACGACGCGCTTAGTCCAGTTGGGGGGCAGGGAGTTCTCACTATAAGTTACTATCTCGCCACTCGCCCCGTGGTCATTTGTCCCAATAACTTCAATTCATCCGCTGGTACCACGCAACTTGGTTTAATTGTGGAGTGGCAGGGGGCCTTTTTAATGTAGCCATGTTGGGCAGGATTAGACCACACTTGTCAAGATTATATTATTCACAGAAAACTAATGGAGTTATATCTTGTTTTATATAGTAGAGGCCGTGTTAGAGTCGATAGGAATGGATTGTCGTCTCCGAGTTATTCCTGACGAAGCTTGTTGCATTCACATGCGCTAATACCCTTGGAAATGTATGAATTCAATTTTTCACACTATGGGTAATTAGTCAGGACAGAACTGGGCTCTTAACATCCAGGTGTAGGATACCAGTCTAGGAGAAGAAAACTTGAATCAACTGGTTAGAACTCGATTAAAAAATTGACTGTGTCGATCAGCTCGTGTGGAGGGGTTAGTAAATATATATATATATATAATATAATTTAATATACAATGCGTGTGGTAGATCCTTTTGCGGAGAGAAAAACCCAGCAGAAAGTTTGATTTGTAAAATATACTAGCCAACATCAACGCAGGAAGAAAAAAATTTTGAAAAAAAGAAAGGACGCGAAGATATTAGTATCCAACAAAAATAAATTCTATGGTAGCAGTATTTGGCCAAAAAAAAACATTTATATGTATATTATGTATATAAGATATTATATACTTCATATAACCGCTAGAGAAGCTAATATGTAAACAAGTGGCTCGATACTAAGTTGAGCCAAGTATAAAGATAATCTAATGAGTCAGACGACCTACTATTAGTTTCGCATAAAGCTCTTCGGGCTAAAATCCGACTGCGGATTTTAGCCCTGAATGAGCTTTATGCGAAACTAATAGTAGGTTTGTCTGACTCATTAGATTATCTTTAATATATATATATATATATATATATATAATAATAATATATATTTAACCTTGTTATTGTTTGTTGTTTTTTTTTATACATTTAGTGGTATAATTTCAGAATCTAATATTTCCATGATGAGAGAGAGAGAGAAGAGAGAGATGAGAGAGAGAGAGAGAGAGAGAGAGCAAGTATTTCCGGAATCACGTTAATTCAATTCAAAAGCATGATTGTGCTTCCATTTGAACAAAATTAGTAATGTATTAAGTCTTTAAAAAATAATTAACTAATCTTGAATTATTCCAAATTACTCAGTCGATGAAGAAATAAAACATATGCCAATTTTTTAAGCTTTCGGTAAATTTTCGAAAAAATAACATTCTATCACACATGATCTTCAAGTTGCATTTAAACACCTTAATTTTCCAATCAAAATTCGATGTTGTAAAAATATCACATTCGTGTTTATGAGTTAGCCAGTTAAAATTCTGCGAAGTGAGCGGCTAATTCTTGTACAGAATATTTTAAAAAGAAAAACATTAAAAAAAAAAATACTTTTTCAGTTTAATCGATTTTAGGTAATCTGATACATTAGCTACATAGATAAAGTAATCTCCGTTTATGTGTTTATTTGTGCTTAGCCGCGATTCTTTGAATGATTAATTGTTTTAGAACAATTTTCTTTTTCGTGTTAAAAACATGGCAGTTGTGTGATTCGAACAAATTAGGTATTTTCAAATGTAGATAGACAAGAATTTGGTGGGCTTTTTTATTCGTCTTTCTTTGTTGGCAACGAGTCTTTGCCAATATTGTTGAAGGTTGGGGTAAATTGTCGAAAATTCTCGTATTGGTGTATTCCTTACAAGGTAACTTTCGACCACATTCCTTGTCATGTCAAGGACGTGATTCTCTTTGTTTCAACAACCTCTTGGTCAGTTATTTCATCAAAATATTCCCNAGACGTTGATTAGAGTTCTTACTTTCAAAGTGACAACATTTGTCATCCTGTACGATTAATTTTCCTCTTATTTCTCCGACACAATATAATAATAACTACTATATATTGATGCAATCCTTAATTATCAGGTTTATAAAACATTTCGGTCACATTCGAACCTTCAATCAGGACCTGACTATCTTGCGGGGAACGAATGAAAATCTTATCCTTTAGTTCAATGAACGTACTACCCATTGAGCAGACTTTTTATTATTATAAAAAGGCAAAAGATCGCGCATCCTACTCACGCGAAAGTTCCATGACGCGTAGACCCAACTACGACCGAAGAAAAAGTATTAATAGCGAACTGCATTATTTTAGAGAACTAGCGGCAAACCAAAGTGGGAATGATAACTAAATAAATAATTAAATGCAAGCCGGGTAGTTATATTCAAAAATAAACCACGCTGCATCATAAAACTTATACGAGATTACCATAACATAAAAAAGATTATTCATCTCCTGTCAGCATAATAAAAAAACTCCATCATTATTCTTCACCCAAGAGAACATTCTGATGAAGGTTCAATGTAACCGGAAATGTTTTAAAATCTAAATTAAATTCATCCATTTACGGAACACATGTTTTTCAAATTCTTTATAATATTATATATATATATAATATATATATATATATATACTCAATAAGTACTGGTATGTGTGGTGTGTGTATGACACGTATTTTAACATATACATAAGCATAACACATACACATATGTATAGTCATCAACACAGAGCGAAATACCATGAGAAAAAGACCCAGATAAAGTTCTTGCGCACCAACATGATATAGCAATCACACAGAGTGACACAAATCAAACAAAGTATTTATGGTATCATGAGATTATGCTACGCGTGCTCTGAGTTATCTATATAAATGATGCTATCAGCCCCGAAACCATGCCTGAGCCCACAGTACATCAGATGATGAAGACTATGGAAACCAGCAGCCATTGTATGAAACTGCCTATTTCTTATACATATATCTTGCGGAATATATTTTGATGAAAATAACTGACAAAGGCGTGTTAGAACAAAGGAGTAATCACGTCCCTTGACAGTGACAAAAAATATGGTCGAAAGTACCTGCTAAGTTGAATACACAATAGAGAATTTCGACAATTTTTACCCCAACCTCAACAATATTTGCAAATCTCGCTTGCACAACAAGAAAAGACGAATAAAAAAGCCCACCAAATTCTTGTCTTCTACATTGAAAATACTATTTGTTCGAATCAAACACAACTGCATGTTTTAACACGAAAATATAAAAGCTGTCTTAAAAACAATTAAGTTCATTTCAAATTAATGCGCAAGCAGCAATTAAAAACACATAAGGAATTATTTTATCTATGTACGTAAGGTTCAGATTGACCTAAAAAATCGATCAAACTGAATGAAAAGTATTTTTTTTTTAAGTTTGTTCTTTAAATACTTCTGTTACAGAATTAGCGCCTCAACTTCGCAGAATTTTTTAACTTGGCTATATAACCAGCGAATGTGATTTTTTAACAACATCGAAATTTGATTGGAAAATTAAGGTGTTTAAATGCAACTTGAAGATCATGTGTGATAAAGAATCTGATTATTTCGAAAATTTACCGAAAGTTAAAAAATTGGCATATGTTTATTCTTCATTCGACTGAGTAATTTGGAATAATTGCAAGCATTAGTTAATTAAATTTTTAAAATATTTAATACATACCTGATTTTGTTCAAATGGAAGCACAATCATGCTTTTTGAATTAGATTAACGTGATTCGACTGCAACTATTCTCCCTCTCTCTCCTCTCTCTCTCTCTCTCTCTCTCCTCTTCTCTCTCTCTCTCATATGAAAATATAGATCTTGAAATTATACCACTAATGTATAAAAAAAACAAAAAACAAAATACAGGTAATAAATATAATATATATATATAGTATAATATATTATATATTATATAAAGATAATCTAATGAGTCAGACGAACCTACATTAGTTTCGCATAAAAAGCTCTTCAGGGCTAAAATCCGAGTCGGATTTTAGCCCTGAAGAGCTATTATGCGAAACAATAGTAGGTTCGTCCGACTCATACTAGATTATCTTTTATTACTTGGGGCCCCTTATCTTTTTTACTTTTTAGAAGGGTAAAAAATCCGGAGGAAAAAAAACTTTTTTTTTTTTTACCAATTTTAAATTTTGAGGCTTTCTTTTTCCCCTAGCGCGTTATATGGAATAAATATATATCTTAGTAAATATATATACATATGTAAATTGTTTTTCTTTGGCAAATACCTGTACCAATAGAATATTTTCTTGTTGGTACGAATATCTGTCCTTCTTTTTTTCAAAGAAATTTTTTTCTTACCTGGTTGATGTTCGGTAGGTATATTTTTACAATCAAACTTTCTGCTGGCGTTTTAATTCTCTCCGCAAGGATCTCTACCCAACACCTTGGTATATTAAAAATAATATAATATAGTATATATTTACAACCCCTCACACGAGCTGGAGCGACACAGGTCAATTTCTTAAGCGGAGTTTAACAGTTTGAATTCAAGTTTTTCTTCTCTAGACTGGTTACTACCCTGGTTAAAAGAGCCCATCTGTCCTGCTAATTTACCCATAGCTGGTAGAAAATTGAATTCATACATTCCAAGGTATTAGCGCTATGTGAGAATGCAAACAGCTTCGTTCCAGAATTGAACTCGGACGGACAATCCCATTTCCTACGAACTTAAAACCACGCCCTACAAAAAACAAGGTATATTACTTCCGATTAGTTTTCGTGAATAATAGATCTTGAAAAGTGTGGTCTAATCCTGCCCCAACATGCTACATTAATAAAGCCCCCTCCCCACTCCACAATTAAACCAAGTTGCGTACAGGGATTTGAAATTGAAGTTATTGGACAAAGAGCACGGGCGGTGGCGGAGATGAGAACTAGCAGTTGAAACTCCCTGCCCCCCAATGACTAAGCGCGTCCGTGTGTGTCTGGCCAGCATTGAGGGTGGGTGGCGGTATAGCGAGTGACTCGAGATTGAACGCGCAAACCACCTGGTCATGAGTGGGAATTGCTGTCACCCCTGTTACCAGAAGTGTTCGCCACCAAACAAATAAATGCCAAAGGCGAGTTTCTCTCGGGGAAAGAAAACGTCTTCAGTGGAGGGAACAGTGCGTCGTGTTCGATCGTAAAGTGAAGTGAACATTTGACGAATTGTGTAAGAACTTACTGGGAATGTTCCCAGCAAAATACTTTTTTTTTAGTTGAAGAAAACTAATTATTGCGTTCATCACTTGAACTAACAACTAGAGTAATCAACCACGGTAATCCTTTCCTGCAATCGGATTTCTGCCTGCAACAAAATCACAGTACTCTCTTCGTATCCAGACGGAAGGTACCTTCTTATTAAGATAAAACAAAATGCCATTGTGGGTAAGTGAGTGGACATAAAAAGAACGCTATCTGCCAAGCGATCAATCATTCAGTGAACAGATGTCAGTGAGTTGAGGAAGCAAAAAGAAGAAAATAACGAGGGAAGAGAAAGGAAACAGCAAGGAGGAGGAGAAAGAAATGAGAGGGAATTGCCTGACAGAGAGCACGGGCGAGTGGCCAGAGTTGGTGACCGTAGTGAGAATTCCCTGTCCCCCAGGATTAGCGCATCGTGCGTGTTCTGGCTTGCGCGAGGGGCTTTATAGCGAGTGATGCGAAGATTGAACTCGCAACCTCCTGATCATGAGTGGTGAATTTCCTGTCAACCCCGTTAACTGAAGTGATTCAGCCCACTGAGAGAAATGCCGAAGGTGAGATCTCTGGGCAGAACGTCTTTTGTAGTGGAGAGAACGTGTGTCGTGTTTCGATCTTAAAGTGAGTGAACATTTGACGAATTGTGTAAGAAATACTGGGAGTGTTTGCCGACTTTTTTTTTGTCATTGAAGAAACTGATTATTTGCGGTCGACACTTTAAAACTAAACAACTAGTTATTTATTATCAAATGTTTAAAATATATTTCTTTTTAATGACAATTCAGCGCAACGCGCCTATCATCTTCCGGTGTGACTCATTCCATTCAGTATGTCCTCCCCCCTCCACTTCCTTTTGATTCTGTACATAGAGTAATATTTACCCAACCCGTTCCTCATGGATAGGATGTGACACAAGTCGCAAGTATGGGCATCCAGCGAAGAACGAATTCCGCTATTCAATAGTAATTTTTATTATAAGTTTTATAGGGTAAAGTTCACGTAATTTATGAGAAGTGCGTTCCGGTTGTCCTGCCCCAAGAGTTGCCTGCCCGGTGACAATTAAAATAACGACCCAGCTCAGGTCTATTCAAAACTATTAATCTATCTCAATCCGTCATATTTATCGATGATTACTTTAAATACTAAGATATTTTTTTATATTCATGTTTGTTATAATGTTCTTAGTTCTTTTTTAGTTTAAATAAAACAAGAATATACGACAAAAAAAAAGCGACCCCCCCCCCAAATACATTTACTTGTCGAAAAATATCTATCTATTCTCCATTTGTCTTATCTATCTATATTATTTGGTTTGTTTCTATCAATCTCAGTCTATTCAAAACCTATCAATATCCATCTTCATACTCTAAAACAAGAATTTACGACAAATTACGAGAAATAAACAAGAATTACGAACGGCTGGGGTGTTATCTTTGATAGTCGCCGGGTAGCGGTCTTTGAGCGGAGACTTGGGACGCACTTCCTCATAAATTACCAAGTTCAACTTGTTATAAACTCATAGTTTGGTAAAAATATTTTTAAACAATCTTTTTTAAAACAAATTTTCTATTTAACCCATAGATGGTACCCTAACAGTACTACCACTCCGGTCAGAGTGGACCTGGAGCAATGGTGATGAAGGGTTGCCCTCCACATTCCCCACATTCTCCAGAACTAGAACCTCACCATCAATTAGGGTTTAACGTCATCCCCACAAGCCTAGTGGGAGGCCTGTTTGGTTGTTTTACGGCATATTCAACCTCAGTGGTCATTTACACCCGCCATCCCATGAACTCGGTTTTGTGCGGTGGAATCCCACGTTTAATAGGCCTTTGTGCCTGCACCCGGTACGAGTGGGTACTGGGAAAAATACAAACCTCGTCATTTAATGCCGATAACAGTTTTGAAATAAATTCATTCTAATGGATACTCAATCTTTTTTATAAATACATTTTCTATTGAACCAGAGATGAGACCCTAACAGTACCATCACTCCGGTGATGAACGGGGTGCTCCACATTCCCTAGAACCCCAGAAATTTCGGAACCTCACCATCAGATACAGTGTAACGTCATTCCCAGGACATTAAAACCCTCAGCCACCGCCTTCTAGCACCCATATGATAATAAAGTGTTGGGGCTTCAGCCATAAGGGCAATAGCGGTGGACAACATATAGGTGCTAGGGCTCTATGTGAGAGCGTCTGAAACATACTACCTTCTATCGGTTAAATTAACCCATAACCCGTTCGTGCTTGCTGCTGCTGCTGCTCTATTGTTTTCTATTGTCTATTACATCATCACGAACAACAAATATATCCGACACAGAATATCTTAATGGACACATGGCCTAGTGGATAAAGGAGTTAGGTTAAAACAGTTTCTAAGTACAGTTATCTCTAGACTGCATGATCAAACCTATGTCAGGAGGCAGCGTAACATAGAATAATTTAATACAGCTAAACACCTGTACCCCCAGCTATGGTTAGCGAAATCGAGAACGAGATACCCCCATGGACTGAATAAAAGGTTTAGGTTACAAAGTTCCGTGATGCTCCCGATTACACAAGAAGCGTTCCCAAGTCGCAGAAAGTTCCCGTGCCGACAAGAGAATACTGAAGAAGAAAGCCGGAGAGGAACATCGACCGAAACGTTGTACAATAACAATAAAGACGAGACAATAGTCCAAATAATACTAATTATCAAGCCTTCATCTAAAATCAGAGAAATAAAAAACTAACCGTTAATTCAACACAAATTCGGAAGGTCACAAATGACACTAATATCAAGCATCATCTCAAAAATTCAGAGAAACAGACGATTCCATTCTGCTGGCGCAGCGTGACCGGCCACATACAGTTATAGAATGGCTAAAATAGTCTTGGGGCTGACATTTTTTCTTCACCTTCAAAATGAAAAAACATATCCAGTGTAGTGATAAACACACTTTGTGAATAAATTCCCCCACTTTAAACTGTAATTATTTTGTAGTTGCAAAACATTAAAATAAACTAAACTTATCTCCCTTGCCTTACATTTAATTTGTGTTGCCTGCACTTAGAAGTCAGTTTTACTTGCCACACCACGCATTACGTCAAATTAATTTGGATATCTTATTATAATGGAGATGTGGTTTGTCTGTCTGAAACCCAAACTAAATCACTACTGAAAGTCACAATTCCCTTATTTTATGATGTCACATACAAGAATGAATTTATTTTTACATCTAAAATCTCAATTATTGATAAAATTGTTATATCATATTAATACTGTTGGTTTAATCTACATACTGGTAACATGCCAAGTATATTTATATATCAACAAAATAGCGGTGTACAAGTGTGAAACGCGAAAGGCTAATTGTGCATATGGATATTAAGAATTGATTTAAATAAATATATTGCTTAGTATTAATATGACTATAACAATTTTATCAATAATTGAGATTTAGATAAAAATAAATTCATTGTGTATGTGACATCAATAAATAAGGGAATTGTGACTTCAGTAGTGATTTAGTTTGGGTTACAGACAGACAAACACACAATCTCCATTATAATAAGATATCCAAATTAATTTGACGTAAATGCGTGTGTGGCAAGTAAAACTGACTTCTAATGCAGCAACACAAATTAATGTAAGGCAAGGGAGATAACTTTAGTTTATTTTAATGTTTTGCAACTAACAAAATAATTACAGTTTAAAGTGGGGAAATTTATTCACAAAGTGTGTTTACTCACTACACTGGATATGTTCATTTTGAAGGTGACAGAAAAAATGTCAAGCAACAAGACTATTTTAGCCATTCTATAACTGAATGTGGCCGTCACGCTGCCCAGCAGAATGGGATCGTCTGTTTCTCTGAATTTTTGAGATGATGCTTGATAATTAGTGTCATTTGTGACCTTCCGAATTTGTGTTGAATTAACGGTTAGTTTTTATTTCTCTGAATTTTTTAGATGAGGCTTGATAATTAGTATTATTTGGACTATTGTCCTCGTCTTTATTGTTATCTGTACAACGTTTCGGTCGATGTTCCCTCCGGCTTTCTTCAGCTATTTCTTGTCGGACACGGGAACCTTCTCGGACTTGGGAACCTTCTTGTCGTAATCGGGAGCCATCACGGAACTTTGAACCTAACCCTTTATTCAGTCCATGGGGGTATCCTGTTCTCATTTCGCTAACCATAGCTGGGGTACAGGTGTTAAGCTGTATTAATTATTCTATGTTACCGCTGCCCCTGACTAGGTTTGATCATGCAGTCTAGAGATAACTGTCACTTAGAACTGTTTTAACCTAACTCCTTTATCCACTAGGCCATGTGTCCAATTAAGATATTCTGTGTCGGATATATCTTGTTGTTCGTGATGAATGAAATAGACAATAGAAAACAATAGCAGCAGCAGCAGCAGCAAGCACGAACGGGTTATGGGTTAAATTTAACCGATAGAAGTAGTAATTTTCCAGACCTCTCACATCAAGCCCTAGCACCTATATGATTGTCCCAACCCTATTGCCCTTATGGCAAGCCCCAACACTTTTTATCATATGGGTGCTAGAAGGCGGTGGCTGAGGGTTTTAATGTCCTGGGAATGACGTTACACTGTATCTGATGGTGAGGTTCCAATTCTGGAGGTCTAGGGAATGTGGAGCACCCCTTCATCACCGGAGTGATGGTACCTGTTAGGGTCTCATCTATGGGTTAAATAGAAAAATGTATTTATAAAAAAAGAATTGAGTATCCATTAAGAATGAATTTATTTCAAAACTTTATCGGCATTAAATGACCGAGGTTTGTATTTTCCCAGTACCCCACTCGTACCGGGTCAGGCACAAAGGCCCTATTAACGTGGGATCCACCCACAAACCGAAGTTCATGGGATGGCGGGTGTAAATGACCCACTGAGGTTGATATGCCGTAAAACAAACCAAAACACCTCCCACTAGGCTGTGGGGATGACGTTAAACCCTAATTGATGGTGAGGTTCTAGTTCTGGAGAATGTGGGAATGTGGAGCAACCCTTCATCACCATTGCTCCCAGGTCCACTCTGACCCGGAGTGGTAGTACCTGTTAGGGTACCATCTATGGGTTAAATAGAAAATTTGTTTAAAAAAGATTGTTTTAAAAATATTTTTACCAAACTATGAGTTATAACAAAGTTGAACTTGGTAATTTATGAGGAAGTGCGTCCCAGTCTCCCGCCTCAAAGACCGCTACCCGGCGACTATCAAAATAACAACCCCAGCGCGTCGTAATTCTTGTTTATTTATCGTAATTTGTCGTAATTCTTGTTTAGATATGAAGATGGATATATAGTTTTGAATAGACTGAGATAGATAGACAAACAAACAAAATAATATAGATAGATACGAACAAATGGAGATAGATAGATATTTTCGACAAGTAAATGTATTTGGGGGGGGGGGTCGCTTTTTTTTTTGTCGTAATTCTTGTTTATTTAAACTAAAAACAAGACATTAAACAAACATGAATAAAAAAAAATCTTAGTATTTAAAGTAATATCGATAAATATGACCAAATTGAGATAGATAAATAGTTTTGAATAGACTGAGCTGGGTCGTTATTTTAATAGTCACCGGGCAGCAACTCTTGGGGCAGGACACCGGAACGCACTTCCTCATAAATTACCTTGAACTTTACCCTATAAACTTATAAATAAAAATTACTATTGAATAGCGAATTCGATCTTCGCTGGATGCCCCATACTTGCGACTTGTGTCACATCCTATCCATGAGGAACGGGTTGGGTAAATATCTACTCTATGTACAAATCCAAAAGGAAGTGGAGGGGGGAGGACATACTGAATGGAATGAGTCAACACCCGGAAGATGATAGGCGTTGCGCTGAATTGTCATTAAAAAGAAAATATATTTTAAACATTTGATAAATAAATAACTAGTTGTTAGTTTAAAGTGTCGACCGCAATAATCAGTTTCTTCAATTGAAAAAAAAAAAGTCGGCAACACTCCCAGTATTTCTTACACAATTCGTCAAATGTTCACTTCACTTTAAGATCGAAACACGACACACCGTTCTCTCCACTACAAAAGACGTTCTGCCCCAGAGATCTCACCTTCGGCATTTCTCTCAGTGGCTGAATCACTTCAGTTAACGGGGTTGACAGCAATTCCACCACTCATGATCAGGAGGTTGCGAGTTCAATCTCGCATCACTCGCTATACCCCCCTCGCGCAAGCCAGACACGCACGGATGCGCTTAATCCTTGGGGACAGGGAATTCTCAACTCCACGGTCACCAACTCTGCCACTCGCCCCGTGCTCTCTGTCACAATTCCTCTCCTTTCTCCTCCTCCTTGCTGCTTTCCTTTCTCTTCCCTCGTTATTTTCTTCTTTTTGCTTCCTCACTCACTGACATCTGTTCACTGAATGACTTGATGCTTGGCAGGATAAGCGTCTTTTATGTCCACTCACTTACCCACAATGCATTTGTATTATCTTATAAGAAGGTACCTTCTCCGTCTGGATACGAACGAAGAGTACTGTGATTTTGTTGCAGGCAGAAATACGATTGCAGGAAAGGGATTACCGTGGTTGATTACTCTAGTTGTTAGTTTCAAGTGATGACCGCAATAATTAGTTTCTTCAACTAAAAAAAAAAGTATTTTGCTGGGAACATTCCCAGTAGTTCTTACACAATTCGTCAAATGTTCACTTCACTTTACGATCGAAACACGACGCACTGTTCCCTCCACTGAAAGACGTTTTTTCCCCGAGAGAACTCGCCTTTGGCATTTATTTCTCTTGGTGGCCGAACCACTTCTGCTAACAGGGGTGACAGCAATTCCACCACTCATGACCAGGTGGTTGCGAGTTCAATCTCGAGTCACTCGCTATACCCCCCCACCCCACCCCTCATGCTGGCCAGACACACACGGACGCGCTTAGTCATTGGGGGGCAGGGAGTTCTCAACTCTACGTTCCTCATCTCCGCCACTCGCCCCGTGCTCTTTGTCCCAATAACTTCAATTCAAATCCCTGGTACCGCAACTTGGTTTAATTGTGGAGTGGGGAGGGGGCCTTTATTAATGTAGCATGTTGGGCAGGATTAGACCACACTTTTCAAGATTATTATTCACGAAAACTAATCGGAGTTATATACCTTGTTTTTTGTAGAGGCGCGTGGTTAGAGTCGTAGGAAATGGATTCGTCGTCCGAGTTCAATTCCTGGACGAAGCTGTTTGCATTTCACATAGCGCTAATACCCTTGGGAAATGTATGAATTCAATTTTCTCACCAGCTATGGGTAATTAGCAGGACAGACTGGGCTCTTTAACCAGGGCTAGGTCACCAGTCTAGGAGAAGGAAAACTCTGAATTCAAACCTGTTAAACTCCGCTTAAGAAATTGACCTTGTGTCGCATCCAGCTCGTGTGGAGGGGTTAGTAAATATATATATATATATAATATAATTTAATATACCAAGCGTGTTGGTAGATCCTTGCGGAGAGAAAAAAACCCAGCAGAAAGTTTGATTGTAAAAATATACTACCAAACATCAACCAGGAAGAAAAAAATTTTTGAAAAAAGAAAGGACCAAGATATTCGTACCAACAAAAAATAATCTATTGGTACAGTATTTGGCCAAAAGAAAAAACAATTTATATGTATATATATGTATATAAGATATATATATATTCATATAACCGCTAGGAGAAGCTAATATGTAAAAAGTGCTCGATACCTAAGTAGAGCCAAGTAATAAAGATAATCTAATGAGTCAGACGAACCTACTATTAGTTTCGCATAAAGCTCTTCAGGGCTAAAATCCGACTCGGATTTTAGCC
>CM042167.1:18557833-18565333 GCA_023376005.1 Doryteuthis pealeii
AGAAGAAATAACTGTAATTTTCCATGCGTATACCTGTATGTATTGTGTGTGTGTGTGTGTGTGTGTGTGTTCTTTAACTTAAATGTGTTAGGATTTATTTGATTCGTTGTTGCTTTAATTGTTTAGATTTAATGTGAATTGTGGTTGAAGTCAAATTCGAATTTTGTTTGGTAAACAATGGAACTAATTTGATTTTGACGTCCATCATGGTATTCAATGAAATGATTTTATATTCATATTTACCGAGAGGCGCCCTTTGTGTAATGGCTATCATCGTAGGAAATAGGAACGACGACACGAGTTCAAATCCTGAACAAGGCTGGTGGTATTTCATATAGTGCGAATATCCTGGGAAGAGTATGAATCCAACTATTCTCCCTCCAGCTGTGGGAAAATAGTTGGGCAGACTGGACTCTTTAACCTTGGTATGACAACCGGAGAAGAAAAACACTAAATTTAAAACCTGTTAAACCCCACTTAAAAATCGACCTTGTGTCACATCCTGCACGTGTGCGTTTGCTGGTAAACACATGAGTCCACTTATTCTCTCTCCAGATATGGGAAAATAGTTGGGTAGTTTGGATTTTTTAATCTTGGTATAAAACCGGTCTTGGAGAAGAAAAAACAAAATTAAAACCTGTTAAACCCCACTTAAAAATCGACCTTGTGTCACATCCTGCACGTGTGTGTTTGCTGGTAAACACATGAATCCAATTATCTCTCCAGCTATGGAAATAGTAGGGCAGTTTGGGACTGTTTAACCTTGGTTGACAACGGAGAAGGTTGTGAAATTCAAACCTATTAAACCCTGCTTAAAAATTGACCTTGTGTCACATCCTGCTCGTGTGTATTTGCTGGTAAACACGTACATTTACCAGTAAGAATGTCAATATTTGAAAAGTGTCTCCAATGTGGCTGATATAATGTATAAACTGAGAATAATTGTAAAGTTGCAGTGACGAAGTAGATACAATAATCCAAGTTCACATGTAATACGACAAAGAAAGTTTCAGAGAAAATAGTGCAGCCAATGAAAAAGACGTTTGTGGCTTCAATCGTCGTCATTCAATGAGAACAGAAGTGAATGGACAATGAACGAAACTGGGTGACGAGGTGACTTTACTCACTCAGCTGTACAACAAATCGATGCATTCTCTTATTTGCACAAAGGAGTCGCTCATAGTAGAAATTCTGTATTTCTATTTAAAAAAAAAAAAATTAAAATACAAGTTAAGTCGTAGAAAGTGGACGACTATCCGATTTCAAATCCTGAACGAGGCTGTTTGTATTTCACATCTATTAATATGGAGATTCGCTTCCTGTTTTTGTCTATAACAAAAATTACGCCACTGCTTACGTCACATTACCCAAAATCGTCATAACATAGAATAAATACACTCAAAATTTGAACATGCAACATTAGACAGTCCTCATTGTTTTTTTAAAACAATTTTTAATAAATACATGACTGGTATTATATATCTATATATAGTTTGTTTTATTTTAATACATATTTAAAGTTTACATTTCAAATTGTTTTATTTGTTAATCCTTTAATGAATTGATGATTTTACTTACTAAGGGTACAAACTCGCTGACATTGATTTTTTACTCCCACCCCTCGGCAATATGTTTCAAAAATCTATTTTTACATCGCCCGGAGAGCGTTTTTTATTTTGTACTAGTAGTGATAATGGTAATAATGTACTCTCTCGTCGATTTCGGTATCTAGCTGATACTGACATTAGGCTACCCCGTCGACTTACTTTTTTTATCACTCCACAAATCTCCAGAACTGGAGCCTCGCCATCAGATATAGTTTAGTGTCATACTTAGGATACCTATATTTAAGGGGATCTGTGCGATAAAATGAGAAGCTGATGGTAGGTGCGGCTCTCCACCTTAGATGCCGAAACAATCTCCTTGGTCTAGCACTAGTGAAAAGGGGATAGTCCGTCGCTATCTGGCTGATACCGACATTCCGTAGAGTTATTTTTTTTTTTGATTTATTTATCTTTTTTTATTTATTTTTTTTTTTTACACTCCACAAATCTCCAGAACTGGGGCCTCACCATCATATATAGTTTAGTGTCACAACTGGGATGCCTATCTTTTTTAAGGTGGTTACCTCTGTTGGAGATACAGTCAACGTATTCTCAGCCCCGCGACAAGGCGGATCGAATCTCAGTGTTTACCTTGTTAATCTCATTTAATCGAGAATAATTATAATCAAACTTCTTTTCTTTTTTTCTAATTCATCCAAACATCCAAATTATAAATATCATTGGGTGATATCTCTCTTTGGTTTTCCGGTTGCTCTTTAGTTTCTATCGAGCACTTCGGGTTGTCTTCCTGATTTGCGTCATCCTTTCTTTAACAAATCTTACTATAATGGAGATTGTGTGTTTGTCTATTTGTAACCGAAACCAAACGATATATTACGTTGGGCTAGCTAGGAGTAAAGTTGAAAAATGTGACTCACTGACACACTGCAATTCAGATTTATTTTTTGAGACCAAGTTACATTTAAGCACACCAGGGGCGACCTGAATTCAGAAGGACATGTTTCGCTTTGTACCGTCAACATCCGGTTGTTTGTTAGGGTTAGGGGTTAGGGTTAGCAGTTAGTTTTATAATTTAAAAAAAAAATGCGTATAAAATCGTCTTGTAACAAACAACCGGATGTTGACGGTGCAAAGCGAAACATGTCCCTCTGAATACAGTTATTTTAATCTGGTAACTTTTGCATACACTTGATAGTTAAAATCTTATTATAATGGAGATTGTGTGTTTTTGTAACTGTAACCGAAATTATATTACTATTCAAGTCACAATTCCTTTTATTTACGTTACATGATTTCATTTTTATTTAAACTTCAATTATTAATAAAATTCTTTTACATCATTAATACTGCTGGCCTGCCTACATGCCTACATACTAATAACATGCAATTGTATTTATATATACAACAAAATAGTGGTTTACAGTGTGAACGGGAAGGCTAATTTGCATATTGATATTAAAAATTTGATTTTAATAAATATGTGCTTAGTATTATTGATTTCTAATTGTTTGGTTTTATCTTAATGAATAGAATAAAAAATCTCGGGGATAAATCTTAAAAGAAATCGATTAACAAGAAGAAATAACTGTAATTTTATTCTTTTCTTCCTATTTTAATTAAATAGTTAATTAGGAAAATTTTGCAATGAAAGATGGGAGTGATGGAAGTGTAAGTTTCAGTTGTTCTATTTTTCGATTATACCCGCCTCTGTTTCAAATCTTTTTATCTGCATTCTTATTTAGTTTCATTAGCCTTTCTTGTTGAGATTTTTAGATATAAGGTGTGTAATAGATCTCGCGCCCTACTTATAGATTAGGCGAGATTATGTGATCTATTCCTTGGCCAATCACTGGCAGTACTCTGAGGCTGATACAATACTTAACCCCCTACTGGTCATAATTACTGCAACGTTCATAGACGACGGACATAGGATTAAATCACTGGACCTTTACCAATACGCAGGATAGGACTTATATGCTTACCAAAGGATCACGATTCCATAACATAGGACTTTCTTTAAGCCTTTTCAACTGGCCAAGGATGGTACTTAAAAACTTTACATTTCTAATTTGATATGATATCTTATTACATTAAAACTTAAATACTTGCACCCTATGGGAGGTGCATATATTTGCTAGTTCCAATTAATACTCTACTATTTAATGAAGAATAATTAAAGTTCCAATTACCGTCGAATTGGGAAGACAAGGCAACAAACGGTTGTAACTGAAATACAAACCCGAATGTCACAAAGTCTACTGCAGAATGACAGGATATATGTAAGACTCCACAATGTCATTCAAATCAAGCAGTCAATCAGAACTCAAGGAATGGAATGACCCAAATCACCCAAATTCATGAATGGGTCATTCTTGATTTCTATATATACCAACTGTCTTGGACACTGCTTAAGTTGTACTTAGTTAGCAGCTGTTATTCAAACCAACAGTAGACTTGCTGACTTACTGACTTCAATATTTAAGTCTTTTAAAATTTCTCTACCTCGTTGCTCTTGGATTTTCGCTGTCCCTGTTATGACATAAAATAGAGTTATCTCCACTTTTTTTTGGAATTGTAGGCGGTGATCACGTGAACAATGCAAACACTGAGCCCTTCCTCTTTGACCCCGACACGACTTGGAACGAAACTGACGTGAGTCTCTCGCTCCGTAACGACTAAGCACATGTGTGCCTGTTTTGTTTCCAGACTGTCCAAACCAAAGGAATATAAGTAAATGCATTCAATGGAACACTATTTTTGTGTCCTTTTTGTTGGTTTTTGGACTGAACCATATTATCCTTGTATATTGATTTTATTAAATGTTGTTATCCTGCATAAATTTACTTTGTCTTTTTCCCTACCGAATATTCTATGTTAGGTTATCGTTTTTGATAACCTAATGCAATAAAGGGATGCGGATATTAACTTTGAACTAATAGCCCACTAATTCTTATATCCTGAATCTGGAGATGCGTGGTGTAATAGTTAAAGTCATAGGAAAAGGACTCGTCCTCCCGAGTTCAAATCCTGGACGAAACTGTTTCAAATAGTGCTAATACCCTTGGGAAAGGTATGCACCCAATTACTCTCCATCTAGATAATGTAAATAGCAGGGCAGACTGGACCTTTAACCATGGCTAGGTAACTAGTCCATGAGAAGGAAATCTCTGAATTCAAACCTGTTAAATCTAATCTATCTATCTATATCTATCTATACATATATAAAGGGCAGTTGTGTGTATCTGTATGTACGGAGGAAACTTCGAAGATAAAACAATTAACGACAAAGTAAATATATATACATATTAAATATCACCAGGGCTTGGTTTTTGAGCAAAAATAATGAAGATTTGATTTATATTTGAGAAGATATTTAAAAATTCAAATTTGAAAAGTAACAGAAGGGAAAGTCATTTGCATGTTATTTTGTTTATCTTTTTTTTTGTATGTTTTTTTTTCCGCTTTGAAATATATTGATTGATTAAATTAATTGCATCATTTATATCTTCTTCTTTTCTTTTTTTATTGTAAATCATTGAATGGAAATTTCTTACTATATTGTAATATATTTTTGTGGGGATTTTTATGGGGCAACCAGCAAGGATCTCACTCGCGATATGTAATAATGGATCTGTGAGACTAACTTATTAAAAATCGCCCCTCTACCCAGGCGACGCCGGGTAGCCACTTCTAGTACATATATAAAGGGCAGTTGTGTGTATCTGTATTTCGGAGGAAACTTCAAAAATAAAACAATTAATGAAAAATTAAATATATATACATATTAAATATCACCAGGGCTTGGTTTTTGAGCCCAAATAATAGAGATTTGATTTATATTCGTGAAGATAATTAAAAAATGAAATTTAAATGATAACAGCATGGATTTTTTTTTTCATTTAATATTTTAGATAGTAAACATTAACATTTCTTTTTAGAGTCGCTGGATCAATGCAAGGTCTATTTTTTTTTTTTTTTTTTTACATATGGATTTAAATGGGGCATCCCACGAAGATTCAACTCACGATTCAGTAATAATGGATCTGCGGAACTAACTTTAAAAAAACTCTCTACCCAGGCGACGCCGGGTAGCCGCTGCTAGTACATATATATTTTTCGAAAACAATACAACTGCATGCTTTAACACAAAAAATATCATAAAAGGTGTTCTTAATAACAATTAAGTTCATTTCAGATAATGCGCACACACAATTTATGCTAGGAATTTAGCCCACTGACTTTCACTTTGAAACAAGCCGGTAGCCATTTTGAAAGTCTCCGTGCGAAATACACAAATCTTTAGAAACTTTTTGAAAACAATACAACTGCATGCTTTAACACAAAAAATATCATAAAAGGTGTTCTTAATAACAATTAAGTTCATTTCAGATAATGCGCACGCGCTAGTATTTCCTTATTCGATGACATGGCTAACTTAACATATTTCTACACATGCTATAAAATTTGAGATAATCAAAACGAGAATTGGTTAAGTTATTTGATTACGGAAGGATATCAATTTATCAGTCTCTTAAATTGTCTAATCAATATTCAAGTAAGCAAGAATTTAACAGAAAAGTTAAAAACGAAAAAGAGATCTCTGATGTAACATTAAAAAGAAGATCGGTTGATTTTAAAGAATTTGAAACCGAAGTGGAATCAAGTCGAAGATTGGCTGCCAAGAAAGTCACGATAATTGCGTCTCTTGGCACACAGTTGTAGTTTGTTTTTGTTTTTTGGGGGGATTTTTTTTTCTTCTGAGGACCTTTTCACAAACATATCACGGCTTTCATGCCGGTAGACACGACGATTTTTGCAACCTGCAGGGATGACTGCTGAGTTGTTGAAGTGAAGATCTTTTGTGAGAAGCTAATCGGCAAAGAATTTAGTTTCACAATAAGTTTCGAACAATTTGTCATTTAAGTGCAGCTTTACTTTTCTTGCAATGTCGAGCCACAGTTCGGCATTGGACACTAGGGTAGGTCGATTTTTGACTTTTTAAAAATATCAAATTGTCCATCCACGCGAAAGTTGTGTGTTAGTATACTAAATACTGATGCCAAAAATTAGATCTTTTACTTGCACCATTGTTTTGAGGAAATAGCATCAAATATCGTCTACTAAAATGCACTAAAAATGCACATTTTCGCGAAATTTAGCCTTTAGAAAACGAGGATTTTTAATGCAGACTATTTACTATATTGAAGTGCGTATATATGAAGGCGCGTGGCATAAGGGTTAGACTCGTAGGAAATTTTATTTACCTCGTACCCCACTTGTACGGGTTAGGCACAAGGCCCTATTAACGTGGGCCCACCCACAAACCGAAGCTCATGGGTGGGAAAGAACAAAAATTGCGTCGATCCCTTCGGCATTCCCCCTCAAGGGGGGGGGGCCTCAGGCGCTGGGAAATAAACCCAGCCCTGCCCCTTTAAATCGAGGGGGCAGGTGTTGCCTGGGGATAGCCCCCTGGGATCGACGCTATTAATTTAACATGACCGGTCCAGTGGCCGAAGCGCACTGAACCCCTGTCCCGAAGGACGGGTTGGAAATGGACTCGTCGACCCGAGTTCAAAATCTAGACAAGGCTGTTTGCATTTCACATAGCGCTAATACCCTTTGGGAAAGGTATGAATATATATAATCTCCCTCCAGTTATGGGTAAAATCGTAGGCCAGACTGGGCTCTTTAACCTTGGATGCGTAACTTGGAAAACTCTGAATTTAAAAAACCTGAGGTAGTCGTGATTGGGTTTGTGGCATTCCTTGTGCACCAATTTTTCCTATCGACTATGCCAAAAAGTGCGCGTAGTCCAACACAAGCCTTCACCACTATAAACAAAACGCTTTGTATGTTGTTCACTGGATGAACCCTCATGCTTCGAAATCGGCGAGTGGGTCCATTTATTTTATCTTATTTATATTGAACGAACTAA
>CM042167.1:18570333-18602833 GCA_023376005.1 Doryteuthis pealeii
TCAGCTATTAAATAGTCAATCAGCCACGCATTATGGCTGTTGATTAGCGGAGGAACAGACCACGTAACCTCGCCCAATCTATAAATTTAGGTTGTGAATTGTGGCACACTATATATCCCCCAAATAATCCAACACATCCAGTATCCGCGCAGAGTTTGTCTATGTACGCCTTTGCTGGACGGCCTACTCTGGCGTGCCCATGTGATGGCTTCTACAGAAAAACGTCACTAATGAGTTAATCCTTGCTTCTCCAGCCGTGCCCAGTGTCTTGTTCGCCTCACACGGATGGTTTGTGTCATATGGGTCAGGTGACCGTACAGCTGTTTTCTCGTGTGGTGTTGCTTCCACGTATTGTTTAAAAGTGCATGCAGCATTCTTGTGCATCTCCCATCTAGCTTATCTCTAGGCGTTTCGTTAGGGTCTAAGTAGTGCAGCCGCCGTACAGTAGCACTGATACAACTACGGCTTCGAAGAATTTCGCTTTAACCTGTCAGTGAGATCGGATTTCCATATCACTGACAATTTGTTTAAAGCATCCCATGTCTTTCCTATGCATGCATTAACGTCGCTTTCTGTTGATGAGATATTACTACCTAGGTACGTGAATTGTTTCACAGAGTTTAGGAGTTTACCATCGTTTGTGGAGATGTATTTTTTTTATTTCTAAAACACATGAACTCAGTTTTATCGGAGTTCACATATAGGCTCAAAACTTATATTTAAGTAAAAAAAAAAAAAAGTCGTGTGGGCGCCTAAAGTCGGTATCAGCCAGACAGCGAGGAGTATATCCCCTTTTCACTAGCGCTAGACAAGGAGATGTGTTTTTGCATCTGAGGTGGACCGCCACATCTACCATCAGCTCCTTACTTTGCCGCACAGATCCCTGTGCTACTCTTACGCTGAGTTGGCGAGGTCCTGTATCGAACCGGACATAATTTCGTATCTTAGAGGCATATCAGGCAGGCGCACGCATTCATTCACATGCATACATTCATACATAGAAATACATTTTATACATACATATCTTGTATACTCATATATACCCACATCATACTCCGCCCGTGCGCTGGGGCGTTAGAATGCACCGACTGCACCTCTGCAGAGGGGTAAGACTCCCCCAATGGGGCCACCTGTTGGCCTTGGGTGGCGACCCGTGATGCTTAAGGATAGAGCCCAGGTGGATGAGCAGTTCATGACGCAATACTCCACTTTGGCCCTATCTTGGGCTAGACGGGAGTCGGAGAGGCCCCCTCATCAATCGACTGGTCACGTCAAGCCCTAGCACCTATATGATTTTCCCAACCCTACTGCCCTTATGGCAAGCCCCAACCCCTTTTATCATATGGGTGCTAGAAGGCGGTGGCTGCGGGTCAACATGTCTTGGAAATGACGTTAAACTCTATCTGATGGTGAGGTTCCAGTTCTGGAGGTTTGGGAATGTGGATCACCCCTTCATCACCATTGCTCCCTGGTCCACTCTGACCTGGAGTGGTAGTACCTGTTAGATATGGGTTAAATAGAAAAAGTATTATAAACAAATGTATATCCTATAAAATTGATATTTTCAAAACTTTATCGGCATTAAATGACCACCGAGGTTGATATGCCGTAAAACAAAACCAAACCAAACAAACTTTTCTACTTTTTGCCGGCAGTAGTGCTGACAATCTAAGGAACATCAACTGGAAAAGAGTAAAGGTTGTTTATACTATTCTCTGAATGTTTGAGATGAGGCTTGATGAATAGTATTATCTGCGTTATTCGGACTATTGTCCTCATCTATGTTATCTGTACAATGTTTCGGCCGATATGCCCTCCAACCTTCTTCAGGCTCGACTCGGAACTTCCCGAACCGACTGGGGAACTTTCTTTTCGGACTCGGAACCTTCTTTCGGACTCGGGAACTTTCTTTTCGGACTGGGGAACCTTCTTTCGGACTCGAACTTCCGGACTGGAACCCTTTTCGGACTCCCAACTTCTTTTCGGACTCGGAACCTTCTTTCGGACTCGGAGAACTTTCTTTTCGGACTCGGGAACCTTCTTTTCGGACTGGGAACTTCTTTTCGGGAACTCTTTTCGGAGGGAACCTTCTTTTCGGACTGGGAACCTTCTTTTCGGACTGAATCTTTACTTCTTCGACTGAACCTTTCGACTCTGAACCTCTTTCGACTCGGGAACTTTCTTTCGGACTCGGGGAACCTTCTTTTCGGTACTGGGAACCTTCTTTTCGGACTCGGGGAACCTTCTTTTCGGACTGGGGAACCTTCTTTTCGGACTCGGGGAAACCTTCTTTTCGACTGGGGAACCTTCTTGCGACTAACCTTTCCGGACTCGACTGGAGAACCTTTTTTCGGACTGGGGAACCTTCTTTTCGGACTCGGGGAACCTTCTTTTCGGACTGGGGAACCTTCTTTTCGGACTGGGGAACTTTCTTTTCGAACGGGAACTTTCTTTTCGCGAACTCGGGAAACCTTCTTTTTCAGACTCGGGAACTTTTTTTCGGACTCGGGAACCTTCTCGACGAACTTCTTCTGATCTCGGGAACCATCTTGTCGTAATCGGGAGCCATCCATGTTTATTACCTAGTGGTTAGGGAATCGTGTTCATTGAACGTTTATGTTTATTTTTTGTTTTTTGCAGTCAAGAAGTTTTGTTACACACGGACCTATCGAATGGAAATAATTTTAAACAGTTTATTTTAACTATTTTAACCATAGATGGAACCCTAACAGGTTCTATCACTTCGGGTCAAAGTGGACCTGGAGTAATGGCAATAAAGTGTACTCTACATTCCCAAACATCACGAAATGAGCCTCGAGTTGAGGTCGACCCTGAGACAGATTCATAGGGGGGGACTTAACCCCTCTGTATGGAATACAGTCAGTTTATTCTAAGTCCTCAGGACCGAGTTAGCTCAGTCGGTAGAGCGTTCCTAGTTAGATACCGGCCCTCGCCAACTCAGCGTATGAGTAGCACAGGGATCTCTGCGGTAAAGTTAGGAGCTGATGGTAGGTGTGGTGCTCCACACCAGACGCAAAAAACAATCTCTTGGTCTAGCGCTAGTTAAAAGGGATAGACTCCCGCGCTGTATGGCTCATACCGACATTAGCCCCCCCCCGACTTTTACTTTATTCTAAGTCCCAACGACAGAGCATGAAATCTTTTTGCAAGAACTGAAATCAGGTTATTTCCTATAACTCCAACCTAAAAAAAGGGGAACCACTCTGATTGACTGCTAAATTATTTATTCATTTTCCCATTAAACTAACCCAAAACCCTAACCCCGTCTTCTTTTTCTAGTAGATCAATAAATAAATAAATAATTTATCAGTCAAGAGTGGCTTCCCTTTGTTTATGTTGGAGTTATAGGAAATAACCGAATTTTCTCTGATGTGAAGTCAGAGTGCTCAATAATTAGAGCCAGGGAGGGAAAGTAAGTGAAGTGAGGCAAAGTCGCAAGAGAATTTCTTGGCTGTGCCTGCCTTTAGGTTTTGCTACCTGATTTTTTCTTTTTCTCCCAACCAACGCCATGGACTTTGTGCTACAATTTAATACCCCTACTTAACCTTCACCTAAAACTAAATACAGAGTGACCAAAAAAAAAAAAAAAAAAAAAAAAAAAAAACAGAACTCACAAATTTTGTAATAAAAATAATTTATCAGTCAAGAGTGGTTCCCCTTTTTTTAGGTTGGAGTTATAGGAAATGACCTGAAACCATCCATACATGAGCATTAATTCTAGAGCATTGAAAAGACTGACTCGCTTGTCTTCACTGAAAGCCACGAAATATTAATGAAATGAAAAATGAGTGCAAAATAATTTTATATATTCGTACGGATCAGGACAAAATATAAACTGTTGTCTGCTAATAAGTCACGTTCCGGAAATACATCGAGAATAATCAATAAATGAAATGTTATAAACATTAATTAGATCCTTTTTAAGAATAAAACAAATTCTATGAATATTCTGTTCATAACCAAGTAAGTTATTTACAATATACCGTAAAACCAAAACAACCCAACCACCTAACTTAACGGATGGTTGTGAATCTGATCATTGAATTACTAATGTTATAAACAGGGTTAGTATGAAGCATATGGTGGCAAAGAAAACACAAACACAGATTTTATGTTTTATCAATTGTATTGGAAAAAGGAACATGAAAGGCGAGGAAAAGCTAGAAGTGAATTTAAAAGAGAAGGTCTGATTTTGGTGATAGTGTTACATAATTATTGGATCCCTAATACTTATATAAGGTAGTATAGAAACATTAGTGGCGATTAGTGCAGCTGATGGCCTTGAGAGTGAGTGACGGCGCTTGACCTCACTCTCACCTTGCCTTCCGGGGATAAATCATGAGAAACGGAAGGCATAGCAGACCCTGTCTTCCGGTTTAAGGATAGTAAGTCAGGCAGTTAGAAGGTAGGAGCTGAGCTCGTAGGATGTAAGTCTCACCTGCGCAGATGTCTGGGTTGGGGATTGAAAGTAACCTCAAAGTAAATCGAAGTCTTGTGTTTATTACCTAAAAACTAACAATGACACAGGGCTTCTGATAAGAAGAAATCCCTAACAGAAACCAGACCCGAAGTCCCCAAGAAAGTCCAGACCTTAGAAGAGACCAGACCAAGATAGATGAAGAAATAGCAAAGCCGGCCAGAAGAAAATACGACCAGAAGTAAGAAGTAAGAAAAGGGTATACAACAATTGTATTGGAAAAAGGAACATGAAAGGCGAGGAAAAGCTAGAAGTGAATTTAAAAGAGAAGGTCTGATTTTGGTGATAGTTGTAACGTGAATAATAAAGTCAGTGAAGGGCCCGGTGGCCGAGTCAGTTGTAGTGGAGGTGGTGATGTGGGCAAATGAACCAGTGATAGTTTTTAAATGTTGGTTAGGTGGGCAGTGTCTTGTATTTAGTATTTTGAAGTCAATAGCGGGTTTGTATCGTGTATGATAGTTGGCGTAGTCTTGTTGTTGTATGATGTGGAATTGTTTGTCCCTTTAACTGCCGGTCGGTCAGATTTGGGTAGGGAGTATGTGAGAGATGTAGGTCGGCCGCCTTGTGATGCATGTTTCGTTTGGGAGGTCGGCCTTTGTTGATGTTCTCGGTGCTGTCGCCGCGGTATCTCTGTTTTGTCGGCTCTTCACAGCTGACTTATACAGTTTGTCGTGATCCAAAATCGGATCAACTCAAATCTTTTATCATTTCTTCCGGGAATTATTTGGATTGGATGAAAATGCGAATTTTATTTATAATATTTTTTTTTTTTCTTATTGTTTAGGAATTCTTGTTTTCCTGCCGGAAGTTCTACTGGAGCCTATGCGTAGAACCATGTTATTTTGGTCACTTCGTTTTAGGCTACCGTTGAGTTAACTTCCGTTTGGCGTCAGCAACTTATGTTTTGTTTTGGTAGCAAGTGTATGTATCTCTTTATTGCGGTATGTGTGCGAATATATTGTTGAATCGGGAGATATCTATATTTGTGTTTATAACACTAACATTATTTTAGAAGCACAAAGTTTGTATTACTGTGTTGTTGTTATTGTTGTTTTAACTCTTCATTAACATTCTTTATATTCTTTCGCTTTTTTGTCAACAATCTTTGACTTTGCATTGGGAATGAATACATCTTAAATAATGTATTGGATATATCGAAAGAACATACAGTCATTATTTTAAATATCTCACCTTGCAGAAAGTTGCAGATACAGTTTGTTTTTATTTGGTTTTTATTTATTTATTTTTATTTTTTACATATTTTTTTTTGCTTTTGTATTTATTCTGTTCTTTTTCTTCTTCAGAATAAAAATCTATTGTCAAGTCAAACGTGTTTAATTAATCCAATCAAGTGAATCTATTATTCATTCTACAAAGTAATCACAAAATATATATATAAAGTAATCTCATATATATATATATATATATATATATATATATATATATATATATATATATATAGAGAGAGAGAGAGAGAGAGAGAATTGTACCATTCTTACTACTTAATAACGAGTTTGCACCTCGCTGGTTGTTCCATACATGCAACTTAGTGTCTCACCCTAACCGTGCCTAATTGGCTGGGTAAATACCTATCCAATAATAACCACTTTCAAGATATATATATATATATATATATATATATATTATATATATATATATGATAGGACGATTTGAATAAACCCAACAAAACGTCATTAAGAATAAAGGGAAAAAGTTTGGACAAAACAACTCAAACAAACAGATATAGAGGAAATATTTCGTTACACATTAAGTGTGACTTCTGCAGTCATGAATATTTCAAATAAAGTGACTGAAGAAGTCGAACTTAATGGGTAACGAAATATTTTCTCTATATCTTGTTGTTTGAGTTGTTTTGTCTACACTTTTTTCCTCTATATTTAACCATATATATATTGTTGAATTTATGAGTTCTTTGTCTTTCTGTCTTAATATATGTGACCTTATGGTGTGTTGAGTGTAATTACCCATATATATATATATCCCATCAACCCCAAATACTCCATAAATTCAAACCTGTTAAACTCTGCGTAAGAAATTGATCTTGTGTCGCATCCTGCTCGTGTGGAAGGGTTGGTATATATATGAGAGTAAGTAAACAAACAAATGTGTTTATTTGATATGGTTTTTAGCCGACAATTTTTGAAGGATATGTGCTTAATTGAAGTTATACCTAATTTTGAAAATTAATTAGTTAATAATGAAAATTAATTTGTTAATAATGTTAATTAGTTAATTAGTTAATTCTGCCCGCCTAAACTTATTAATTATTAACTATTTAATTTTCAAAATTAGGTATGACTTCAATTAAGCACATATCCTCCAAATATATATATATATATATATATATATATATATCTATCTATTATAATAGAGATTGTGTGTTTTTCTGTCTGTAACCGAAACCATATTACTACTCAAGTCACAATTTCCTTTAGTTATTGACATCACATTCTCAATGATTTTATTTTTATTTTAACCTCAATTATTAATAAAATTGTTTTACATTATTAATACTGTTAACCATGTCTACATCTTAACAATATGCAATTATATTTATATATACAACAAAATAGCGGTTTACAGTGTGAACGGGAAGGCTAATTTGCATATTGATATTGAAAATGTGATTTTAATAAATATGTGCTTAATATTATTGATTTCTAACTGTTTGGTTTTATTTTAATGAATATAAGCACAAATCTCTTCAATGAATCTTAAATGAAATCCATTAACAAGAAAAATAACTATCATTTTATTCTTTACTTCCTCTTTTAACTAAATACTTAAATTAGAAAAAATAACAATGAAAGACGAGAGTGATGGAAGAATAAGTTTCAGTTGTTCGATTTTTCGATTATACCCACCTCTGTTTCAAATCTTTTTATCTGCATTCTTATTTAGTTTCAATAGCCTTTCTAATTTAATATTCTATTACATTAAAACTTACAAACTTATATTTGCTAGTATATATATATATATATATATATATATATATATATATATATATATATATATATATATATATATATATTACCCAGCCTTTCTTTTTTTCTTGGTATTACAAAAAATTCATTCGCAGATTCAATTCAGTTAACTTCTTCCATTCAACTTTATAAAATATAAATCACTCTGTTCTCTACATTGTTTTTTTTTTTGGCGGGGGCGGGGTTTAATCCAAGAACTGACGGTCGTGACGCGGGTAAAATAAAATAAAAATCCTCATCTGACGTAAGAGTTAGATATTTAATGCGAGAAAAAGGAATAAGTGTTAAATTCTGAAAAGAGAAAGCACCCAATCGCTAAAACAGATGATTTGGTGTTGATCAATAATAAAGTTCCTGGATTCACAGTTTGTATCATCAACATCATGAGATGATATTTTTTTTATACTCTTCCCTCACGTTTCACCCAATTTAAATTTAACAAAAAAAACTTTAATAAGAAAAAGATCCACCAATAAAGAAGTAGAAATAAAAATAGTACAAAGAAGAAAAAAAAAACACAAAAAAACAAGATACAAAGATGGGAAAGGTTTTGTTTTTTTTTCTAATTATAAACTAATTGGAAATATTTCACAATCCTTTATTGTAACCATGACATTCTGTTCAAATCGTTTTCCCTCAATTTGTATGTAGGAAATTTTCCTATTAAGATTTTTGGACCATATGACCTTTAGGCACCCCTTTTTGATCTCGATTAAGAAAGGACATGTTTTTCATTTACACCGTCAATATCCGGTTGTTTGTTAGGGGTTAGAGTTAGGGGTTAGTTTTATCATTTAAAAAAAAAATCTAAAAATCGTCTGTTAAAACAACCGGATATTGACGGTGTAAATGAAAAACATGTCCTTTCTTAATCAAGATCAAAAAGGGGTGCCAAAAGGTCATATGGTTCAGATTTTGTTTTTTTTATTTTTACGTCGATATATGGAAACATAGATAGTTTTAAATAATTCACTGAAAATTGGATATCATTTCAAGTTTGGAATAATTGTTTATATTCATAGGAAATTAAACTGACTAGATGAAAAACAGCCTAAAGTTGAACTTTATATTATAAGTAAGTCGTCGGGGCGGCCTAAAGTCGGTATCAGCCAATCAGCGAGGGAGTCTATCCTCTTTTCACTAGCGCTAGACCAAGGAGATTATTTTTGGCATCTGAGGTGGAGTGCCACACCTATCATCAGCTCCTTACTTTACCGCACAGATCCCTGTGCTACTCACACGCTGAGTTGGCGAGTGCCGGTATAGAACTAGGAAACGTGCGGTTTCTAGCCGAACACTCTACCGACTGAGCTAACCCGGGTTCTTTTAGTGTTGCTGTTGTTTGTTTTTTTGTTTGTTTTTTTTTTTTTGTTACAAAAAGAAATAGTTTGCATTCAATTTAATTTTTTCCAATCTCAACCGAATAATAATAAACGAGTGTTTGGAACAAATATATTTACCACGTACTCCATGTGTAGGGCCACCCTGTCGGCTGGGGCATTAGAATGCACTGACTGCACCCCTGCAGAGGGGTAAGACTCCTCCAATGGGGCCACCTGTTGGCCGTGGGTGGCGACCCGTGATGCTTAAGGATAGAGCCCAGGTGGATGAGCAGTTCATGACATGCAATACTCCACTTTGGCACTATCTTGTGCTAGACGGGTGGTCGGAGAGGCTCCCTTCGATCAATCGGCTGGTCACGTCAACCCCTAGCACCTATATGATTTTTCCAACCCTATTTCCCTTATGGCAAGCCCTAACGCCTTTTATCATATGGGTGCTAGAAGGGAGTGGCTGCGGGTCTACATGTCCTGGGAATGACGTTAAACTCTATCTGATGGTGAAGTTCCAGTTTTGGAGGTTTGGTGAATGATGAGCACCCCTTCATCACCATTGCTCCCTGATCCACTCTGACCCGGAGTGGTAGTACCTGTTATGTTGAATAGAAAAACATAATATTATAAACAAAATTGTATTATGCATTAAGAATGAATTTATTTCACAACTTTTTCGGCATTAAATGACCCACCGGGGTTGATATGCCGTAAAACAAACCAAACCAAACCACGTGTAGGGGTTAGGTACAAGGCTATTTTAATGTGAGACCACGCACAAACCGAAGCTAATGGGTAGCGGGTGCAAAAATACGTTGATTCTGTCGGCATTCCACCACAAGGGGTGGGGCTTCAGGCACTGAGCAATAAACTCAGCCCTGCCCCTTTAAATCGAGGGGGCAGTTGTTGCCTGGGGGAATGGCCCCCTGGGGTCAACGATGTTAGCTTGTAAGGTCCAGGGCCGAAGCCACTGGACCCCCACACCGAGGTGTTGGAACAAATATATCAGCATATTTTGATTGATTTATTGATTGATTTTAACGGCATGTCAACACATCTAGGGTTATTTTATGACTAGAGGTTAGCGATTAACGTTCATTGTACGTTCATATTTATATATTTTATGTAGTTGTTTCATAGGTTTTTTTTTTGTGGGGGGGTTGCACACGCTCTTATCGAATACGAATGATTTGCAAACAGTGGACCTGAGAGTAATGAAGGACTACATAGATCCTCAAATATGGAAACTCACCATCAGATACAGTTTAGTGTCATATTCAGAACATTCCTTTTTTTGGAGGGGGGGTCTTACCCCTCTGCTGGGAATACAGTCAGCGTATTCTAAGCCCCACCAACAGGTCGGGAATATTTTGAGGAATATAACAAGATGTGTCATAAAAGTATTCCCTCGCTTTGATGCTAGGGGTTTTGAAGCTGAATGAATGCTATATTCTTTTTACATTTTTATATCAGGATAGGGACAGACATTGTTAGGGTATATTGTATTTGACGAGTACAAAAGATTTCAGCGTCGTTTTTATCTTATTATAACTAGCAAATATATGCACCCCCCGGGTGCAAGTATTAATGTCATAATATATTATATTAAATTAGAAAGTCTAAAGAAACTAAATAAGAATGCAGATAAAATGATTTGAAACAGAGAGGGGTATAATCGAAAAATATAACAGCTGTAGCTTCCTCTTCCATCGCCCCTGTCTTTCATTGCTATTTAGTTAAATTCGGAAGTAAAGAATAAAATTACAGTTATTTCTTTTTGTTAATTAATTTCTTTTAAGATTTATCTCCGAGATTTTTACTCATATTCATTAAGATAAAATCAAATAATTAGAAATCAACAATACCAAGCAGATATTTATTAAAATCAATTTTTTAAATAAATATGCAAATTAGGCTTGCCGTACACACTGTAAACCGCTATTTGTTGTACATATAAATACAATTGCATGTTATTAGTACGTAGATATGGCCAGCAGTATTAATAATGAAAAGCAATTTTATTAATAATTGAGGCTTAAATAAAAATGATTAATCGAGAATGTAATGTATAATAACTAAATGGATAGTGACTTGAGTAGTGATATAGTTTCGGTTACGGACAAACAAACACATAATCTCCATTATAATAAGAGATGTGTGTTTGTCTGTAACCGAAACTATATTACCACTCAAGTCACAATTCCCTTTGCTATTTACGTCAAATTTACATTTTAAACCTCATTTATCAATAAAATTGTTTTTATTCAAATCTGAATTATTAATAAAATTGTTTACATAATTAATACTGTTGGTCATATCCACATACGAATAACATGTAATTGTATTTATATATATATTTTTTCTCTTTTTTGTTCAATAAAGCATTTTTTATTATTTTTTCTTTTTCTTTCTTTCTTTTTTTTCTTTTTTTTCTTCTTTTTTCTTTTTTTTTTTTGTTCTTTGTTCTATGAAGAATTTTTGTTTTTTTTTCTCTTTTTCTTTCTTTTTTTTCTTTCGTTTTTTTCTCTTTTTTGTTCAATAAAGCATTTTTCTTTTTTTTCTTTTTCTTTTTTCTTTCTTTCTTTTCTTCTTTTTTTCTTTCTTACATTTTATTTTCTTTCTTTTCTTTTTTTGTTCTTTGTTTTATGAAGATTTTTTTTTTTTTTTCTCTTTTTTCTTTTTTTTTCTTCTTTTCTTTCATTTTTTTCTCTTTTTTGTTCAATAAAGCATTTTTTTATAAAAATTTTTTTTTTTTCTTTTTCTTTTTCTTTCTTTTTCTTTTTTTCTTTTTTTCTTTTCCTTTCTTTCTTTTCTTTCTCTTTTTTCTTTCTTTCTTTTCTTTCTTTTTTTCTTTCTTTTTTCTTTTTTTTGTTCTTTGTTCTATGAAGAATTTTTTTCTTTTTTTTTCTCTTTTTCTTTCTTTTTTTTCTTTTTCTTTCATTTTTTTCTCTTTTTTGTTCAATAAAACATTTTTTTATTATTTTTTCTTTTCTTTTTTTTCTTTCATTTTTTCTTTTTCTTTTTTCTTTCTTTTTTTTCTTTCTTACATTTTTTTTCTTCTATGAAGCATTTTTTAATTATTTCCCAACTTTATATATACAACAAAATAGAGGTTTACAGTGTAAACGGGAAGGCTAATTTGCATATTGATATAAAAAATTGATTCTAATAAATATGTGCTTAGTATTATTGATTTCTAATTGTTTGGTTTTATCATAATGAATATGAGCAAAAACCTCTGGGATAAATCTTAAAAGAAATCCATTACCAAGAAGAAATAACTGTAATTTTATTCTTTACTTCCTATTTTAACTAAATAGTTAAATTAAGAAAATTTAGCAATGAAAGGCGGGAGTGATGTAAGAGTAAGCTTTAGTTGTTCGATTTTTCTTCCTGTTTCAAATCTTTTTATCTGCATTCTTATTTAGTTTCATTGTCCTTTCTAATTTAATATGATATTTTATTACATTAATACTTAAATACTATATTTTGCTAGTTCATTTAAAAATTCTCCTATATATTTTGTCCCTAATTTTCAGAAAAGAGGTCGCTGGAAACTTTCGCCCATCTTTTAAGCATGTAAAAATTCAGATTCTCAAAGATACGTGGTTCAAAGTTAATTGACCTGAGAAAATGTAAAAGTTTTTAAATAAAATAACTAATGCATTATATCTGTTATTCATTAATATATCAACATGGAAAATTTCATTAAATTTTGTTAATTCCCTGATTTTTGGTATTTTTTTCGGTGGGGTGACATACGATGGTGGAATTTAGGTCCGTTAAGTTTGATTTAACCTCTATTTTTCCTACACAATTTAGCTGAATGTTACATATGTTCAAAGTTCAAATAAGTTCAAATTCTGGTTGCCTTTCAATTGGTGCTAATGCCCATAGGAAATGTATAATTCCGTCTACCCATCTCCGTAGTTATGGTAAATATATATAAACTTTTACATTTTTTCAGGTCAGCTAACTTTGAACCATGTATCTTTGAGAATTTGTGTTACCCCTCAAAGATAGATGGTTCAAAGTTAACTGACCTGAAAAAATGTAAAAGTTTTTTTTTAAATAAAATAACAGGTGCATTATATATTTTAAACATTGATATATGAACACTGAAAATTTCATTAAATTCGGTTAATTCCATGATTTTTGGTATTCTTTTTTTCTTTCGGCGGGGTGACATACGATGGTGGAATTTATGTCCGTTAAGTTCGATTTAACCATCTTCTTTCTATTGAATGTCCCGCTCCAAACAAAACAAAATGGCGTCTTCATGTTAGAAACACATTCTTTTTTTATTTTTATTTTTTACTTTTTCAATTTCATTTAACTCACATCAGCTCGTTTTTCTTTTGTTTTGAATATTCAAACAAACCCGTAAGATTTTTTTTCTACGTTAAAAATCCATTTCCTTTTTATCACACGCGCGAGTTTAACTCTTTTTATGGCGGCTTATTAAACCCTCAACTACAACTGGGTTGTTTGCTACCCCCACCCACGCCCCTTATGACTTTGTACTTTGAAAGTCAAATGATGATATTAGACGTTGATTTTATACTTCGTTTCAGCTTCCACTAAAGTTGTCCCTTTCACAGAGAAATGGATATTATTAGAAAATAAATTGAATTGCAAAATATAAAGTTTGAAAAAAAAATGTAATGAGACTGAAATCTTTAATCTAAAAATTCAAAATTCAAATAGTGACTTGAACACAGCTAAGCATCTTATAAAGTCCTTCTTGTGTATAGAGTTAAGTTTGAGAGACTTACCGATGTAATGGAGAAGATATCTGGTATCTTAGTGATTTCTTGGATCGAATTTCAGGTCGACGAGCACGCGGGAACTGGTCCGGAATCTATCTGGTGATTTTATTTTATTTTATTTTATTTTTGTATTCTGCGTCTAAACATCTGGGTTCATCACGTGATTGGTATATCCAATCACAGACAGCTTCTCCCTCACTTAACCCCACACAGGAATAAACATTTCACTGACCCAACACCCAGAACTCCTCTGCAGGGGATACAGTCAGCGTATTCTATGCCCTGCCGACAGGGCTCATAATTGTTACTTCGACAAATGTTCCTAATAATTATTTATTTCTTGCTTGAGTCTCCATTTATAATTCTAGCTCGATCTTGTGGGGAAACGAACAATCAGTCAAAATGTTCAAAACAAAAAGAGCTTTAAAAAAGATCTTATAATTGTTCGTGAAATAATTACAGTAATTCTTCTCAGAAACTTTAGTAAAATCTAATTTAAAGTTTTGAATAATTAGGTTTTCATTTTTATGTTAGTCTGGCAGTGTATTGTAATTTTCATAAAAATAAACTGATATTGTGGAAAGTATTTACTACAAACTAAGACTATTATTCTTATCAAAGATTTTATTATATATACTAGCAAATATATGCACCCTTCGGGTGCAAGTATTTAGGTTTTGATGTTATAAAATATTGTATCAAATTATAAACTATTTAGAAAATGATAAACTGAGGGGGTATAATCGAAAAATAGAACAGCTTTAGATTTAACTCTTCCATCATTTTGTTTCACTCCCGTCTTTCATTTTTCCTAATTTATCTATTTAGTTAGATTATGAAGTATTTAATAAAATTACAGTTCTTTCGTCTTGTTTATGGATTTCTTTTAAGATTTATCCCCGAGATCTTTGCTCAGATTCGTTAAGAGAAAACCAAACAATTAGAAATCAATGATACTAAGCACATATTTATTAAAATCAAATTTTAAATATCAATATGCAAATTAGCCTTCTCGTTCACACTGTAAACCGCTATTTTGTTGTATATATAAATACAATTACATGTTATTATTACGTAGATATGGTCAACAGTATTAATAATGTATAACAATTTTATCAATAATTGAGGTTTAAATAAATATAAATTCATGGTAAACGTGACGTCAATAACTAAGGGAATTGTGACTTGAATAGTGATTTAGTTTCGGTTACAGACAAACAAACACACAATCTCCATTATAATAAGATATATTATATATAGAAATATTATATATTATAACTATATATAGAAATATTAATATATATATTATAAATATATATAGAAATATTATATATATAATATTATTTATATATAGAAATATTATATATATATATATATATAGAAATATTAATATATATATTATAACTTTATCTTATCAAAGACTTTATTATATGAAATAATATTAGGTTTTCATTTTTATGTTAGTCTGGCAGTGTATTGTAATTTTCATAAAAATAATTACATCTCGTTAACTGATCAGCATTTTGATATTGCTATCAGGTCCGCCCTGTCGGCTGGGGCGTTAGAATGCACCGACTACACCTTTGTAGAAGGTTAAGACTCCCCCAATTAGGTCACCTGTTGGCCGTGGGTGGGGACCCTTGATGCTTAAGGATAGAACCCAGGTGGATGTGCGGTCCATAACATGCAACACTCCACTTGGACCCTTACTTGGGCTAGACGGGCGGTCGGAGAGGCCCCCTCCGATCAATCGGCTGGTGATGTCAAGCCCTAACACCTATATGATTTTCCCAACCCTATTGCCCTTATAGCAAGCCCCAACCCTTTTTATCATATGGGTGCTAGAAGGCGGTGACTGAGGGTATACATGTCCTGGGAATGACGTTAAACTCTATCTGATGGTGAGGTTCCAGTTTTGGAGGTTTGGGGAATGTAGAGCACCCCTTTATCACGATTTCTCTCTTGTCCACTCTGACCCGGAGTGGTAGTACCTGTTAGGGTCCCATCTATAGATTAAATAGGAAAATGTGTTTATAAAAAATTGATTATCAATTAAGAATATTTATTTCAAAACTATATCGGCATTAAATGACTCACTGAGGTTGATATGCCGTAAAACAAACTAAATCAAAAAATTGTTAACTAAAAAAATAGGCTAGTTCAAATTGGGATAAGAAAGTTTCTTTTTCAAAGACGACATCCGTGTGAATGCCAGTCCCACAGAAATGCTAAAACAACCAGTTTGGCCTTCCCGAATTAATTTTCAAAAAGGTTGTGCAGCACCGTGCACTCAAAAGACGTACAGACCACATCGTAGTTCAAAACAATTCTTTATTTTTCATACGGCGCATGCCGTGAAAACTGTGAATTAAACGAAAAGAATTCGTGTAAGACACAAAATCACACAAAATACAATAAATATTAAATGCAGTTTTAGAGAAGAGAATGGAGAATTTGCCTACCTTTGTTGGTACGTAGGGACTTGGACATAAACGAGACCAACGTCTTAGTAACTTTGTACTAAGAATGCGGTTCCAAATATAACCGCCAAAATTTTGCTCACAGGGAGTCCAAGAGTGTTGTGACCTGCTCAAGTGGTCACCTAAACCGGAAAAGGAAAGATTTTTGCCAGGAATCCCTTAACCTGACTGTTTACCAAAAATTACTACTCACAGTCCAAGACCCTAAAAACTTTCATTTTTTACTAAAACCTTTTGCTTTCACTGCACAACAGCAGTGATTCTCTTATTTACAGCCACACGAAGGAAAACAAACGCTTCACCAATCACAAAAATGCATTTACACATATTTTCTTTTTTTTTTTAAACCTAAGAACTATTTCTTTTAAGGGAACCATTTTTACCAGTGGGAATGACCAGGTCATAGGGTACCTTATTCAGAGCAAGGGGGAGAAGTGGGAGGGGAAGCATAAACCAGGCTTAATGACCATGAAAAGACAAAAAATTACAATCACTACTAATCTGTCTAAAAACAGCGACAGCCACAATCCGAACATCTGAAAATATTTGAATCTTATATACAAAATAGAAAATATGACTGTTGATAACGCAACACACACACTGTTAAGTTTCTGACCTCCATCCTTGGCCAGTTAAAAAGGACTTAAAGTAAGTAAGTCCTGAGCTATAGAATCCTTTGGTAAGTGAATAAGTCCTGAGTTATGGAATCCTATGTAGTGTCAAAGGTCCAGTGATATAATCCTATGTTCCGTCGTGCACGAAGGTTCAAGGTAGTTGTGAGTAGCTAAGATCAGAACAGCCGATATAAATAACAATATCAGCAGTAGAGTACTGCCAGTGATTGGCCAAGAGCTTGGTCACATGGTTATCGGCGAGTCTATAAGTAGAAGTGGGCGTCTAGCACACACCTTATAATAGAACCCCCCCACACACACACACAAGGTGTGTCTGAAAAGTATCGAGATTTTGTACTTTTTGACACACCTTATATTCTGAAAAAAATTAACTTTCCATTCATTTCTATCTTGGTGAATAGCTTCAATCTCGATACTTTTGGCACACCTTATTGCTGTAACCTCACAAATAAAGCTGACTCACTACCGGTCATCAACATACACAAATACTTGACATGCGCACGCACACACACACACACACACACATATACACATATACACCGACAGGCGCCAAATTTCTGAAATAAAATTCAGTTGTTATCCTGTTATCAGAGAGTGTTTACTTGCTTTATTTTCATGTAAAGAACTCGGTTATCCTTTTTATAAAGCCTGGTTATAAAAAGGCCTAACCATAAAACTTGTGTGTATATATATTATAGAATACAATTCTATATTTTTAAATAAATACACGTACACAATCCTTTTCCCAAACTTAAGGGAAAGAGATTAAAACGAACTTTTCCAAACTTAACACAAGAACTTTTACATTTTACATAACACATTTCTTAGAAAACCTTTCCACATCATATCTACACTATTCCTTTTGAACATTCACATATTATTGCAAATTTATTCTCTGAATAAATTTATTTGATATTTTATAATTATATGCATTTGTTTTATCATTTCTCCGTATTTTCTACCTAAACTGTGTCATATTTTTATTCGTCATTTAATATTCTTTGCGAACCTCTACAACAAGGCCTCTACATATATATATATATATATATATATATATATATATATATATATAGTAAATGAAGAAAAACTCTAAACTTGCTTCATTACAATAATTTATTTCAACCGTATTAATACGGCATCTTCAGGTAATCACAAGAACATGTAATCACAAGAACATGTAATCACAAGAACAGGTAATCACAAGAACATGTTCTTGTGATTACCTGAAGATGCCGTATTAATACGGTTGAAATAAATTATTGTAATGAAGCAAGTTTAGAGTTTTTCTTCAATTACTAAATATCTTGCTCTGTCCTTTTACTCACTGGTATTAGGTACATTGAGCTCTCCTTATGGTCTACCTGCATCAGCTCGGTTAAACCACACATGGAAAGACCCTAACTACGGAAAAAAACTATATATATATATATATATAGTATTATGGGCGCTATATTTCTAAGCAGAGAGTGCTCAATATCATTGATAGAGCATTTATATTTAAGTTAAGGTAGTGTGGATATGGAGTCAACACCTGGTTACTGGCAGTTTCTCGCCTATACGATATTCAGAAGATCATATAGGCGAGAAACTGTCAGTAATCAGATGTTGACTCCATGGCCACGCTACCCTAACTCATATACATATACATATGTGTGTGTGTGGTTGAAAATAGAGGAAAGTGTGGATATAACAACACAGCTAAATTCAGTTGCTATTTTGCCTCATTATTGGCTGAAGCTTTTTCGAAATTTTATTGAATAAAGTTTCGAAAAAGCAACTGAATTTAGCTGTCTGTGTTGTTATATCCACACTTACCACTATTCTCAACCACATTTTGTCGGATTTATTCTAATCCTTCACTCATATATATATATATATATATATATATATATATATATATATATATATATATATATATATAATATTGTTTAACTACAAAGCTCCCATTTTAATTATCTTGTAAAAGAAAAACCTGATGGGCTGAAGTTCTTGTACGAAAGAAGATACTAGATAATAGGATTCAGAACCAGTGATATATATATATATATATATATATATATATATGTGTGTGTGTGTGTGTGTATATATATGCATGTATGTATGTGTATATATATGCATGCATATATATGTGTGTATATATATGCATGTATATATATATGTATATATATGTGTATATATATATATATATATATATATATATATATATATATATATATATATAGGAAAGAGGGTGAGGGTAAGATGGAAAAGAAAGGGAGAACGAACAGACAGAAAAGATAGGATGAACGGAAACGAAAATAAAATTAAAAAAGTAATGAACGTGAAAGGGTGAATGTTCGACGAAGGAAAAAAAAAGATTGAATGAAAAGAAACGATAAAGTTGTGGACAAATAGAAAAGAAGAAAAAAACTTGGAGAAATAATGAAACAGGGAACAATGGAAGGGAATTAAAGAAAATGAAAAAAAAAAAGAAATAAGAAAACAAGAAATGGAGATTTAAAAAAAAACAAACAAAAAAAAAACAAAAAAAACATGTTTAATTAACCCAATATTCTTACTTTTTTTTTGCTATGCACACACAAACCATTTTTGTTTTTTTGTTTTTTTGTTTTTTTTTCCTAAATCGGATTTTTTCCCCTTTAATTTATAAATCAATGTGATAGAAATGGCATTTAGCAAAATTTAATATTCATTCATTTTTTTTCTCTCTCAAAGGGTAACGCAGTCGGTCACCAAGTAATCTAGATACAAAAAATACACACGCGTGTATACCAGTATATATATATATATATATATTATATATATATATATATGCGTATATATAAATGCATGCATATATGCGTATATATAATGCATGCATATATGCATATATGCGTATATATAAATGTATGTATATATGCATGTATATACATATATATGCATGTATATACGTATATATATATGCATGTATGTATATATATGCATGTATATACGTTTATATATATGCATGTATGTGTATATATGCATGTATATACGTATATATATATATGCATGTATATATATATGTATATATATATGCATGTATGTATATATATGCATGTATGTATATATATGCATGTATATATCTGTATATATATGTATGTATATATGTATATATGTGTGCATGTATATGTATATATATATGTATATGTATGTATATATGCATGTATATGTATATATATGTATATATGTATGTATATATGCATGTATATATGTGTGCATGTATATGTATATATATATATATGTATATATGTATATATGCATGTATATATATATATGTATATATGCATGTATATATGTGTATATATATATGCAAGTATATAAGTATATGGATGTATATATATATGTATGTATATATGTGTATATATTCATGTATATATGTATATGGATGTATATATATGCATGTATATATGTGTATATATATATACATAAATATATATATATATAGAGAGATATATATGCATGTATGTATATTGTTCTTTTATGTTTTAAGAAGAGAAAAATACATACATCTCTTACTTTGAATTGCGTTATTTGAATTTAAGTGTCGATTTTTCCATAAATGTATTCATATCAAGAATTGAAATAAGAACAGGAAAAATAAAAACCAACTAAAAATAACTTATGAGCATCTCGTTGTGCTTTTCTTTTTTTTTCTTTTCCCCCTAAATCCCGCTACATGTTTGCACACGTGTTTTAGAGGTAGGAAATCTCATTATACAAACGTAACTTTTTTTTCATTTTTTAATTATCAGGAACAATACAACCCTCCCCACCCCCCACACACCTTGAAATAGTTGTTATTTCTTTTGTGGACTCGTCTGTATGTACGAATGAAATATATGTGTATGTATGCGGGGCTTTTTTCTTTTTTCTTTTCTTTTTTTTTTCTTTTCTTTTTCTTTTTTTTTTGCGCACGTCACGACACAATAACAACAATAACAACAACCAACAAGAAAATAATGGAAGTAGGCGTATATCGCTGGTTGCAGGCACCTCGTTTTATATTCACCACCGATACTGTAATTAACTTTTTCACCAATACGACTAAGTGCAATTATTGTTGATTTTTGTTGGTGTTCTCTTATTCTCTGTGCTATATTTTTATGCTTCAGGCTAGAATGGAATGTAAAGAATGAGAGAGAGAGAGAGAGAGAGAGAGAGAGAGAGAGAGAGAGAGAGAGAGAGAGAGAGAGGTTTCCATAATTAGTGAAAGATTACGGCGTCCTTAGACACGCAAAGAAATTATTATTAGCTTCAAGATTTGGTGAATAAAACGATTTATGCGTCTATTAAAATATATTTTTACACCATTTTTTTCTTTTTTTTGTCTTTTATTCTTTCTTCCCGTTATCTTTGACTCTTCATTCTTGTACCATTTCCCTCTTTTGTTCGTATTACTTCATTGATGTTTGTATCGAATCGTGTCAGCCTCTAGCGTTATCTCCATAAGCTTTTAAGGCGGGAAAAATAATAATTACAAGGTTGTGTTGATTAGTTGTTAAGGTTGTTCAACAACGGCGACGGCGGCGGCGGTGATCACCTTAGCGATTGGAAGTGTTTCAACACCTGTAAGATTTTAGTATTTCATACGGCAAACATGATACTGAATAACAATAAAACATTATCATATCACTGCTTGCGAGTTTTTCACAGCAGCGTTAACTGTTGGTCTTTCAATAGAATCTGAGTGGCAGCTAGTCTCCTCGGGTCTCCAAAAACTCAATTACAATTGGTATCATCTTCACCCCCACGGTCCACAGCTCGTAGTCTTATCCTGGTCACGGCACCAATTGTAGTCCTATACTGGTCACGAGACCGAATGCGGTCCTATAAGTGTGTCTTTGCCGCTGCTTCCCGCTACTTTGCTACTCAAAGCCCTGAACGTGACCATACCAGAACCCAGAATTAATTTGCTGTATATCGCCAGTCAGCTCACAAAACTTCGACTTCGACACCCCATTTGTTGTTGTACATTTTGATCGCTGTATAATTAATAAAGGTATTGTTATACACAATTGTTAATAAGCGTTTTGTAGTCATTACGATTGTTTGACCCACTGAAGCATTGGTGAATTTGATCATTTTCAGACACAGCCCGAACCGAGAAAGTCCAAACCAGCTCTTCAACCTTCTTGTGGGTCAAACAAAACAGCGTGGGCACAGGAAGCCAGAACGAGCAGGTTTATCAGCCTATATATGACCCGCAGCGCAACACTCACTTATAGGACCACATTTGGTCCCGTAACCAGTATAGGACTACAAGCTTCTTCAGTTCTTTGGCAAGGTCCAAGTTCTTGCAATGGTTCATAAACTGTGTATTTTTGTTTGGGCAATTTTGAGAAACAAAGAAAAAAAAAACGATCGTATTCTAAAAATAGACAAAACCAGACTGACCGACGTCAGATTCAAAACTCCCGTAAACTAACGGACATTCTGAGAGCGGGGGAGAGAAGGTTGATAGTAGCAGAACCAAGCAGAAAGGCATTGGAAGGCAAGGGGGCCAGTCATGAATACGATCCTCCTAGAACCGGGTGAACAAAAATACAAATAAACTTTAACACTAATAAGACTTTGTAAAAAGGAAAATTCATTAACCAAACCAGATCTTTGTAACTTGTTGTTTATTTGATACAATTTATAATACAAATATAAAGGACAATTTTTATTACGACTCAAACTTCTTTTTTAATTACTTGTACTGTTTTGCTTGTTTCTTTGATGTTACATTACAACATACTTGTCCATCTTTTCGCTCTGCTTCATTTTCACTATATGATTAGACAGGACAGCTAAACCCAATAGATGATAAATACTCGTCTTGTAAATTAACACTAGGTCTGGTCTTGTAACTGGGATTAGTATATCTGTCAGTATCTCAAAGTCGGGTTCCAGTTGGTGCATATACTATTTGGTAGCATGGTCAATTTTTTTGTTTGTTTGCACAATTCCCAGTAGATCAGCTTTTCAATCCGGTCATGTCTAATCTGACACTCCCTTTGTGATGGTTTGCTGCATTCGGTTATCATGTTTAACCGTTTCGTCTCTGTTTCCACACATCCTGCACTTGCTATTCTGTTGCGTCTTATCTATTTTTGTTTTGATATAATTGGTCCTTATGGCATTATTTTGTGCTGCTATTATGAGGGATTCATTGGTCTGGACTTTTTAGATGAGACTTGATGATTTGTTTTCCTTCACGGAACTTTAACCGACCGACAAACCAACCAGTCGACAAACCAACCAATCATATACTGTTCATTTTCTTGATATTTTTACATTATTTTATGTACTATACATGTACCTTTGATGAGTTGTAGTGCACCTAAGCACAATAAACAATAATTTCATTATTATTATATATATGCTAAACAAACGCACCGAATTACTATGTAAATGTCATCTTAAGTCCAAATTTCTGCAGCTAAAATTAGAACTTGACTAAACTTTCAGCTGACAATTATTAACCATTCACCTGTTGTTTTGGGTTGTTCTTATGTAATTTTTTGCATTATATAACTTTTTTCTTTTCTTTTTCTTTTTTCTTACTCTTCTGTCTATATTAGTAATGAATAACTGTAATGGTTATCATCGTAGAAAATGGATTTGATGATTGTCACTTAGAACTGTATTAACTCAACCCTTATATTCATTATGCCTAGAGCGATAATAATATAGAATACTTGACACAACTTAACATTTGTACCCGGTCATGGTTAACAGAATGAGAACAGTCTTCCTCGGTGGATTGAATTGAATAAAGGGTTCGGTTTGAGATTCTGTGAAGACTTCCGATTATGACATGAAGGCTCCGGACACTTTTTATTTTATTTTTTATTTTTTTTAATCATTGGCTTTTAGTTGTCTTAGTAAATATTTATTTTCGTGTTTACATTTTTATGTAAGTTCTCATCGTTTTTTGAGTAGTTTGTTTCGGGAAAGGTTATTATGGCTATTTTTTTCTTCTAGGCAAAATTCACATTTTCGGGCTACGTTGATATGTGCAGGTGCTGATTTCCTTATTTTTCAGGTAGTTTCAGGTATGTTTTGGTTTGAATTTTTAGTTTCCTAGATATTTTTTGATAGTGTTGTGCTGGGTTCATATTTGTTTATTGTTGAATGATATCTTGTGACTATAGCTTCTTTGCTTCCAGGATTCTTCAATTACACCGATATATATTTTTTTAGTGTTTTGTTTAAGTCATACTGTGGCTTGATACACGGCACTAGTTTGGAGGCAGTTATTGTTTAAAGTACACTCATGCTTGTTTCTGCAATTGCACGTGGGTTCATTTTTTGTTTGTTTTGTGTAATATATTTCATTGTTGTACTTTATTATTTGTATCATGTTTTCCGTGCAGCTGTAGCTGAGTTTTAATGTGTTTTTGTTGCATGTGTTGTGTAGTTTGTTTGATTTAGGGAAGTGTTTATCTATTAGTTATATAAATATTTTGCCTACGTTTGTTTTAACGTTCTTGTTATATGGTGGGTTAAACCAGATTATTCTTCTGAAACTATTTGTTTTTTTTTTCTATGGGATGTCAATTAGTTTTTTTTAAGAAAATTCACTATTCGCCAATGCTGTCACATATTCTTCTTTTATATTGTTGAAGATGGCTTCGTTTGTTGAGTTGCCTGATAACCTATGCCCTGTGGATTGTGGGATTTTTAAAAATTGTGTTGGGTGAGTGGTTGGTTTGATGAGGTGTGTATCTAAATTTGGGTGTCATTTGGTTTTCTGTATGGTTTGTATGTTGCATTTTTAGGTTGAAAGTGATAGATAAGAAGTCCGTTTGGTTTAGTTTATATATATATATATATCTATGTTGAATCCTATTTGTTTAAATATTCTTATAATTTATTTTTTGATTCTGTCTGTTTTCTGCCCGTTGCTGTTTCTTAGTACTATCAAACAGTCGTCTCTATATATCCCCAATGTCATTTTTTTTCAGTTGATATGGTTAGTACATATGTTCCTAAAAAATCAACCACTCAAAAGTAAAGAGCAGTTAAAAAAAACCCAGTCTGCCTAAGTAAATAAAAATAAATGTATACTCCGAAGAAAAATCATGAAAGAACCTGGAAGCAAATAAGACATAAATACTTACTAAAGTCAACTAAAATCCAATGGCTCCGATGATTAAAAAAATATATAAAAGTGAAGAGCAAACAAAAAAATCAAAATCGCAAACAGAAAAAAAAAAACCTCAAAGAAAAATCAACCACTCACCACCACAAAGTGAAATTCATTAAAAAAAAAAACCAGTTTGCCTAAGTAAATAAAAATAAATATATACTCCGGAAAACTTTATGGTACATTCAGCATCTGACAAATCCAGTAGATAAGAGAAGAGATACAGAGCCCTCTACTTAAATAAACAACTGTATCTGGGTAAACCTAAAGGGGATACACACACAAAAAATTAACCAAGCCAAAATCCAGGTAAACTTCAAAATTCACACAAAAATTGATCAATCGAAATCCATTCCACTCCTATCTCCCTTCAATAAAGTATCAAACCAAAGGATATTGAAACAAACCGCTAAATAAATTTCTCCATTTGGTCTGAAGATTGCATAGGCGAGAAACTATCAGTAACCAGGTGTTGACTCCATGTCCACGCTACCTTAACTCAGATCTCTCTCTTTCTCTATATATATATATATATATATATATGATTGGTCAATTTTTATGTGAATCCCGAAGTTTAGCTAGATTTTTATTTGGTTAAATTTATGTGTATCGAGAGGTAAAAAAATTAACTAAGCTTAAATCACACACACACACACACACACACACACACAACCTTGAGGTTTGTTTCGATTCCGTTTATCGCAAAAGATTTATACACACACGCGCAACCACACATTCATAAACACATAAAAATGCACAATACTATTTTCGATACACACACTTCCACACTCTAATACTCACACCGCAAAAAAAGAATATTTGACGTCATATTTCAAACCGTCCATTTTTTCAACGTTCTTTTTTCTCAGACTTCAAATTTTAAACAAACTGATAAACAAGGACTATTACTCGCTTTTCTCGTTATTCTGTGAAAAAAATGTTTTATCATCTTCCATATACCAACAAATGCCCTGAAGATGATCTAAATAAGAGAACGAAACACTGCAGCGTCGGCCAATAAACTTACCACTCAACTCATTTAAACCTGTGTTTTTTCAATTTTTCTTAATATATAATATATATATATATATATATATATATAATATATATATATATATATATATCCATGATATACTTTCACAAAATGAATATTTGCCGGTAATTAAATTTTTCCCTTTTTTTAAATTTATTCATTTTTAAATTTTTTTATTCATTTATTTTTTTTATTTATTCATTTTTTTAATAATGATTAAATGATGTTTAAAACTTTTACATAAATAGGAATTGTTAAAATCATTTGAATAATCTTTTTTTTTCTTTTTTTTTTTCTTCAAGAAATAGGAATTAGACTTTAAACAAGTTTTATAGGATATTCTTTATAAACTCTTCAGCACAAACTATGACCTATTTTAAATTAATTATTATAATATCAAAAGAGAATTTGTATGAAATGTGTATGTAGGAATTAAAAAAAAAAAAATCTGTACCGATTAACTTTATCAAAAGATTAAAATTACGTTGTGGTGCCCTAAAGACAAAAAGATTTTTTTTTAAATCACATACCTTCCATATAAATTAAAACTGGAATCAATTGGTTTTTTAATTACTTTTTCTTGTTTTGTTTTGTTTTGTTTTTTTTATTTTTTTTTATTTTATTTTATTCTATTTTTTAAATATTTTTTTTTATTACGGAAGAACCAATTATATTCATCAATGATAATTTCCTTAAGTATATGCAAAATTTGCTTTTAGAAATATTGTCTTCTCACTTAAAAAAAAAAAAATCAAAATTAAATCCATTATCCAAATCGTGACAAATTGCATTACTTAAACATACGGATTATTATTAGTGCGTAATCGAACACTAAAGACGCCGAACTTTTTAATATTTCCAAATTTCAAATGACATAGTAGCACAAATTTGTATTGAATATAAATGGCTGTATTTAAATATTGTACTTTTGTTTGGTGTTACTTTTGGTATGCGATCTACATGTGAGGAAATTAATTTGATTTACAATCTACCTGACCTTAACGCTAATTTGATTCATTTTAATTTCTTTTATAATAAATTATATATTTTTTACTTTTTTTATGCATATTTGATTTTCCTATAAATTTAATAAATCATTTTAGAATTTAAAAGTGTTTTATAATTTGCTTGAAGTATTGTGTTTATATTGGTTTGGTGTTGGTTTTGAAGGCTCTCGCAATGCAAATGTAAAAAGAAATAAGGTAACTATGATATTTCTTTACCTTTGATTTATTCTTAATATTTCGAGATAAAAGTCTCTTCGTCAGAAGATTTCTGAAAGTCTGGAGTTGTTGCTAGGAATCGTTCATTTTGTTTTGTCTTAAATTTTTGAAATTCTCTGCATGTGTGTGTGTGTGTGTGTGTGTCCAACAATGTCTTATCATTCCATTTAAAATTTGTATGATTTTTAATTTTTTTGCATAAATCAGCGTATGAGTAGAGCAAGGATCTGTGCGGTAAAGTGAAGAGCTGATGGTAGGTGTGGCGCTCTACTTCAACACACAAAAAAAAAAATTTCGGTTTAGCGCTAGTGAAAAGGGGATAGCCTCCCTCGCTGTTTGACTGATACCGACATAAGGCCACCCGACGACTTTACTTACTTTAATTACTTATAAATTTAAAATTTTAATTTTATTTTTTATTTTTAGTATAAATGTGTGTGTGTGTGTGTGTGTGTGTGTGTGTGTGTTTTATTCAAGCCATGATAAACAAATGATATAATTAGATCATATAGTAAAATTAAATTTGACTTTTGTATATCACATTGGCACGTAGATCACATACCAAAGTTAAATGAATATTTATGTTAACAAAATGGCTTAGATTTGCTTAACATTTGAACTACATAATAAGTTTAATATCTTATTTTGAATTATGATTATTGATTACAAAATACTTCACACACACACACACACACACACACACACACATATATATATATATATATATATATATATATATATATATATATATATATATATATATATATATAATGTTGTTCTGGTTCCAACGGGAGAAAATTTAATATTTTATAAAAAAGAAGAAGTCCGCAAAATGTATTATGTTCTCAGAAAAAATTTTTTAATTCTTTTTATCTTACATACGCGACACGTGTTTCTGATCTGTTGTCTTCTTCAGGCATTGAGTTATTATTTTGGCAGAATATGTCCGATATTTGATAGGTTGTGTGTGTTTCTGCAACTTTCTATATTATAAATATATATATTTATTTAAAAAAAAGAAAAACTTAACAAACTGTCATTAGACTAATAAATTTATTTCGACAAGAAACTCAAAATGAGTCTAGTCTCTTCAGATAGATTTTACAGAATACATGGAAAAATAAAAATCCTTTTGAGTTTCTGGTCGAAATAAATTTATTATAGTCTAATGGCGGCTTGTTAAGTTTTTCTTTCTTTAAAAGTTATATTTCTCTGTATATGATTAATTTATTAGTTATTATACATTGAACTTTTAGGGAATTATAAAAAATCTTGTATGAATCTATGCGTTTGCACCTACAAGAGCATACAGTGTGGATATACAGTAAGATTTCGATGATCCCAAATAGAATCATCCCTTACTCACTTGTTAATTGAATAATCTTATATATATATATATATGATAAGTATGTAAACACGGTGTGTTTGGATATGGCTTTTTGCCGACAATTTTTTTGGGAGAATATGTGCTTAATTTAAGTCGTACCTAATTTTGAAAATTAATTGATTAATAATTAATTAATTAGGCGGGAATGCTTGTTTAGCCTTACGTTTAAATAGGCATTCCGCCTAATTAATTAATTATTAATCAATTAATTTTCAAAATTAGGTACGACTTAAATTAAAGCACATATTCTAAATAATATATATATATATATATAATGTAGGTCCTAAATTTTCTGTGGCACCCTGTTGGCCTGTTGTGCTCCCATATTTCAAATTTGTCTTTGTGCCCCATAAAAAAATCTCCTGGACCATTTTTTAAGATGAAGTCTTTTTTCAAGTAATATTTTAAAATCTACTTCATAGATAGATTTATTTTTTGTTTTTTACCTTTTTGCAGAAGACATAAAATGATAACGTAAATTTCAAAATAAGGAATTATTTCCATTCACTAAAAAAAGAGTTGAAACAAATATATTTAAAAAAAAAAGATAATTAATAGAATGAAATAATAAAAAAACAAACTGAAATAAGTTTGGTTTGTTTTGTTTTACGGCATATCAACCTCAATGGGTCATTTAATACCGACAAATTTGTGAAATAAATTAATTCTTAATGGATACTCAATTTTTTTTTATAAACACATTTTTCTATTTAACCCATAGATGGGACCCTAACAGTACTACCACTCCAGGTCAGAGTGAATCTGGGAGCGATGGTGATGAAGGGGTGCTCCACATTCCTCAGACCCCAGAACTAGTTCGGTTTGGTTTATGGCATATCAACCTAAGTGGGTCCTTTAATGCCGACAAAGCTTTTGAAATAAATTATTTCTTAATGGATACTCATTTTTTTTATAAACACATTTTTTTTTTAAACACATTTTTCTATTTAACCTATAGATGGGACCCTAACATGTACTACCATTCCGAATTGAAATAAGTATTCAGGATGATGTTGACAATTGAAGAAAATCGCAATGTTTAACTAATTAATTGGTAAATTAAATATGAATTGTTTGAAAAAGAAATTCTTTTTATGACAACAATTTTTTTAACGGGTAATTCCCCCCCCCCATATTTCTATACGAACTGGATTTAAGATATCTAAATACTTTTGGGTTGTTTTTTTTTTTGAGAAAATTTAAATTTACCAACATGCATGTATAATCACACACACACACACACACACACACACACACACACACACACACACATTTATATACATATATAAAAGGTGTGTTTAAAAAGTATCGAGATTTTTTCAACTTTTTGACACACCTTGTATTCTGAAAAAAAATACGTTCCATTTAGTCTTCATTTCTATCTGGTAAATGCAGCTTTAAAACTTTTATTAAAATAGAATATTCAAGGTGTGTCAAAAAGTATCGTGACTTTTGTACTTTTTGACACACCTTGTATTCTGAAAAAAAAAGTTCCATTTAGTCTTCATTTCTATCTTGGTAAATGCAGCTTTAAACTTGGTACTTTTATTAAAATAAACAACGAAAAACGTTACAAAAAAGAATATACAAGGTGTGTCAAAAAAGTATCGAGACTTTTTGTACTTTTTGACACACCTTGTATTCTGAAAAAAATACGTTCTATTTAGTCTTCATTGCTATCTTGGTAAATACAGCTTTAAACTTGGTACTTTTTGACACACCTTGTATCCTGAAAAATAATTAATGAATGGAACGTTATTTTTATTTTTTCAGAATTTAAGGTGTGTCAAAAAGAACAAAAACATCGCTACTTTTTTGACACACCTTGTGTGTATATATAAATTGTCGTGTTTTAATAAATTTGCCAAAGTAAAACTGAATTATTAAATTTAATTTAAATTTAATAATTAATTATTGAATTTAATATGAATTATTCAATTTGATATATTGTGAAGTGTAAATTACATTGTATGTGCATAAGAATATCCTTGTCTATCTTCACGTTACTTATCTGATGTAGCAGTAAACAATTTTAGATTTAGTTTCTGAGGAATTCCGAGAACATTTTTCAAATAATTCTTTTTCGTAAAATTAGCTTAGAAGATATTATTTTTTCTTATATATATATATATATATATATATATATATATATATATATATATATATATATACTATAATATATTGATATATATACACAGTATACATATATTTATATATATACATTATATATATACACTATAAATATATATATACATATATATATATATACTATATATATATATATATATACTACTATATATATATATATACTATATATATATATATATATACATATATATATATATATATATATATATATATATATATATATATATATATATATATATATATATATATATATATATATATATATACATTATATATATCATATATATACATTATAAATATATTGATATATATACACAGTATACATATTATATATATACATTATATATATACACTATAAATATACTTATATACACTATAATATACTTATATACAATATATATAAACTTATATAAAATATATATATACTTATATATGTAATAATATACTTATACATGTATTAACTATATATACTTATATATAGATACACTATATATACTTATATATACATATACATATATATACACTATATATATGTATCTTTATACATATATATACACTATATATATGTATCCTTATACATATATATACACTATATATATATGTATCTATTATACATATATATACACTATATATATATGTATTATACATATATATATATACACTATATATATATGTATCTTATACATATATATACACTATATATATATATACATATATATATATATATGTATCTTTATACATATATATACACTATATATATATATATATATATATATATACATATATATATGTATTATACATATATATATACACTATATATATATATATATTATGTTTATACATATATACACTATATATATATGTATCTTTATACATATATATACACTATATATATATATGTATATGTATTATATATATCACTATATATATATATGTGTATCTTTATACGTGTATATACACTATATATGTGTATCTTTATACGTGTATATACACTATATATACGTGTATCTTTATACATATATGTATCTTTATATATAGACTATATATGCATATATATCTATACCTATATAGACTATATATGCATATATATCTTTATACCTATATAGACTATATATGCATATATATCTTATACATATATAGACTATATATATATGTATATACACTATATGTATGTACATGTATGCACACTATATATATGTATATATATGTGTATATGCTATATATATGTATATATATATATATACACTATGTACATACATATATATATGTACGTATATATATACATATATACACTATATATGTATATACACTATGTATATGTATGTATATACACTATATATATATATACATGTATATACACTATATATATGTATGTATATATATAACATATATTCACTATATATATATGTATATATATATACACTATATATATATGTATGTATATATATACCACTATATATACATGTATGTATATATATATATACATGTATGTATATATACATGTATATACACTATATATATGTATGTATATACATATATGTATATACACTATATATACATGTATATATATAGTGTATATTACATGTATATACACTATATATACACTATATGTATGCATATACACTATATATATGTATGTATATACACTATATATATATATATATATATATATATATACAGTTGCGTAAATTTATACCCAAAGATTTTTTATTTGAGGAGAATGGTTCATGGTTTTAAATAAAAACTCAATGTAATACGTTACCCGTGAATCTTATAATTAACGTAAAAATTAACTTATCCGCTAAATAAATAAATAAATTGAAAAAAATACAATTC
>CM042167.1:18607833-18632833 GCA_023376005.1 Doryteuthis pealeii
TATGTTTTTAATGTAACAGATGAAATTATATGAAATAGGAATGATACATGCAAGGCATGGTTATTGGAAATTAACAAAGGATTTATTAAAACACAGAGTAGAAAAATGCTTTCTAACTCTCAGACGACATTAACCAGTAACTGAGAACGCTTAGCGTTCTAAACATTTGAATGTAAAAAAACAAAACAAAGGGAAGCAACTCTATTTTAGTTCAAGGCTATTTAGGTGTACCTAACAGATAAAAAAAGGGTACAAATAAAAATTGGTTGCGATTTGCTTTGTTAATAAATATTGTCGCAAAAGATTGGGTGTCAACACAAGTGTAATTATATTAATAAATATTCTATGATTACAACATTATACTAAAAAAGAAACAACATAGAAATGTGGAGATTAAAATAAAATTAATAACAAAAATAACAAACTCCCATGAGCCTTCAGACCGGAAGAAACCTCCGAGCATGTGCAGAAGAAAGGACCCACTTCCGACCCCCAAGAGAATCTCTCAACCATTCGAACTTAGGCCTTAACTGGGACGAGATACTACTACTGGCTGGGAGATATCTCCTTACCACGTGGTGGTTATAACCCGTGAATAAAACCTAAATCCTAAAACTATCTTTTGTCTTTGTCTCTTCTTTTCTTTCCTTGAATTCCTTACAACCAAATAAGATAGGGTTAAAAGTGAACACGCACAAGGAATAACTAGTTACCTTTAAACCTAAAAGATTAAACCTCTTGGCATCCCACAATCCCATTCATCAGGTTTCATTCTATTAATGACCAATTATGCAAACGACATTTTTCATGTTTTAATGAAAGAGAACTCTTTCTGGAGTTTAGATGTGGAGCAAATCATAAAAGCACGATGGATTAAAGTTTTAATTAAGTTTATTTTACGTTGGGGGGGGGGGAGACAAAAAGAACCCCAACGTGTATAGGACCCAGTAAAAGTTGGTTTACGGTAAATAGAGGTAAGAATTTTTTCTTGATGTTCTTGTTGAACGAACAGATAGCACAATTCTTACCTCTATTTACCGTAAATCAACTTTTACTGGGTCCTATACACGTTGGGGTTCTTTTTGTTTTCTTTTTGCTTTCTTTGGTATCAATGAATTCTACGCATCAAAATATATCAGAAAAACCAAACATATCGAAACTTTGAATACTTTTAAAATAGGTGATTTCTTCTGGACCTATAAGGGCAGGGGGTGCTTACGGAAATTCCATAAAACCGACACCGACAATTTACCTGAAATTTGTGATTTTCAGTTACAAGAAAGGGTTTTTGAAGTATTCATATCACTGCCAATCCTTCGAACTTATCTTTCCTTTAAAATAAATGAATTATATGAATCAAAATCTATCAAAAAAGCCAATTAAATACACAACTAAAATTTTAACGACATTGTAGATTTTTAACACTAAATTAGGTGATTAAAGTTCTCATATCTCTGCCAATTTTTGAAATTGATTGCTTTCTTTGGTCTCAATGAATTCTACGCATCAAAATAAATCAGAAAACCCAAACATATCGAAACTCAAGCCTAAACTTATCCAACGGAGGGACTCGCAATTTTCGAACCCCCCCTCACGGTTCGTAATTTTCTTAGTTTTACGAATTCTTTGTCCTATTGAGAAAAAAATCCTTTTCTCGTTTTCTCACTGACTATTCCATCGTCTACAACCAAAAAAACAAACAAAACAAAAACAAAACAACACCACAATAACACCATTTATCAATGTACTTTTTCTCTGATGAGCATTGACGAAAAAAAAGATCAATTTATTTTAGATTTTAAATCTAATAAGGGTACCCTGACTTTTCTTTTTAAGAAAAAAACATTCTTTTATCAACATGCATATGCTTTTACGCGTCCTTTATATATATATATATATATAAAATGTGTGCTGATGATTGTTTTTTTTAATAAAATACATGAAACATATAGTCATGAGGAGATGAGAAAACAGGCACACACACATATACACAAACACACAACACACACACACACACACACACACACACATATATATATATATATATTATATATATATATATATATATATATATATACCTATGTACTCTCTCTGTCTCACAGACACACATACATACACACACACACACTTCACGCCAGGAGACAATTTTTCTCAGAGGCACCGTAACTACAATCGTCGATTCCTTGGTTGTCCTCGAGCATTTGGTCTGAAGAATGTCAAAGCTGGAAGTAAATGCAGCTAAGATGATACCTTTTCTCAGAATAGCTTCCTGTTAGAGCGAGCAACTATATATTAAAATTCTCCAGATTTTCCCCCTTGTGCTTTTTTCAATATGACGACCAAAATTGCCGCCAAATCCTTTAAAATGTTATTTTATACTTGACAAGATTTATCAAAGGTTTTAGCAGTATCACTGTTACATAATTATTAGTAACCTAATATTTATGGCAATAGTGTAGAAATCATAATGGCGATTAGTGCAGCCCACGGCCTTGAGGGATGAGTGACAACGCTTGACCTCACTCCCACCTTGCCTTCCGGGATAAATCGTGAGAACCGGAAGGCATAGAAGACCCTGTTCCGGTTTAAGGATACTAAGTAACTCAGTCAGTTAGAAGGTAGCAGCGAGCTCGAAGGGGTATGTCGTGTTATACACGCGGTCCCTCATCTGCGCAGATTGTCTGGGTTGGGGATTTGGAAATAAAGTAACATCAACATAAATAGAAGTCTTGTGTTTATTACCTAAAAACTAACAATGACACAGGGCTTCTGATAAAGAGGAATCCCTAACAGAAAATCAGACCGAAGTCCCCAAGACAACTCCAGACGCAAGATGTTAGAAGATAGAAACAAAGCCGGTCAGAAGAGAAGACGACTAGATGTAAGAAGTAAGAAAAGGGTATCCGACATTATATCGATTTGGTACTGTGAAAACTTCAGTATGTAACATCACGTCTGCTTAATAATACATCAAATATTTACCACTGTGGCGTTATTTTCGTATTTTGCCGGGAGAGTTGTCTGCCCGTTTAGTTTGCTGGTTTCTGCTAGGGGACGGTTATATTTAAGCAGCTGGTTTGAACGTCTCTTCCTTTTTTCCGGTTGCTCGACCCACGAGGTACCACTATGGGTTAGACTCTGGTGACCCCCCTCTTGTTGGGGCTTTGGCCCCCTTACATTACTGTAAGTGATTTATACAGCATGGACTATTCTTAGTCTCATGTCTGTACTTTTATGTTTTTCCCTTCTACTTTTGTATGTATGTTTATGTACACCTATGTATTATGTACCCTGTTTATCCATGTGCTGTACCATATTAAATGTTTGTCTATCAACCTTTGTCGGAGTTTGTATCTTCAAGTATATATCACCTTTGAATCGTACACCACAATCCAGTTAAAGGAAATATGGCGAAGAACTTCAGCGAAATCCTTAAAATGTTAATTACTGTTTCATCATTTATTGAAGATAAGTTTTTTTTAACTGTAATTTGTAGTATCAAATGTGATTAATAGTATAATAAAAGTCTATCACAATCACTGGAAAGGTTTAATTCAAAATGGCCGCAAGCGAAATTCTTAAAATGCCAATTACTCATTCATTATTTAATGTGTTTTTTTTTTCAATAGTTTATTGTAGTATCAGGCGTGGTTAATAACGTGCTAATAGTTTTGCCTCGCAAAATGTAAAAGTATTTTTTACGGATTCGAAGGGGCTTTTATTTCCCCGTAGTCGTTGGCAAATTGTCGAACAAAGAAGAACAAACACAAAAGTAGAATGCAGACACTTGTATTACAAAATTTACAAGGTTTACCAAAGTATAAGGATTTACAAAAGGGTTTAACAACAAAAAGGGGTTTGCAAATTAGTTGGAATTCGCGACCAGACTTATCTGTTCTAAGAGTTCTTGGTGTCGTGGTGATAGGTGTTCTTTCGTTGCTAGGAAAATGGCTCTAAGAAGCTTCTCGGGTCGTTTCTTGTTCTTGGGTTAGTTTGCTATTAAAACAGCCCGTTACAGTTTGCTGAATTAATGACTTGAAAGTTTGTTGAAGTTATAGGGAACTGTAATACCGCGACTACCCTTAGTGTGTGATCTGTGATAAGTAACGGTGGATGGGGCCCTCTCCAGGAGATTATTAGGTTCTCAGTATGCTAAATAGTAACGGCTGGCGAGTATGCTGATACTATTCCTAGAAAGGGTTTGACTCAAAAAATACGTCCGTCCAGTATGAGGGCCCCCAGACAAGTAGTGGGTTTTGATTTTGGCGCCAATATCCCATTGGCGATTTGTCCCCCTAATGGCAGGGGAAGATAATTCTCGTGGAATTTCCGACAAATGTCGCCAGCCCAACCCTTAAAATGTCTATTAATCGTTTATCTTTTTAATCCTGTCGACTTCTTTTGGGTTATTTTGATGTTGAAGTCAGTCTTTTTCAATCATTTATGGGCCGGGTTAGCTCAGTCGTCAGAGCGTGTTCGGCTATCTCCTCTCTTTTACCTCATTGACATTATTATCAATATATGTACAGTTTGTGTGTGTGAGACTATAATCCTTCCTTTCATCAGACAGTAAAAAGAAGATTCTACTGAAATTATTTTTATAATATATTTTTGCGTATAAATTTAGAAACTTAAATATTAAAATCGCAGAAATTATACAGAATCTTTAATTACATTGATGCCACCGAGATATACTGGCACTTCACGATCTTCTAAGATCTGGCGGAGCCAGAATTCTTTGAGCAGACTGATGATTGATCTATAAATCTTAAGCCAAAAGTTATTTGGTTCAGATTTAAGGTAGTCTTTGAAACTGTTTTGTTCTTGTTTTGTTTTTACTTTGATTTTTTAAATTCTTTTATTGGTCTTTAGATCATTGTTTGTTTTTGTTGTTTTTTTGTTTTTTTTTTATCTTTTCCTGACAGTCTGCAATATTTCACCATTTCTTAATCTAGACTATATGTTTCAATTAATAAGTTTGTGTGTGTGAGGGATATAATTCCTTCCTTTCATCGAGACAGTAAAGATAGGATTTTACTGAAATTATTTTTTATATTTTTTTTTTTTGCGTAATAAATTTAGAACTTAAATATTTTTAGTTAAGTTATTACATAAGCGCATCTGAATTAGACTCGTACATCAAATTTTAGCTCTCAACTCAAAGCAAAAAGATCAACCGAATGACAACTCGTAACTCGAAAAACTCGTAACTCGAAAAAGTTGGGGGCACTCAAGTCAAGATGTCACTGTAATATCTTAATCTTTTCTCCAAACCTTTTAAAATACCCCCCCCCCGAGTTTAATTTCTAGTAACACAACATATTATTTTTGAAAGTCGGATGCCGGGGATTTATTACCAATCAACCTCGGCATTTTGTCTAAACTTGGACTTTCTCCCAAACATAGATCCAGATTCCTCCAGGAAAACTATGAACAAAAGACAAACACGAGGAAAGCGTAAAACAGGATTGATCTATGAAAATCATTGACAGTCTATTATACATCAAACCGACAAGCGCTGTGTATCGTAGTACTGCTGGGCGCTCTGGTCGTGTAATGATGCTTCGGCCCGAAACCGCCTGAACCCAGATCATCATCTGATGAGCTTTGTTTGCATGCTACTGGTAAATAGCATCATTGTATGAAGATATTTTTCGATACTTGTTGTCACCAAATGGTTACCTATTTAATTACTGGGCAACCTAATAATTGTTCTTAACCTCTGGATCCAACCGAAATATGTGCTTTAATCTGGGTTTCAAATATCAGAACTGAGAGTCACCACAAGGCTGAAAATATGGAACAGTTTAAACTCACTGTTAAATGTTCAGTGATACTATTAGCAAAATAATTGAGAGCCAGGTGTAACGTAGCGCTCGCACGTCAATGGACAATAAAATCTACGTAGTTCCTTTTCTTTGACCGGCACTAAATATCTATACGTTGTATACTTCTTACGTTTTACTCTGGTCTATTCTTCGGCCGTCTTCTGATCGTCTATCATCTATCTTCTATCTTTGTCTGGTTTGTCGTGGTGTTTCTTGGGGACTCCGGTTCTTGTCGGGGATCATTCTTATCAGAGCCTTGTGTCATTGTTAGCTTTTAGTAATAACAACAAGACTTCGATTTACTTTTGATGTTACTTATTCGTAGGACCCCAGACCAGACAATCACGCAGTGAGCTCACATCTTGCTAGCTTCGCTTCTAAGTTCTACTCCTAACTCCCAACTGACTAACTGAGTTGCTTACACCTTAAACCGGAAGGGCCCTTCTATCGGGGTTCCGTTTCTCACCGTTCTCCCCAGGACAGCAAGTGAGAGTGAGGTCAAACGCTGTCNAAGAGAGAGAACTCACTCTCAAGGTCATCAGCTGTACTGATCGCCATATGGATTTCTATACTACCTTAAAAAGATATTAGGATTCCATAATTATGTAACACAGGTGGTCCCTTCTCAGGCTAATATGAATTAAAGTGTCTGATGTTTAATGTTTACCAAGATGTAATAGACAACCAATATTTTTCTATGTCCGACTAATTCTGTTCACATGCATAGCGCGGGGACTAACGTGAATTTGTAATTTGAAAGCTCTCTTTTCTCAAGCCCACAACTACAATAAAACTGCCAAAGAAACTCTTCACCCAAACAGATAAGTGTTTTATGTAATTTGTAACTTACTATATATATATATATATATATATATATATATATATATATATTATAAAAAAGAAGGTCCGCAAAATGTATTATGTTCTCAGAAAAAAAATTAAAAATTCTTTTTATCTTACATATGCGACACGTGTTTCTGATCTGTTGTCTTCTTCAGGCATTGAGTTATTATTTTGGCAGAATATGTCCGATATTTGATAGGTTGTGTGTGTTTCTGCAACTTTTCTATTTTGAGTGTATTTATTCCGTTATGACGATTTTGGGTAATGTGACGTAAGCAGTGACAAAATTTTCTTTACAGACAAAAACCAGAAGCGAATCTCCATTATTGATAGATATTTAACCTTTTAAGGTATTTGCCTCTCACCCCACTTATGAGGGCGTGACACAAGGACATTTTTATGTGGGCCCACCCGCGAGCCGAAGCACATGGGTGGTAGGCGCCCCAAAAAATGTGTCGATCCCGTCGGCATTCCCCCTCAAAGGGGGCTTCTCAGGCGCTGGGCAATAAATCCAGCCCTGCCCCCTTCCTAACACAGGAAGCATTCGAGCTGTGTTGGCTGTGATACAACTGCGTTTGAGCAGCCAGTCCGTGGGTGGGAACATTAAAGACGCTGGACGAAATAAGTCACCTTATTCCCAAATTCCAATGGTGACTCTGTGAGGCAAGAATCCCCGGATGTTGATGCATTGAGATTTTCAACAGGATGTGGTCAAATTTAATGACGATATAGATTTTGTTGTTGGTCATGTGGAAAACAATGGCGTATTATCCGTGGATCTATTTATGCTTCACCACAATAATCCTCTAACTCTCTCCGCCCCGTCGACTGGGGTGTTAGAATACATCAACTGCACCTCTGCAGAGGAGTAAAACTCCCCCCTCCCCCAATGGGGTCACCTATTGGCCGTGGGTGGCGACTCGTGATGCTAAGGGATACAACCTAGGTGGTTAAGCAGACTCAGACGGGTAGTGGGAGAGGCCTCCTCCGATCAATCGGTTAGTCATGTCAAGCACTAGCACCTATATGATTGCCCCAATCCTATTGCCCTTATGGCAAGCCTCAACCCCTTTTTATCATATGGGTACTAGAGAGCGTTGCCTGAGGGGCTTCATGTCATGGGAATGACGTTAAACATTATATGATGGTGAGGTTCCATTTTTGGAGGTTTGTGGAATGTGGAGTACCCCTTCATCACCATTGCTCCCTGGTCCACTCTGACTCGGACTGGTAGTACCTGTTAGGGTTCCATCTATGGGTTAAATAGAAAAATATATTCCTAAAAAAAGTTGAGTATCCATTAAGAATGACTTTATTTCAAAACTTTGTAGGCATCAAATGACCCACTGAGGTTGATATGCCGTAAAACAAAACAAGCCCACAACTACAATAAAACTGCCAAAGAAACTTCACCAACAGATAAGTGTTTATGTAATTTGTACTTACTATATATATATATATATATATATATATATATATATATATTATAAAAAGAAGGTCCGCAAAATGTATATGTTCTCAGAAAAAAAATTAAAAATTCTTTTTATCTTACATATGCGACACGTGTTTCTGATCTGTTGTCTTCTTCAGGCATTGAGTTATTTTTTGGCAGAATATGTCCGATATTTGATAGGTTGTGTGTGTTTCTGCAACTTTTCTATTTTGAGTGTATTTATTCCGTTATGACGATTTTGGGTAATGTGACGTAAGCAGTGACAAAATTTTCTTTACAGACAAAAACCAGAAGCGAATCTCCATTATTGATAGATATTTAACCTTTTAAGGTATTTGCCTCTCACCCCACTTATGAGGGCGTGACACAAGGACATTTTTATGTGGGCCCACCCGCGAGCCGAAGCACATGGCGCCCCAAAAAATGTGTCGATCCCGTCGGCATTCCCCCTCAAAGGGGGCTTCTCAGGCGCTGGGCAATAAATCCAGCCCTGCCCCCTTCCTAACACAGGAAGCATTCGAGCTGCGTTGGCTGTGATACAACTGCGTTTGAGCAGCCAGTCCGTGGGTGGGAACATTAAAGGCGCTGGACGAAATAAGTCACCTTATTCCCAAATTCCAATGGTGACTCTGTGAGGCAAGAATCCCCGGATGTTGATGCATTGAGATTTTCAACAGGATGTGGCCAAATTTAATGACGATATAGATTTTGTTGTTGGTCATGTGGAAAACAATGGCGTATTATCCATGGATCTATTTATGATTCAACACAATAATCCTCTAACTCTCTCCGCCCCGTCGGCTGGGGGTTAGAATACACCAACTGCACCTCTGCAGAGGGGTAAAACTCCCCCCTTCCCAATGGGGCCACCTATTGGCCGTGGGTGGCGACTCGTGATGCTAAGGGATACAACCTACGTGGTTAAGCAGACTAAGACGGGTAGTGGGAGGGCCTCCTCCGATCAATCGGTTAGTCATGTCAAGCACTAGCAACTATATGATTGCCCCAACCCTATTGCCCTTATGGCAGGCCTCAACCCTTTTTATCATATGGGTACTAGAGAGCGTTGGCTGAGGGGCTTCATGTCATGGGAATGACGTTAAACACTATCTGATGGTGAGGTTCCATTTTTGGAGGTTTGTGGAATGTGGAGTACCCCTTCATCACCATTGCTCCCTGGTCCACTCTGACTTGGAGTGATAGTACCTGTTAGGGTTCCATCTATGGGTTAAATAGAAAAATGTATTTATAAAAAAGTTGAGTATCCATTAAGAATGACTTTATTTCAAAACTTTGTAGGCATCAAATGACCCACTGAGGTTGATATGCCGTAAAACAAAACAAGCCCACAACTACAATAAAGCTGCCAAAGAAACTCTTCACCCAAACAGATAAGTGTTTTATGTAATTTGTAACTTACTATATATATATATATATATATATATATATATATATATATATATATATATATTATTATAAAATATATATATATTTATATTATATATAATTATTATAAAATATAAAAAGATAAATTGAATTAGATATAAATAAGTAAATAATAATTATAATATTAATAATAATAATAATATTAATAATATTAAATGATTAAATTGATGTAAAATCCAACAGGAAACGTCACAAAACACAAATACACTTTTTCATTCGCACATACCCACGTACAAAATCCCGCGCTAGGATACAGTCTTAACGTCACAACCAACACGCATTTTCAATGTCACGCGCATCACAACATACGCACACGTACAAAAAAAAAAAAAAAAATAAACGCATTCACGCTCACACGGGAATACAGTTATTTCAAAAATAACGTCATTTTCAAAAAAAAAAAAAAAAATTCATTTAGGAAGAAATGCCATAGCTGTACTGCTTCAGTTCAATTCTTTTGATAAAGAGGTATTACCTCGAAAATTCAAGAAATAATAAAAAATACAGGTCAACACACAACACCATTGTTACCGTATTATTTTTTATTTATTCCAAACTGCATCGTGATAGCCTTCTAAATCAACCTCCTAACCAATACATACACAATGCTTCAAGCAAATTATGAAACTCTCTTATATGTATATATATATATATATATATAATAATATATATTTATATTATATATATATATTATAAAAAAGAAGGTCCGCAAAATGTATTATGTTCTCAGAAAAAAATTTTAAAATTCTTTTTATCTTACATATGCGACACGTGTTTCTGATCTGTTGTCTTCTTCAGGCATTGAATTATTATTTTGGCAGAATATGTCCGATATTTGATAGGTTGTGTGTGTTTCTGCAACTTTTCTATTATAATAGAAAAGTTGCAGAAACACACACAAACACAGAATACATTTGGCGGACCTTCTTTTTTATAAAATATTAAATTTTCTCCCTTTGGAACCAGAACAACATATATATATATATATATATATATATATATATATATATATATATGACTTACGACCGCTAAAAGGAATAATTTTTTTAGGGAGAAATTAGATTAATTTTGTTTATTTAAAAATAAACAAAAGTTGGAAATGTGGAGATAAGTCATTCTTTCACTCGGTGAAGTGAGAGTAGGGACAGGGCTTAGTCTGTTCCCTGGTCGAGGGCTTGGTTGTGTGTGACGTGGGGATGTAGCATGGGTCGATAGGTTTACTAGTCCTTTAATCTTGCCCGAAAAAGTACCAGTATGTACCAGTGCTGAAGTCAATTGCTTTCGCGACTTTAGTCAGCCGTTTTAATAACTATAGATAGGCTCAAGATTCGCTTAGAAAGGTTTTTTGGGGAAAATTAAAAAAAAAAAGGATTTTTTTAATTGTTTGTCAATTTGGTTTTATACACCCGGAAGCTTGCGTAGAGCCTATGCACAGAAAACTTGTTTTGTTCATTTTGTTTAAAGCTACTGTCGGGTCAATATCCGTTTGATGTTACATTTTCTGTCGTAGATCCTGTTCCGAAGTGTTTTGTTTTTCAATTTGTTTTGCTGGTGAGTTAGTGAAATTTATGAATCAAGAGGGGTATCAATTTACAAAATAAAAAAACACCCCCCGGGCGATGTAAAAATAGATTTTTGAAACATATTGCCTGAGGGGTGGGAGTAAAAAATTCAATGTCAGCGAGTTTGTACCCTAAGTAAGTAAAATCATCAAATTCATTAAAGGATTTGAAAATAAAACAATTTGAAATGTAAACTTTAAATATGTATTAAAATAAAACAAACTATATATAGATATATAATACTAGTCATGTGTTTATTAAAACTTGTTTTACAAAAAAATGAGGACTGTCTAATGTTGCATGTTCAAATTTTGAGTGTATTTATTCTATGTTATGACGATTTTGGGTAATGTGACGTAAGCAGTGACGTAATTTTTCTTACAGACAAAAACCGGAAGCGAATCTCCATTATTAATAGATATTTAACCTTTTAAGGTATTAGCCTCTCACCCCACTTATGAGGGCGTGACACAAGGACATTTTTATGTGCCCCCCCCCACAAGCCGAAGCACCTGGGTGGTAGGCGCCAAAAAAAAAAAAAAATGCGTCGATCCCGTCGGCATTCCCCCTCAAAGGGGGCTTCTCAGGCGCTGGGCAATAAATCCAGCCCTGCCCCTTTAAATTGAGGGGGCATGTGTTGCCTGGGAGGATAACCCCCTGGGATCGACGCTGTTAATTTCATTAATAGACACAGGCCCCGAAAGGCCCGTGCTATTAATGCATTTATTTAACCTTTTAATGGAAAAAGGGGAAAAGCGTATTTTTCAGGAAATATAAGAATTTGATGAAAATGTTTCGTTGAATGGCGTTTTTTTTCTCTACAAAGAAAAATAATAAAGCCCAACTTTTCCCGACTTAACTTTGACCGATTTAAAAGCCAAGAGAAAACTGTTCAATGGGAGATAATTCAAAATAATTATTTCAAGTTACCTCCCTTGAATTTTAAATATTTTTAAGAGAGTTTTATAATTTGCTTGAAGCATTGTGTATATATTGGTTAGGAGGTTGATTTAGAAGGCTATCACAATGCAGGTGTAAAGAAAAAAATAATAATACGGTAACAATGATGTTGTGTGTTAACTTGTATTTAATTCTTGAATTTTCGAGATAATATCTCTTTTTCAAAAGATCACTGGAACTGAAGCAGTCTAGTTATGGCATTTCATTTTAAATGAATTTTTTTTTTGAAAATGATGGTATTTTTATTTATAACTTTAAAGAAATTTATTTTTCTTGAAGACAGCAAATCGTAGGAAATAAACAAAATTTTAGAAAAATAAATTCTTATATAAGCACTGTGTTTTTAGAATTTGTTGCAGCTAAATCTAACTTCTACGTTTAGTCGGTTCGTACTGACTTATTTTTTAAAACACAAAATTGACACAGTATTTAGAGCAAACGCACGGGCATGTTCACACAAAAATGTAACAAGCTTACAGTGAAAATAAGCTCACATTGGGAGTAACAAAATTATAAACAAACACACATTACAGTGGATATTTCTCTGTAATGGCATAAAACACATTTAGTTTTGACTATATTAGACATTAGCATTTTTGTCGTCTGCTAGGAATTTTAAAAGCGAATTAAAAATAATTAAATCTATTATTTAAGGTCAACCTTTGTCTAAATCGATAAGTAGTAACATAATAACCATAATTTAATAAAAGAAAAATACCATTACATATGCAGTTTATTTTTAAAAGATTTAAAACCATTTGTTTTGGTCAATTTCGACGCGATCCGCCATTCAGCCTCTTTTTCAATGGTTTTAAGTGCTTGTTTACAATTTTACTGTAACATTCGCGATTGCAAAAAAAAAAAAAAAAAAAAAAAAAATACCAAAATTCAGGTAATTATCCGATTTTAATGAAATTTTCAGTATTGATTTAACAATTAATGAATTTTATAATGCATCAGTTATTTTATTTCAAAACTTTAATTTAGTATTTTTGCTATGAAAAATTAATATATAAAATTCGTTTAAAATATGAAAATCCCAATGTTAAGTTTAAAATGTTATATTTTTAGATTCTAAAAATAAATATCTACTTAATGCAAACCTTATTTTAGGTGCCAAAAGTAATAAGTTTTGAAGAAAAACTCGATTGAAAATGTCCCCCCTCCCCTTTTTAAGCAGAAAAAACATCGATGTATAATTTTTTCTTTTAGAAGGTAATAGCCAATTAAATAATTATCGAAATGAGTAAAAAAGTAATCTCCAAAAAATTAATTATTTATTAATTTTTACATTTTATTTTTCGATTTTCGGTACTTATTTTCTCATAAAACAACAACCGTAAAAAATTTTTTTTTGTTTCTACTTATAACTTCGGTCTTTTATCTCTTTATTTCTACTGTAATTAGTATCGAAAATGACCAACTCGCAAAACATTTTACGCTCCCAACATAAGGGGGGTCAAAATTAAGTGACCTGAAAAAAATGAGAAATTTTTGAAATAAAATAAATAATGCATTATAAAGATCCTTCATTGATAAATAAACACTGAACATTTCATTAAAATCCGATAATTCCCTGATTTTTGGTAAATTATTTTCTGTAGGGGGGGGCTAAAGTCATTTTGTCAAAAACGCATTTTAGGCTCAGTTTGCCAGTAGCTAGACTATATATTACTTACATTCGGTTATCCGGTCCTTAATATTGTGAGGCGTGTGGCCGGGGTAAAAACTGATTATATTGTTGTTCTTTCTTTGTATAATACGCACCTCTAACTTTTCGGATGAAAAATCAATGAAAAAAATAGTGCGTCTTATACACAAATAATTTCGGTAAATACTTTTAAGTATTACAACGCGCACCTCTAACTTTTCGGAAGAAAAATCTATGAAAAAAATAGTGCGTCTTATACACAAATAATTTCTGTAAATACTTTTAAGTATAACAACGCGCACCTCTAACTTTTCGGATGAAAAATCTATTTAAAAAATAGTGCGTTTTATACACAAATAATATCGGTTAATACTTTTAAGTATAACAACGCGCACCTCTAACTTTTTGGATGAAAAATCTATGAAAAATATAGTGCGTCTTATACACAAATAATATCGGTAAATACTTTTAAGTATAACAACGCGCACCTCTAACTTTTTGGATGAAAAATCTATGAAAAAAATAGTGCGCTTTATACACAAATAATTTCGGTAAATACGTTTAAGTATAACAACGCGCACCTCTAACTTTTTGGATGAAAAATCTATGAAAAAAATAGTGCGTCTTATACACAAATAATATCGGTAAATATTTTTAAGTATAACAACGCGCACCTCTTTTCGGATGAAAAATCTATAAAAGAAATAGTGCGCCTTATAAATAAATAATTTCGGTAAATACTTTTAAGTATTACAACGCGCACCTCTTTTTGGATGAAAAATCTATGAAAAAATAGTGCGTCTTATAAATAAATAATTTCGGTAAATACTTTTAAGTATAAAACGCACACCTCTTTTTGGATGAAAAATCAATGAAAAAAATAGTGCGTCTTATACACAAATAATATCGGTAAATACTTTTAAGTTACAACGCGCACCTCTTTTTGGATGAAAAATCTATGAAAAAAATAGTGCGTCTTATACACAAATAATTTCGGTAAATACTTTTAAGTATAACAATGCGCATCTCTAACTTATCAGATGAAAAATTTATGAAAAAAATAGTGCGTCTTATACACAAATAATTTCGGTAAATACTTTTAAGTATTACAATGCGCACCTCTTTTTGGATGAAAAATCTATGAAAAAAAATAGTGCGTCTTATACACAAATAATTTCGGTTAATACTTTTAAGTATAACAACGCGCACCTCTAACTTTTTGGATGAAAAATCTATGAAAAAAATAGTGTGTCTTATACACAAATCATTTCGGTAAATACTTTTAAGTATTACAATGCGCACCTCTTTTTGGATGAAAAATATATGAAAAAAATAGTGCGTCTTATACACAAATAATTTCGGTTAATACTTTTAAGTATTAGAACGAAAGTAAATGGAATGCTTCTTAGAATTAATGTCTATTAAAGACTGATCGTAAGGTAAAATAAGTAAGTTAAGTTGTTGGGGGTGACCTAAAGTCAGTATTAGCCAGACAGATTTTTGTAGAAAAAAAACAGAAGTGGTACTATGTAACCCATAGCTGGGGGTGATGAAGAGGTTCATACTTTTCTTAGGTTTTCAAAAATATTGTGACTGGGGCTCACTACAATGTTGTAGGTCTAGCATGTTGGCTACTACGTCACGGGGGACTCCATGGCTGTAAGTAAGTAAAATAAGTAAAGTCGGCCTAATGTCGGTATCAGCCAGACAGCGAGGGAGTCTATCCCCTTTTCACTAGCGCTAGACCAAAGAGAATATTTTAGCGTCTGAGGTGGAGCGCTACACCTACCATCAGCTCCTTGCTTTACTACACAGATCCCTGTGCTACTGATACGCTGAGTTGGCGAGGGCCGATATCGAACCAGGAACCTTGTGATTCCTAGGCAGACCCACTGAGGTTGATATGCCGTAAACTAACTAACTATTACTAACTATTTCCTACAATAAATAGATTGATATAACATTCGCTTGGAATTAACTAAATGTCTTTGTCCGTCCTGTCGGTGGGGCGTTAGAATGCACCGACCTCACCTCTGCAGAGGGATAAGACTCCCCCAATGGCGCCACCTGTTGGCCGTGGGTAGTGACCCGTGATGCTTAAGGATAGAGCCCAGGTGGATGAGCAGTTCATGACTTGCAATACTCCACTTCGGCCCTATCTTGGGCCAGACGGGCGGTCGGAGAGGCCCCCTCCGATCAATCGGCTGGTCACGTCAAGCCCTAGCACCTATATGATTTTCCCAACCCTATTGCCCTTATGGCAACCCCCAACCCCTTTTTATCATATGGGTGCTAGAAGGCGGTGGCTGCGGGCCTACATGTTCTGGGAATGACGTTAAACTCTATCTGATGGTGATGTTCCAGTTTTGGAGGTTTGGGGAATGTGGAGCACCCCATTCATCACCATTGCTCCCTGGTCCACTCTGACCCGGAGTGGTAGTACCTGTTAGGGTCCCATCTATGGGTTAAATAGAAAAATGTAGTTATAAAAAAAAAATTGTATTATCCATTAAGAATTGATTTATTTCAAAACTTTATCGGCATTAAATGACCCACTGAGGTTGATATGCCGTAAAACAAAACAAACCAAAAATCAAAGACAAATGTAAAATGTAATGTGCAATGTCGTTAAAATTAAATTTGATTTTGGTTTTTCCAGTTTTGAGTTGCTTTTTAAAAATTTTCATCACAACTTCATCAATTTTTATTTTTGTTTAATTTTTTTTTATTCCGTAGTAACTTGATTTAAAAGTTTTCCAAATTACGGGCTGTCACTCGGTCAATATTTTGCTTTGGATTGAGAGATAAAGTTGAGGTGCGAACGAGATTCAGCGAACTATGTTAATAAGTTGACTAAAAACGTTTAAGTTTTCTGAATTTATTACACTAAACAAAAATCCTTTTCATATAAAAAAATAAAATAAACATATTACTGCACAATTAGATGCTATTTCATTTTGTCTCTATATAAATACTGCTATTAAAACAAAAGAAGAAAATGTACCCCCCCAAAAAAAAACAAAAAACAAAACAAAACAAAAAAAAACAAAAAAACAAAAAAAAACTAAGATATTTTTCGGTCGGGCCCTGAAATTGATTAATGGCATTTCAGTCTTTCAATTAGGCGAAATTGATTTGATATACGAGGAAATTGAGTTATAAGCGGAACGAATTAAGCTCGTTGGTCAAGTTAACATTGTATACTCTTGTACTTACATTTTTTCTTGACCTATCACCTTCCACACTTATATATAATTTCTTCTAGAGCTTTTCGTACGTCTATACAAGGGAGCTAATCGTGTATTGGCTTTAGTTTGAGTTACTTCCCCTGAAAGCCTCCCTGATTATTTTGATTCCTGATAAATATGAACATTTAGTACTATTACTGCATTTTTGGCTGGACTTAGAAATACGCGGGTTGTGTTTTCTTTGTGTGTGTCTGTCTGTGTGTGTGTGTGTGGGGGGGGGGGAATAATACACGATCCTCGTGAAATATTATTATATATGTTGAAGCTTGACAAGGTATTTACCTTGTCAAGAACTTTCTTTGAATGCAAGAATTACATTGAAATTGGATAGCCACAAGACGCTCGATTGCAACATAAGCCTCAAGTTCCATTTTCTGCATAGCCGTCTTGCTAACCTCTTGGAAAACCTTGGTGCAGTCAGCAATGAACAAGATGAATGATTCTACCAAGATTTAAACCTCATTGAGGAATGGCATCAAGGTAAATGGGATGTAAATATGATGGCTGACTATGGAGTGTAGTGAAATTGTCAAATTGAACACTCTAGAAAAAAAAAACTATATGTGTAAAATCTTGCCTTAACTGTTTACACACAATTTACCTTACAATAACAACATCCTTTGTATGAACAAGATGAATTTGTACAAACATCATATTCAAACAATTTTTATCCATTGAAATTAAAAAAAATATTCTAAAAAATAAGTTCAAATTTGTTACATGTATAAGAGGTTCACAGAGTATTAACTCTGGTTCTTACAAAACATTGGGTTACTTAAAGGATAAGTACCCAATGCGGAACACTTCAGTTAGGAAACCGCCCTGTCGGCTGGGGCGTTAGAATGCACCGACTGCACCTCTACAGAGGGGTAAGACTCCCCCAATGAGGCCACCTGTTGGCCGTGGGTGGCGACCCGTGATGCTTAAGGATAGAGCCCAGGTGGATGAGCAGTTCATGACTTGCAATACTCCACTTTGGCCCTATCTTGGGCTAGACGGGCGGTCGGAGAGGCCCCCTCCGATCAATCGGCTGGTCACGTCAAGCCCTAGCACCTATATGATTTTCCCAACCCTATTGCCCTTATGGCAAGCCCCAACCCCTTTTTATCATATGGGTGCTAGAAGGCGGTGGCTGCGGGTCTACATGTCCTGGGAATGACGTTAAACTCTATCTGATGGTGATGTTCCAGTTTTGGAGGTTTGGGGAATGTGGAGCACCCCTTTATCACCATTGCTCCCTGGTCCACTCTGACCCGGAGTGGTAGTACCTGTTAGGGCCCCATCTATGGGTTAAATAGAAAAATGTATTTATAAAAAAATTGTATTATCCATTAAGAATTGATTTATTCCAAAACTTTATCGGCATTAAATGACCCACTGAGGTTGATATGCCGTAAAACAAAACAAACCAAACCAAATCAGTTAGGAAAACGACAAACACGTTAGTTACATTTATATGACCTTATTACAACATGTATAGGGGAACGGAGTTCCTCAGACTATAGAATGTCACAAGTGTCCAAACATACACAGTAGTATTCATAGACAAAATAGGTGGATACCACTTACTGTGAGCAGTGTCGTGTCTGTGACGTCTGGCATGCACCATAGGTGTCTGCTGGAGAGAGGTGACAAGCACGTCCAGGCTCGTTCAGTGGCATCAGAAGAAGAGGGTTCCCTCCTTGGGTTCCTGTGTCACGTGACCAAAATAGGGTCTACAGACACAGGAGATTTACCAAAGCCCTCAGACAAGGGAGACTGCCCTTACACATGTAATATTCTAATGGTCTTTTAGACCAAGTGAGGGTATCCTGTTTCTTAAAATGATGATGTAATAGAAAAGACTTGGGTGACTTTTGGATACAGAGTCCAAAAGTTAGTTATGGGCATGTGCCAGATCTAACTCGACAACATTTGTAATGCTCAAATTAATGTTTTATTATTTCCCATTATATATACATTTTTCAAACATTCCATAAAATAAACACACATTTCTCTGAATGTTTGAGATGAGGCTTGAAGGTTAGTATTATCTGCATTATTCGGACTATTGTCCCCATCTTCATTGTTATTTGCACGACAAATCCCATATTGTACGAAACGTTGTACAAATAACAATGAAGATGGGGACAATAGTCCGAATAACGCAGATAATCATCATCACCATCATCATGTCGCGCATGCAGCACGGGTATCCATGACAATCTTTCGCCAACCTTCCCTATCATTCATTGCACCTGGGAGCTCCTCTGCGTAGCAGCCAGCATCTTCACATAGCTGGTCAATGTAGGTCCTTGCTGGGCGCCCCACACTTGCATGTCCATGTGTTGGCTTCCACAGGAGAACGTCGCTCACGAGTTCATCCTTGCTTCTCCAGCAGTGTCCTAGATAATACTAAACACAAATTTGTTAGATGCTGTATTTCTATGGTCTTTGAGACAAATCGAGGGTATCACATAGCCTAAAAAGTTGATGTGCTATAGAAAAACTGGTGTTATTTTCCATTCAGATTTTTAAAAATAATCAGAAACGAGGGTCAGATCAAACTCAACCAAAATCGTGTTCCCCAGTGTTATTAGTATTTGATTTGAACAGTCGAAACCATATCAACATGGGCCAATTATTTGTATTGGATTAGAATATTTGATATAACTGTAAATAAATAATTATTTAGAAAAGAATGCGAATAAACAAAATGATTTTAAAATGGAACTTTGAAAATAGTAAGCAAACATTTATAAATTACATTTCTACATTAAATAAGCCATTGAAGTAATTGAAGGCGGAGGCTGAGGGGTTAACCACCAGTTTAAGACACATGAAGTTATTTTTTTCCAATTTTTTGATACACATAAAGTTAATAGTTTTCTTAAAACTTTTCGGGTCATCTAATACCGAATCAAGTAATTTTTGATAATTTGTTTAACTTCATGTGTATTATTTTTAATTTAATTCTTTTTCCTCAAATGTTTTTGAATTAATTGAAATTAAATTAACCAAGTTCATTTTTTTTCAATAAAATTCTGTAAGTTTAAAAAAAAATATATTTTTCATGAATATTATTAAATTTTCATTAAATTCATGTGTAATAATAAGTTAGTAGATAATTTTCATGTTATATATATATATATATATTATATATATATATATATATATATATATATATATATATATATATCATTAAATTCATGTGTATTCGTAAATTGGTTGGATTAATTTACAATAACTTGCAAATAGATGAAAAACCTAACATAAAAATATTTCTATTAATTTAGTTCCCTGAGTATGAGATTAAACTGCATCTAGTAGTGACGTTCCAATTTTGGATCTCTGGGGGAGTATGGAGTACCCCTTCATAACCACTACTCACAGGTCCACCAATGACCCGCAAATAGATACCCACATAAAAACTCTTGTTCAAACCCTCAGCGGATAACAACTATACTAACTATCCAATTACCAACAGAAACATTGAATTACTATGCAAATAACTGCACCAGTAACTACCCTAACCAATTCAAGTATACCATCATATAAAACGTAGAACTGAATTACCCGACTAAACTTAGTAGAAGATTATGCTGACACATTACATCGTATACACTGCCTGCTTATGCCAATTAATACTCGTTCCAGCTTCATTATGGCTACACCAAGTGAAACTTCAATCTCGGAAGTTCTCGATCAGATAATTAATTATTAAAAATGTTGTGTTAAGATTAATATCATATTCAGAAGAAAAATAGACATTTGCCTCCTAAAAGGCACAATAAAGCGCAAAAAATGTATCCGACATAAGATAAACCAAGGGTTGACACGCCATAAAAACAACCAACTAACCAAACCGATTCTTCTGCTCCACGCACTATATTGTCAAAACAATGCCCAGCATGTCTTATTCGTCTTACCCGAATGGTTTGTGTGATAGGAGCCAAGTGGCCATATAGCTTCTCTTTTATGAGATACTGCTTACAGGATTTGTTCAAGATAGCATACAATATCCCTGGACTAACAAAACACTTTAAGCTACGCGGAAACTGTACAAATATGCAGCCATACAGTAGAACTGACACGGCTACAGCTTGGAAGAATGTTCGCTTTATCTTATCAGAGATCAGATTTCCATATGATTGATAAACTTTCTACAGCCGTTCATGCCTTTTTTATGCGTTTATTGGACCCGCCATTAAATATTCAATTACCAGCAGAAGCATCATCTGAAATTATCGCGACTCCTACTTCGCCGCTTATATCTTTTTCTAAAGTGTATGAACGACTTTTCGTCTCACGTAGTCTAACTCCCTCTGGCATAGAATAACAAACACCGTAGATAAGGTAATCTCTTTATTCCTCTCACCAAAAAGTGTAAAAAACTGAAATAGGAAAGAAAACAGGTTTATAGAACGAGCCACAACACAGGGGATGGTACAATGTCTGAACAAGGCAATGGATGGGTGTTAATAGAAAAACTGAGGCAGTTCATAGATAAAGACAGTGAAATAACAATGACATACGATAACACCACCAAACAGGCTTAGAAGTTAAGAAAGGTACAAACGAGGGGGGCAGAGTCTAAGAGAGAAAGTCAATCGAGTGACAAGGGAGTGAACATTACAAAATCTTCCTTAGTGTACAAGGTTCAGCGAAACGTCAAATAATATAGTCAGATACACAAGGTAAAAGTCTATTACAAAATTTAATAAGAAGGTTACTGAAAGTCAAGTGACGTACCTGTTCTCTTTAAGGAAGAACACAGAAAAGGAATTGAACGCGTGTGGATAAGCCTTGAATTTACCGCTGAATAATGGTAGCCGGAAAAGGGCGGTGAAAATGCAAGAATAGTCCCGTTTAGAAAAAACACACAGTTGGTCTAAGGGACGTAACTCTTAACGCAGAAACGTAAATTACAAACCGAGACAGAAATATTATTCAAACAACCATATGACTTAAACAAGGAAAAAAAAACTTCTCCGGCATAAGATCTTAAAAGTTGACATGCCTTAAAATCCAACCAACCAACAGTCAAGTGTCCAGGGTATTATTATGTGTTTAAGGGCCATCCTTGGCCAGTAGATTCTTGGTAAAGAGTTTTAATTTTATCAAGGATCTTTTAATTTTTATTGTAAATAAATATCAACTTCCCCCAGCTCCCTCACAAACTTGTAAATAAGGGATTATAAGTAGGATTTACATAGAGAGACTGAGACGTTTTGGTGATTGTTGTGCGATTTGGTGTTGTGGTGAATGGAAAATTGTAGAATGAATAAGGTCACGAATGAGACTAGTTAAGTTAAAAATTAGAATAGAGATGACCAGCCTTTATCCTCCCTCCCCCAAATTCGGCCTTGTGCCATATATGTATATTTATACATCTTATTATAATGGAGATTGTGTATTTGTCTGTCTGTAACCGAAACTATATCACTACTCAAGTCACAATTCCCTTAGTTATTTTCATCACATTCTCCATGATTTTATTTTTATTTAAACCTCAATTACTAATAAAATGGTCTTTTATACTATTGGACTTATTTGCATATTAATATCATGCAATTGTATCTATATATACAACAAAATAGCAGTTTACAGTGTGAATGGGAAGGCTAATTTGCATATTGATATTAAAAATTTGATTCTAATAAATATGTGCTTAGTATTATGGATTTTTAATTGTTTGGTTTTATATTAATGAGTATGAGCAAAAATCTTTCCAATAAATCTTAAATAAAATTCATTAACAAGAAGAAATAACTGCAATTTTATTCTTTACTTCCTATTTAAGTAAATAGTTAAATTAGGAAAATTTATCATTGAAAGACTGGAGTAATGGAAGAGTAAGTTTCAGTTGTTCTATTTTTCTATTATACCCCTCTCTGTTTCAAATCATTTTATCTGCATTGTTATTTAGTTTCATTCGCCTTTTTAATTTAATATAATATTTTATTACATTATATACTTGCACCCGGAGGGTGCATATATTTGCTAGTTAAATAAATATATTTAAAAAATCCAACAGGTATGACGTTAAACTTCATCTTATGGTTAAGTTCCAATCCTGGAGCTTTGGAGAATGTGGAATATCCCTTCATCGCTATTACTTCCAGGTCCACTCTGACCCGGATTGGTTAGGGTTCATTCTGTGCTTTAAATAGAACAAAATGAGATTGCAAAAATGTGTTTATAAAAAAACTGAATTAAAAAGAAAATTGGAATACCCATAGAGAATTAATAAAACACAATGTATTCGGCATGGGAAGGGACGATAACTGTGGCAGGATAAATCGTGACTTTTATTTTTCCCAAACTGAAGGGGCTCATCAAAGGGACATGTTTTGAATGCATTGAGGCCATCAAGAGGTTCGTAACGACAGAGCTGAGAGTCATACCAGAAGAATCCTTCCAGTAGAGCAGAGAAGCATGAGAGAGAAGGATGGGAAAGTTCATTAGATTCAAGAGGGGGGACAAATTTGGAGGACAAAACATTTAGTTTGTTGTTTGGATTTTAGATGAATTGTTTATGACAACAGTCTAATTACTTTTCAGACACACCTTTTCAAAAGGAAATCTACTTTTAGGTGCTGATAGATACGCCCCTGACGCATTACAATCTAAAAGAACGTAATAAAATCGTATCCATGCGTCCCAGTATTTTTCTTTTTTCTTCCCTCAAGCTCCCTTTCAAGCTAACTGTAAATACATTTCAATAGTTTCTTAGAACCGAATTACATAGGATAAGTTACAAGGTAGGGGTTATGTGGCTTTAGATCATAAATAAAAACCCAATCTATTATGAAACTTTAGTTGGGACCCATAAATTTTCCCGTGGACTCATTCAAAGCAAATATGTGCATTCCAGGACGCACTAAATCAAAAAGTTATCAACATCACTGCTTCTGCATAAAATAACCCAACGAGGGTTGACATGCCATAAAATCCAACGAACAGTCAAACGTAATGACAAACATACCAATGCGCATGCGCTCGAATACGCATCAATATATGCATATAACATCATATGACCAATTTTCCTTCCCGCCCTTTTTTTTATTCTATTTTCCTTTTGTATTGGAAAAAGAAACCTGGATGTTTTTCCAAAGCCAAAAGGATTTCGTTCTAATCATCTGTCTCATAATCGATTCACACAAAATGGTTGTCCGCTTACGTGCCCAATGGCGTGGGGGGCTTTGGCCAGCAATTAAATGGCGGGCCCATTTTGTAGGTTTTTTTTTTTTTTTAGCTGATGTTATCGATGAAGTGGACGACGGTGGACTGGTAATGTGATGTGACTGTCGTTTGGAAGGCCATGGAGCCAAGACTTTCATTTATTACGTTTTGTTTTTCTTCCTCTTCCCTTCTCTGTCTGCCTTTGTTTGATTGGACGTTTTTGATTCACATTCTTATAAGTTATGCGGTATCTTTAACCAAAATACCCCCCTCTCCTCTCCTTCTCTTCCTGTTCCCCTTTTTCTCTCTCTTTCTCTTTCTCCGTGTCTTTATACATTGTTCTATATATATATATATATATATATATATATATATATATATATATAATATAATTTTTAATAAGTCGTGGAAACAGCACCCCACAAAGAAGCAATTGTATGGCCACCTGCCTCCCATATCACAAACCATACGTGTAAGGAGGGTTAGGCATGCAGGACACTGCTGGAGAAGCAAAGATGATCTCGTAAGCGACGTTCTACTGTGGAGGCCAACACATGGACATGCTAACGTGGGCCGCCCAACCAGGACCTACATCGACCAACTATGTAAGGATGCTGGCTGCTGCGCGGAGGAGCTCCCAGAGTCGATGAATGATAGGGAGGGTTGGCGAGAGATCATCATGGATATCCGTGCAAATTGCACGACATGATGATGATGATGATGATGATGATATATATATATATATATATATATATATATATATATAAATAAAAGGGACCTGGTTAGCTCAGTCGGTAGAGCGTTCGGCTAGAAACCACAAGGTTCCTAGTTCGATACCGGTCCCC
>CM042167.1:18637833-18640333 GCA_023376005.1 Doryteuthis pealeii
TGTACCCTCCTTTTTAAGCAGAGAAAATCGATGTATATTTTTCCTTTTATAAGATTAAACAATTAAATAATTATCGAAATGAGTAAAAAAGAAATCTCCAAAAAATTAATTATTTATTATTTTCTTACATTTTTTTTTTTCGGTTTTTTTTTCTCATAGAAAGCCACATTCATAACTTCGATCTTTTATCTATTTATTTCTACTGTAATTAGTAAAAATCAATTCGATGTTACGCCCCCAACATAAGGGGGGGGGGTTAAAAAAATAAGTTTTTAAAAAAATTTTAATTTTAAAATATTATGTTTCTAAAAAAAAAAAAACTTTCGACAACCTTTTTATTTAAATATTTTTTTAATTAATTTGGTTTTATTTTTAAAATTAAAAGTTTTGTGTGTCATATTATTTATTGTGTTAAATATCCATTTTAAGCGCTAATAATTTGCGATTTTTTGTGTTTACAACATTGAGAATAATATTCGAACTTTTTCGTACGTAAGACAATTTTAAATTCAATATTTAATTGCTTGTTTGAGTTAGAAATAAAATGTAACATTTTAATTTATTTATTTATTTGAGCAACAAAAATAACAAAGACAACTAAATATTATATTTCGCGTTTGAATTTCGTTATTCTTCTTTCAAAAACGTTTTGAGTTTCACTGGATATATTTAATCATATTATATTCTAAGAAATATGAAAATAATAGTATGTGGGTATATCTATATCCCCATTTTTTAATCGCTTGAAGGGTTTTTTTCAAAAACTTTTTCGTACGTAAGACAATTTTAATTTTGTAATTGCTAATTTGCATATTAATTCAAATTTAATTCGCTGATTAAAAATGGATATATTTTATTCTAAGAAATATGAAACTATTCGTAAAATATTGATAAAAAGTTTTTTTCTTTTTTACATAAACAAACGCATTCAACAACGCAGTACAAATAGAGCGGACATTGTAGCTGGAATATCAGCAGTAGCAGCTATGCTATAGCTTTCGAAAAATTGTTTGATTTTTGTTTGATTAATTAATTATATCTGATTAAGGTAATCAGTAAAAATCAATAACCACATTAAGACAAAAAAAGAGACCCCCCTCTAAAATACATTTAACGCCCTAGGTTGGTTGTTTTCTTTCAAGTAACACCGATGTGGCGCCGAAGCTTGGGGTCGTTATTTTAAAATTCACTGGGCAGCAATTTCGTAGGCAGGGGACCGGGACGCACTTCCTCATAAATTACCCGGATCTCCACCCAAATTAGATAGTACTAAATTACAAATCAATTATTTTTGATAAACCATTAAATTCAAATTTCGTCTGTGGAATCTTTGATACGTAAACATGGTGGCTTTTACGTGTTTTTGTACTTATAAAGAACTGTGAATAGTTTCCCAAGTCGATTGATTTTTAATTATTGAATTATATCATTGTAATTTAAGATAAGAAATGAAACTGGTCTTACCTTGGGCTGTGAAGAAAATGGCGCCCGAAATTTAATTTCTTTTTATAAGAGTGCAGACCGGAAATGAGGGGGTTGGTGTGAGTGGAGTGGAGTCATAAATAAAGCCGAATTTTTTTGACAGTCGGGAGTTGTGATTTAGAAGGCAAGCTATTGTGAGCTGATCTGATTAAGCAGTAAAAATCAAAAACTAAATCTTTCAATTTTTCTTAATCAAAGACATCATCATTCGGTCAGAAATATCCTTTTTGACAAAGAATAGGTGGAAAACCCTATTTTTTTCATTTTTATATACTTACATACCGTCGGATTCATTTCCACTTTTCCTTATATATATATATATATATATATATATATATATATATATATATATATATATGAGGAAGAATGAATAAAGAAACGAAAGTACAGAATGGATAATAAAAGATGAATTTAATCAATATCACTTACACATGTGTTTCGGTCAGTTTATCTTACATGTGTAAGTGATATTGATTAAATTCATCTTTTATTATCAATTCTGTACTTTCGTTTCTTTATTCATTCTTCCTCATATCGTCTGATTCAATTCCAATTCCATTTTACACACACACACACACACACACACATATATATATATATATATATATATATATATATATATATATAAGATAAATCTAATGAGTCAGACGAACCTACTAAAAGTTTCGCTTAAGGCTCTTCAGGGCTAAGATCTGATTGCGGGTTTGTATGTATATATATCTTATATATAATATATATATATATATATATATGCATATAAATTGTTTTTTTCTTTTGGCCAAAATATTATACTAATAGATTATTTTTTGTTGGTACGATTATCTTGGTCTTTTCTTTTTTACAACATTTTTTTTCTTCCCGGTTGATGTTTGGTAATATATTTTTACAATCAAACTATTTGCTGGTTTTTTTTTTCTCACCGCGAGGATTTACCAACAAGTTTGGTATATTATATATATATATATATATATTATATATATATATATATATATATATATATATATATATATGTGTGTGA
>CM042167.1:18650333-18660333 GCA_023376005.1 Doryteuthis pealeii
AATGAAAAAATTGACAAATATCTGGACCTTGCCAGAGAACTGAAAAAGTTATGGAATATGAAAGTGAAAGTGATAACAATTGTAGTTGGTGCACTTGGAACAGTCCCAAAAGGATTAGAAAAGGGCTTGGAAAGTTTGGATATCAGAGGAAGGATTGAAACCATTCAGAACACTGCACTGCTGCAATCTGCCAGAATACCCAGAAGATTCCTGGAGACCTGAGGAGACTTGCTGTCACTCAGACTCCAGTGAAAGACCATCAGCTAATGCTGATGTGAAAACTCAAAAAGAAGAAATAATAATAATAATAATGGATCTGGGACCATTCCTAAAATGAACAAGGGAGGAGCTCTGACTGATGGACCAAAGGACAAGGAAACTCATGATCATGCACAAAGGATTTTCCCCGAGAGACGACACAGATAGACTCTATGTGCCAGGGAAAGAGGGAGGAGGGGGTCTTGCCAACATTGAAGACTGTGTAGATACGACATTCCGAGCACTTGACGAATACTTTAATAAAAGTAAGGAAAGACTAATTGCAGCAGCCAGGAAAAGCAATTGCAACACATTGACAAACAGAAATACATAAAAAAAACTAAAAAATAGAAATGGGAAGAAAAACAACTACATGGATACTTTAAGCGTCCAATTCAAGAGATATCACATGGACATGACTAAGAAAAGGAAACCTCAAGAGAGAAACCGAATCCCTTATAATCGCGGCACAAGACAATACTATTAGAACAAACTATATAAAGGTAAAAATAGATAAGACGAAGCAGAATAACAAGTGCAGAATGTGTGGAGATAAAGATGAAACTGTCAACCACATAATTAGCGAATGCAGCAAACTATCACAAAGAGAGTACAAGACTAGGCACGACTCTGTGGGAAAGGTAATCCACTGGGAATTGTGCAAGAAATTCAATTTTCACCATAAAACCAAATGGTATATGCGCAAACCTGAACCTGTCCTAGAGAACAAGACGCATAAAATTCTTTGGGATTTCGAGGTACAGACGGATAACCTATTCCCGGCCAGGAGACCGGACCTAGTTTGATTGACAAGAAGAAGATAACTTGTCATCTTGTGGATTTTGCCGTCCCGGTCGACCACCGAGTGAAAATTAAAGAAAGCGAAAAGATATACAAATACTTAGACCTTGCCAGAGAACTGAGCAAACTTTGGAACATGAAGGGGAAGGTCGTACCCATTGTAAGTGGTGCCCTTGGAACGACCCCCAAAGCTCTGGAAAATGATGTGGGTGAATTGGAAATCAGAAGAAGAATTGAAACCATCTAAACCAGCACTGTTGGGATCGGCTAGAATACTTAGAAAAGTCCTGGAGACCTGAGAAGACTTGCTGTCACTCCGCCTGCAGTGAACCACCAGCTACGACAGGTGTGAAAAACTCATATAATAATAATAATAATAATAATAATAATATCTTCCCTTGTTTAGTGATGGTGTCATTATCATTCACTCGTTACTGTAAGCAAATCTCAAACTAGTGCCTGCTTATAAAACAGTGGGGAGTTTAATATATATATATATATATATATATATATATATATATATATATATATATATTAAACTTATTGGTAGACCCCTTGCGGTAAGAAAAAAAAACGGACAAATAGTTTTGATAGTAAAAATATACTACCAAACTTCACCTGGGGAAAAATGAAAAAGAAAAAAACCAAGAGCGTCGTACCAACCTAAAAATAATCGATTAATACTATAACACTCGGCCAAAAGAATATATATATATATATATATATATATATATATATATATATATATATATGTGTGTGTGTGGTGTGTGTGTGTGTGTGTATAAACCGCTAGGATTATCTAAAGCTAAAGTGTAAAAAGTGCTCAGTACCTAAGTAGAGCAAATAATAAAGTTAAAACGTAATGAGTCAGATATAAATACAAATAGTTTCGCTTAGTAGCTCATCAGGGCAAGAATCTGACTAAAACAATTTGGAGCAACCGTACTTTTAATACAAAAACTAATCCTGCCGTGGCACAAACAAATTAGCATGAACTAAACAAACAAACAAACAATTAAACAAATAAAAAAAACAAAAAACAATGTCTATTTTTTTAAAATTATCTATTTCTAAAAAGAAAAGAAACTTTAATCTTTTTTAAAGAAATTTCTTTTTTATTCATTTAAAATGTATTACTTGTTTCTTATTCCCTATTCATTTAATTTCGTAAATACCCCCCACCCATATCATACTCCGAAAACATATTCGATCGCCATGCCCCCCCCCCATAATAAATGAAAACCAGCACGCCAACGACAGCCCGCAGCTCTGCCTCCATGTTATAGGGATTGTCCCTATGACTTAAACTAGGGAGATGGAGTTCGCCCATATTTTAGCGAACCGCAACATCCCTCATATCATCACGAGAGAAGCAACAAATGAATCGGGATACGGACCTGCTCTCTCTTAGTTAACCTTTCGCCGACCTGGGCACCGGTTTCTGATTAGCTAAAGGAAAAGCGTGTTAAAGGGAACTGGCTTAGTTAGATTTTAGCCGTTAGTTGAAAGGAGCAGACGCGAGGATCACCTGTTCCCAAGATGCCATTCTCTCACCGCCCAGTTATAAAACTCTTTTGGGCTAATAAAGACGTCTTGTAAAATAATCAATCTTGCTTCATTATTACAAACCAGGAAATGAGCACAGACAACCCAGCCCAGCGGAAGAAAGGAATCAACCCAGAAGAAGAGGATGGGAGCGACGAAATAGAACCACATAAGAACATCTCTCTCTCTCTCGTATCTCAAAAGTCTTGCTATTTTCCTTATTCATACTTCGATGGACCGGAAGGTGCTGGCCAGTGGATGACCGCCTAGGTCGCCTGACGTTAAGGCGTTCTTAATTATATTTTCTTTCTGGGGACATGTTAAATTGGTCGTCTATAAAAATCGACCGAAGAAAAGATTCTCCAGTATTTATCGAGCCCCTTTTCCAGGTTCATAGGTACTGTTCCAAGGACTACCAACTACGATCACTACCACCGCCCCCTTCTTGTTCCACATCTTTTTCAGCTCTCTGGCACGGTCTAGGTATTTGTCCAGCTTTTTACCTTCATTCATTTTCACTCTGTGATCTGCTAGAACAGCAAATCCCCTATATGACAATTGTGAAAGCATAAATATAAATCTTTTTAAAGAAGTTCAAAGTTGATGTACGGAACGAATTCAGAAGTCCTTGGAAGTTAAAGACAACTAGTTTAAATATTCAATTTAATCTTAAGAAGATTTGATATTTATGAGACGCCATATTACCTTCCTCTCCGTATTGATATGTCTATGTTCTTGTCTAGTTCAAGAGCAGAATGTATTAGTGTAACAGATTGTGAGTTACCTACTCTTCATTCTTTCAGTGACGTTGAAGGTCTTCAAAGACCACCGTAGAACTTCATGAGCAATCATAGGTCTACATGGGCTACCGTGTCTTCATAGAAAACCGTGGGTCTACAAAAGCAACTGCAGGTTTATATGGGTGTCTTTAGGTCTACATGGGCATCCGTAAATCTACATAAGCATTGAAAGAACTTAATAAGCAACTGTAGGTCTATAGCAACCGTGTCTATAAAAGCAACGGTCTATATGGGCACAACCGTATGAATTCATGGGCTAACATAAGTTTACATGGCAACAGTAGTCTACATTGGTGACCGTAGGTTTACATGGGCATCTGTAAATCTTCATAATCAACCTTACGTCTTCATAAACAACTTGGTCTACATAGACAACCGTAGGACTACATGGACAATCGTAGGTCTTCATAGGCAACTGCAGGTCGTTTTGGAAAACCTTCGTATACAAAAGTAATTGTAGGTCTTCCTGGGCAACCGTAGGTCGACTCGGATTCCACCTTTCTCACGAATTCTGAGAGAATAAACAACGACGTTTGTTGATTCGCTCTCCTGACAATCGTAGACAATCACAAAATTGTCTACTAGTCCCTAAAAAGGGATGTTTAACCCATAACCGGCCTTGTCGTTTTCTGTCTCCCAAAGCGTAAGAAGCTGGCCGCGGTTAGCCACCAAGAACTTTGCATAAATGGGCAAAATTTTAAACACCATAAATCAACACATTTTTTAATATACACATAATATATATATATATTTATTTATTTAATTTGCTGAGTTTTTATAGTACAATAGCGTCCGCGGAAGTAACCGACGTAAAGATCTTCAACAAACACCATGGGATCTAACTCAACGGCCTGATGATTGCCCCTTGGCATGAAACCTGGGTAGCTGTTTATAATGAACATTGATCTATAAAAACTCAGCAAATTAAAATAAATATTAGCTCTCACAATTTGTGATTGAGCACTGTATTTTCTTTGTTTCATCACAAAAAAATTTGTTTAATATATATATATATATATATTATATATATATAATATATAATATTTTCAATACACACAATTATTATACGAACTAAAGCATTGTCACGATAGTATATTGTACGACCAAAGCATTATTATAGATACGCATGCAACAAGACGTGTAATTCTATGGAACAGTAAGGTATAATAATTACTGAGCAATGGAGGTGTCTATAGAAGAGTGTGTGAGCCTCTTATTCACTCTATAATTGGTTGGCCTATACTGGAGTTGTGATTGTGGTGGCGGTGGTATCCGGTGTAATTTATCAAAGATATATAGATATATATATTTAAATATAGAAGATTATTTAAGAAAGGAGCTATAGATAATAGGGAATTGTTTTATTAATTCGGACTATCACAAAATGTATGGAACAACATTTAGATATAATTTCCTGTGCTAACCCAACAGCCATTTTCTTTCTTTATTTGTCGCTGAGTGTGGGGTGTGCGACAAGTTGTCAGCTTCTTATTTTTAGGAAGCCGGGATCTTAGTATGACAGGTATAGTACAAGGCCAGTTATGGTACAAGGTTTTAATCATGGCGCCCCCTAGTTATTAACGACCGTACTAACAATGGACTTCTTGGTTCTAAAATAGTTCAACAGCTGAGGATCTGAGAGATTGACAGTAGACACTTAGCGAACTTTTGTCATTTAGAGAATACACCGTCATCAAATGGGACTTACTGGCAATGGTTGATTTATTATAGCTTACATCAGACTCTCCCCCTCTCTCTCTCTCTCCTCTATATATATATATATATATATATATATTATATAAGAGAGTTTTATAATTTGCTTGAAGCATTGTATATATATATTGGTTTGGAGGTTTGATTTTGAAGGCTATCACAATGCAGGTGGAAAGAAAAAATAATAAGGTAACAATGGTTTGGTGTTAACCTGTGATTTATTTCTTGATTTTACAGGTTAACACACAACACCATTGTTACCTTATTAATTTTTTCTCTACACCTGCATTGTGATAGCCTTCAAAATCAACCCTCCAAACCAATATATATATATATATATATATATATATATATATATATATACAGAGAGAGAGAGAGGAGAGAGAAGAGAGAAGAGAGAGAGGAGAGAGAGAGAGAGAGAGAAGAGAGAGAGAGAGAGAAGGGCATTGAATAAATGAATATCTACCAAGTATTCATTTATTCAATTATCCCTGTAATGTAATTTATTTCGGCATTTTTTGCATCTTTCAGTCTGATTTTTTAAAAATTTGAGATTTCATATCCGGTGTTATTGCATAACATGCTTATATGTCTCCGAGACGCGAAAAATCATATTGATTTTCCCGTGACGGAGACGCATATGTATTTATGTATATATGCATCTATATATATACATATACATTACTGTGGTATGTACAGAAATAACCTACTCGAGTTTCACCATAAAGATCTTCAGGGTTAAATCCACTGAATTAATCAAGATATTGATTAATTACAGGTAACTGCAGGATTTAGCTGTATATATATACAAATGTATGTATACATCTATGTTATATATTGTATGAGATATGTATGTACACATGCATATGTTTGTATATGTGTGTGGATATATATATATATATATATATATATATAATATATATAATTGTATATATATGTGTATATATATATTATGTGTTTTGATATTCTGTATATTCGTGTACGTGTGTAAGAGAATGTATGTATGTATGTATACATGTCTATCTTTGTATATCAGTAGCATATAATATATATATATATATTATATATATATATATGTGTGTGTGTGTGGTTGTTGTGTGCGTGTGGCCTATGTATATATATATATATATATATATATATATATATATATATATATATATATTGTACTAATTTGTTTATCTCTCTATTAATTTCATATCTTTTTTGGTAAATAATATTTCTAGTGATAGTTGGTACTTTTTAGTTGTAGTAAGTTATTCCGTAAGACCAACCACTATGAATACTAAAATCTCGATAAAAGAAAAAATACTATTTTCCATCAAATCAGTTTTCACCGGATTAAGCTTGCCCTGTGATTCAATCATCTTACAATAAAAAAACAAACAAGATATCAACTTAAAGGAGATTTTAACTATGACACAAGGCACGTTCTAGTCATATTCATTCATAATTCGTTACCCATATTACCACACTCGCGTGGTGTAAAGGATAGCAAGTTGAATTGTTAGGGAGTTCGATTCTCATTAGGCGTCTTTATACTTCTGGCCTCATGCCACATAAAGCTAAGCTTAGTAAATAACTATAAAATTGGGACAAGTCACACACTTTTACAAGGGCAAGAAAAACAATCAATATTCTTAGTATATATAAAATGTAGTCACAGTCCTACGCGTTAATCATTTTAATTAAAAAGAATTTGGTTAAAAACAAATTTGATTAAAAAGAATTTGGTCAAACAATTTTTTGTTAAAAATTTGCTTTAAAAGAATTTGATTTTAAAAAATAGCTAAAAAATTAATTAATAAGAATTCGGTTAAAAGAAATTTAAGCAAAAATAATTTGGTTAAAACACATTAGTTAAAAAATGATTAAAAAGAAATTTAGTAAAAAAAAAAAAATAAAAAAAATAATACACATGAATTAAAAAGAATTTATTTAAACATTTAGTTAAAAAAAATAATTAAAAAGAGAATTTAGTTAAAAATATAATACACAAATTGAAATGGAAAAAAAATGATTAAAACGTTTTGATTAAAAAATGATTAAAATGATTTGATAAAAAAATTGTATTAAAAAAATTTGGCTAAAAATTAATTTGATAAAAAAGAATTTTGTTTAAAAAATATTTAAAAAGAAACTACTCTCTTTTTAAACTATTTTTTTAAACAAAATTCTTTTTTATCAAATTAATTTTTAGCCAATTTTTTTAATACAATTTTTTATCAAATCATTTAATCATTTTTTTTATCAAAACGTTTTAAAATTTATCAAAATGAATTGATTCAAAGGGTTTGGTATGCCGTAAAACTAAACAACCAATCAACCAACTAACAGTCCTACACATACAAAACATTTTTTGTTGTTGTTGTAGCCACCCGGATCTGAACAATAAACAAAAAAAATAATCAAAAAAAGTATCAAGAAAGTCGATATATACCCTGAGTGATTTAACCTCAGGGAGGCACATGAGGAAATGTTCAAGGAGGGTTGGTATGACCTCGCCCAATCCCATCATTAAAGTGTCCGTTGTCTTGCGAGTGAGAGAAAATAATTGCTGACAAGGGATCACAACAAAGAAGGAAATAAGATATATATATATATATATATATATATATATATATATATATATATATATATATAATCAATGGTAATATTATGGATTTACACTCATAACTTGAAGTTTCATGGTAATCCAATCATCAGATGAGTCCAATGGTTGAGATTTAAAAAACCAGTCGTGAAATGGTTGAGATTTTTTAAAAACCAAGTTATGAGTGTAAATCCATAATATTACCATTGATTATAATCTGCTCTGCTTTATTAGCATTGAGCACCTTTCATGCAATACTTTTCTCATTTTTTTTCTCCATTAATTCAGGTCTCATTCTCCATATAAATTTATATATATATATATATATAATATATATATATATATATATATAAATATATATATATATATATATATATTATATGATATCATAGATATATATGGAAATTCAGTGGCACAAAAAAATAATTCAGTCATTTTCACATCTATAAGACAAGCATTACACTTTATAGTAGAAAAGGTGCCTCATATGGTGCAACGGTTAGCAAACTAGATTAGTGAGTTCGAGTCTCATACACACGACCTTGTGCAACAACTAAGCTACACTTAGTAAATAACTACTCTGTAGAAGTTATCCTCCAGATATAGAAACAATATGATACTCACTGCCGCAGTGGGGTTCTAACTACCGTCGAGTTAGTAGACAAAAACAACAGGCAAGCTGTAACTTAAATACAGTCCTTGCATGCTGCTGGCATAATGCAAAGTGATGGCTGAAGAGTGGGTACTTATCCATGTTCTTATTCACCCTGAAATCCAACAGCCAATCAGAACTCAGGAAATGAACTTGCCTGAGTTCATAATGGAACAATCCAAAAGTCCATATAAGCCACCTACCAAACTCTAGTTTTAGTCTTGCATTCATCTTGTAACAGAGTTGAATACTTTACACAAAATCCAACATACTCTATATAATACAACAATACGCATGCGTAGAGAGACCTTGATAAGCGTACACTAACCCTAACTTAGTATGGAACAAGGCGAAATGGAACTAAATAAGTAGGAAAAGATTGTGTTGCGCCAAGTTTAACAATTGAGGAAGACCTAACGTCTTAAACATCAGCATTTGAAATCCTATGGCAGAGCCGGCCATAAGAACTGTCTTATCCAGGTTAAGATATCGGTTTCTTTTGTTTAATGGTATATCAAACTTTATGCGTTATTTTGGATAATAAAGCTACCCTTGTAGAAGAACAGTAGTGGTACTTTTAACCATCGCTTGTAGATGGAGGGGGTTCATACCTTTCGCAAACGTATTTAATACGGAAGTGAACGTAATAGCGTGAATAGAGTTCGAACTCGCCTCACTACAATGTCGCAATCCAGCACGCTATCCACTTCCACTATTTTATACATTAATGTAAATCGCATGTCTATACTGACTAGATCCTGCCAAGTTTAATTACGGGACAATAAACTTCATTCTCGTTAGTAACCGACACCAGTCGAATTTATTTTAAAAATTATACTGAAAATTAACAAGTATCAAAGTTAAAAATATAATAATGCTGGACTTTTAAAAAATTACTTGATTTGATACTGATAGTTCTAAGTTAGGAATGATTCTATTTGGATCATCTAAATCCACAATGCATGCCTATACAGATGCACACCTATGAATTTATACAGGGATTAATTCAAAATCCATAAAAAAGAGCTCAGTGTAAGATAATTTAATAACACACACACACACACACAACACACATAATATATATATATATATATATAATATAATATATATATATAATATATATATATATTAAGTGGACAACCAATGTGTTGAAAATGCAAAGGCCGACAATTTTTGGAAGATTATGTGCTTAATTAAAGTCATACCTAATTTGTTAATTAATTAATTATAATTAAATGAATTAGGCGTGCATTATCGGTTTTAAATGTAAAGCGTAAACCAAATCGAGAAAAAGTTGATCTCTGTATGTACATTTTCAGCCCTTTAGGCCTCATCAATGATCATATGATGAGGTCTAATGGCTGAAATGTACATACAGAGATCGACTTTTTCCGATTGTTTACGCTTTACATTAAACCGATATGCACGCCTAATTCATTTAATTATAATTATAATTATAATTATAAATAAGTATGACTTTAAATAAGCACATAATCTTCCATATATATATATAAAATATATAATATATATATATTATTATATATACAACAGTGAAAGGTAATCTATCTCATTTGGTGAGTCAGGGTGGTCTCTATCGGGTATTATTAGGAAGGAGTGCTCAAATATCTGCTTGATAGCTGC
>CM042167.1:18665333-18675333 GCA_023376005.1 Doryteuthis pealeii
TCTTTTAAATTTCAGTGAAAAAATTTATGCATCGATATTATTTGCTTAAAAAGGGTAGAGGCCTAAACTTTTCAATTGAGTTTTTTTCAAAAAATGATGGAGCCATAATTCTAAAGTGGCTTGTTATTAAATAGATATTTGTTTTATAATTCTAAAATATAAATTTGAAACTAAATTTAGCATTTCATATTATTAAAATGAATTTCATCGAAATTAATTAGGTATATGGATGTGGTTTTCAAGGCTGCATGTTATAGGCATGTGCAAAAACCGGGCTTTCGAAAGGGCCCGCATAATTGCTTAAAAAATATTTGAAAATGTCAAATAAAAAATGGAACAATTAACTTTTTGAATGTTTTCTTTTACGTTTAATATAAAAGAACAATTCAAGTGTCAAAAGTTCTCTTAGTTGCTACAACTATATAATATATATATATAATATATATATATAGATATATATATATATAATATTATATGTAGAATTAAACAAATGACACATCTCCTGTTTAAACAATTTTATTTTTGATCTTTCGAGTTTTCTTGACCAACTTTTTAAGTTTGGGTGGAATTCGTGGATTTTGTCCACCCAAAAGTCCAGGTCCCAAGTACTTTCGGCACTTCGAAGTGCCATCATCAGGGTGATGTGTTCCAGTTTTTAAAAAAATGAAAATTAATGTGAGAGGCTGGCGAAGGAAGAAGAAATTGATGAAGAAAGGCTGTTCATAAGGCATTTTAAAATGCTGTGTACTGCATGGGAAATTAATTTGTTTAAGGATGGTTTGTGTTGTTTCCACGCTATAAAGCTTTCTAGTATTTGGAGGTTTTGTTTATTTTTTTCTTTGTGCAAAAATGTCGTGTATTCCGTTAGAAATATTCGGTAATTAAAGTGGGGGCATGCATGTAATTTTTTTGTAAAGCAGAAAATTCTTCAGAAAATTCCGAAAAAATGGGAAAATTTATTAGAGATTTCTTTTTCTTGCTTTGATATCCGAATTTGTAAGGAATTCTTTTGCGAAAATGGTATTCAGCATGCTCTGTGCTTGAAAAAAGGTCAAACTGTGGCATGATAGACATTATTAGGGCATTCTTTGAAGCCCCATTAACTTCCCCAACTCAAACAGAATTCAACCATCCTTTACTATTGATACTCCTCATCGAAGTCTATCAGAAAATCATATTTTAGTTGGCACGTTAGTTTTCTGCTAGAAATTGCGCCATTTTTACCAACTCTCAGGGGGGTTATCAGGCCTCAAATTTCACCTAAAAGTCCAATTGAGCACTTTTTTCTCTATCAGTAAATTCTTACCATTCGGAAACCCACGAGAAAAACAATAAAATCGATAACGTACATTTTCAACAAGATACGTAGACTTATAATGGCTTGAAAAATGGTATTTTGGAGGCATCTTGAAGCCCCCATATCTCCCCAATTCTCAACAGAATTCAACATCTTTTACTATGTTGATACATCTCTCCTAAAACTGGAACTTAGTGTCAAGGCACGATTTGCTTACGATTATAACCCACTATATAATATATATATATATATATAATATATATATATATACTAATATATATATATATATATATTATAATAAATTAAACAAAAGCTTACGTTACACTTTCTTCTAATTTCTCTTGGTAGTTTTTGTGCCACTTTTGTTTCTTCCTCAATACTAGATAGAAGATATATTAATAGTGTATGTTCTGTGTAAAGTTCTTTCTCGCCCTTCATATCCAACCTAGTTGTCACTTTGTAAAATTTCATACACTTTATAATAAATAATATTAAAAACATGATGACTACAATAATTACTTAAATAAATAATCAATAAAAGGGAAGATTATGATAAACAGAAGAAAATTTAACAGGAGTGCGAAAAATTTTGACTCGTTTTAACTCTTAACATCCTATACCACCACCATTCCACCAAACCGGAAGTCACATTCATTTCTCAATCTTACCGGAAAAGATATCCTTTGTTTTAAATGTAATATTAAACATATTTACAGTCTTTGATGTTCGGAAATTAATGGGTAACTTTAAATGAAAAAGCACCATTTTTAGCCATTTATTGATAATTCTCATAGAATGGGCTATGGACTAAGAAAAATTTAACAGGATGTTAAGTGTTAAAATAAGGTTGAAGATAAAAATAGATTCGTCACACAGTATTTATTTATAAATATGAATAAGATTCCTTTTATTTTTCATGATCAAACTTCGTGTGGATTATCTTTTAAAGAAACATAAATAAAAACGTCAAATAAACGTTGATATAGATATTAACAAGTAAATCAAATTAGTGTGATGTCTGTACTAGAGGACATCCAGCGATGATCGAAACTCGTTTACACCACCAACGAACGCTATTTCTTATCTACTGCGTTCACCATGCGGGAGCGATGTGACACAAGGTTGTAAAGTATGAGGCATCCAATGAGGAATCGAACCTGCTAATTCAGTAGATATGAGACGATTTTGTTAACCATTACACCACGATAGAGGACGCCTATTTCTTACTAACCTCTTCACCACGGGGAGGAGTGACACAAGGCTCGCTATAGAAACATCCAGCGAGGATAGAACTCGCTGGCACTAAGGATCGGAGAGACTAGGTTGCTAACCATAAAAACTAGGCATCGGACGCCAAACTGCCACTTTTTTAATTTTCATTTATAACGTCATCGTTCGTCGAAATTAGATCATTAGCGTTTCTGTGAACAATAAACTGCTATACGAAATACTTTCACCTCGAAGAAAGAAGGAAATATAGCTTTTTCGTTCTATTTTTTAAAAATATATGCATTCATATATTCAAAACACCCCCCCTACTATATATATACTATATATAGATATATATACATATATAATAATATTCGCGCGTAGTAGCTTACAAATGTCTAGCCACACTAAGCAGACTTGCATCAAGGTCGAAAACACGTGTCTGAGGAATGACTCTAGATATCGCCCCATCCCCTTAGGTTGAGCACTCTGGGGCGATTTCCAGCTGAGGGCCGCCAACTCAAGCGTAAACACAACGCTCTCCTAATTATAAAGGGATGAGCATCTATGACGGCCTTTACATACAATGCGTATGTGTGTATTGAAAACAGTTAAAATCCCCTCGCATTCTGTGAGCGAAGCAGCTTAATGGTTAAGGTGTCGCCGACTGACACCCAACCGATCGGGATTTCAAATTCCGGCCAGTAGGTAGCTTACAAATTTCTAAGCCCACACTGAAAGCAGACTTAAAGTCGAAACACTGTCTGTGGAGGCACTGATATATATATATATATATTACTATATACTTAAAAAAGTGCATCAGAATATATATATATATTATATTGCAACTTCTGAAAGTATTTATAATCGTCGTCGTCGTAATTTATAGATTCAGCGGGATTTCTTCTGACAGATCAAACATGGACAATGTCGACGGTAATAAGGAATAAAACTATCTTCAACCATTGATAAGGCATCAAATCCAGTATAGTCTCCCCTCCATGTTATGGGTAAAATTCGTGGCAGTCCGACTGTGCTCATGAACTTTGTTATGCCAATCGGTCTAGGAGAAGGAAAATGTGAATACCAAACCTTGTTAACACGCGCCTTAAAACTGACCTTGTGTCGCTTCCTCTCCGTCTTGGAGGGGTTGGTTAATACTGTAAAAATTCATCAAGTACAAAATTAATAAACAAGAATCAATGATAACAAGTGTTATGCTAATGGAGAGAGAGAGGAGAGAGAGAGAGAGAGAGAGAGGGGCGGGAGAAGATAGGAAGCATAAAAATAGGGTGAGAAAAGAATAAGGGAAAGATGATACAGTAGAGAGGAGAGAATGGATGAGATAGATAGATAGATAGATAGAGAGAGAGATAAATAAAGAAAGGAAAGATAGAGGAAAAAATAGCGGTGACTAACAAGAATAGATATATAATATATATATATATTATATATACGATATATATAGAGAGAGAGAGAGAGAGAGAGCAGGTGAAAGAGGGGAAGATATATGGAAGCAGAAGAGTGTTCTAAATATATAGCATTGGAAAACAGAGTAGTCTATGACAGACTAAGGAATCTGCCTAGAAAATGAGGAAAACTTTCTGTGATTGATAGTTATTCGGGTGTGAATGAACAAAGACTAAGTATGCTAGTGATCATGTGAGCCTAGGACTTATAAAGAAAGAATTAAATTCATACGCGCTACTCAAAAGGCCGACCTGCCGGGACATCTCAATAGCTGAGGAATGCCATAAAAAAAGTGAAGATGTCCGAGCAGGTCGCCTTTCGAGTAGCGCGTGATGAATTTTAATTCCTTTCTTTATTAAGTCCATAGGGCTCACATGATCACTAGCACTACCTATAGTCTTATGTTATTCACACCCGAATAACTATCAAAATCACAGAAAAGTTTTACCTCATTTTCTAGGGCAGATTTCTAAGTCTGTACAAGACTACTCTGTTTCCATCTATATATTTAGAACACTCCTTCTCTTTCCATATATTCTCCCCCTCTCTCACCTCTCTCTCTCTCTCTCTCTCTATATATATATAAATATATAGTTATATAAATATATATATATCTTATTCTTTATCACCCTATTTTTCCTCTATCTTCCTATTCTTTATTTATCTCTCATCTCTATCTATCTAATCTATCTATCCATCCATTCTCTCCCTCTCTATGATCTATCTTCCCTGAGTCTTTTCTCACCCTATTCTTTATCTTCTATCTCCCCCCCCCTCTCTCTCTCTCTCTCTCTCTCTCTCTCTCTCTCCATAGCATACCACTTGTTAAATCATTGATTCTTGTTATTACTTTGTACTGATGAATTTTAACAAGTAAATTAACCCAACCCCCTCCACGACGGGAGAGGAAGCGACACAAGGTCAGTTTTAAGCGCAGTTTAACAGTTTGTTATTCACATTTTCCATTCTCCTAGGACCGCATGGCATAACAAAGCTTTCATGAGCACAGTCGGACGCACGATTACCAACATGGAGGGAGACTAACTGGATTGATGCCCTGTATCCCAATGCGTTGAATAGTTATTCTTATTACCTCGACATTGTCCATGTTTGATCTGTCAAAGAAATCCCGCTGAATCTATAAATTACGACGACGACGATTATAAAGTACTTTAAGAAGTTGCAATATTAATTATATATATTCTGATGGCCACTTTTTTAAGTATTATATATAATATAATAATATATAGTCAATCCACAGACCCAACGTGTTTCACTTAAGTCTCTTCAGTGTGCTAGAAATTTGTAAGCTACCTACTGCCGGATTGAAATCCGCATCGGTTGGGGGTCAGTCCGACACCTAAACCATTAAGCTGTCTTCGCGGCACCAGAATGCGAGGGGGATTTTAACTGTTTCATACACACATCGCATTGTTAGTAAAGCTCATAGAGTGCTCCATCCCTATATATAGAGAGCGTTGTGTTTACGCTTGAGTTTGGCGGCCCTCAGCTGAAATCCCCCCCCCAAGAGCTGCTCAACCCTAAGGGGATGGGGAGCATATTATAGAGTCATCCTCAGACACGTGTTTCGAACTTTCAAGCTCTCACAGTTGTGGCTAGACATTTGTAAGCCTACCTACAGCCGGAATATATATATATAATATATATAATATATAATATATAAATATATATAATATAGGGGGTGTTTAATATATGGAATGCATTATATTTTAAAAATTAGAACGAAAAAAAGCTATATTTCCTTCTTTCTTCGAGCGCAGACGTGAAAGATATTTCGATATAGCAAGTTATTGTTCACAAGAAACCCGTAATGAATCTAATTTCGACGACGATGACGTTTATAAACTGAAAAAAAAAAATGGCAGGCGTGCCATCCTAGTTTTTAGTGGTTAGCAAAACCTAGTCTCTCCGATCCATTAGTTGGACCAGCGAAGTTCTATCCTCGCTGGATGTTTCCATACTAGCGACCGTGTGGGTCACATCCTCCCTGGTGAAGAGGTTCAGATAGAAAAAGGGCGCTCATCGTGGTGTAATGGTTAACAATAATCGTCTCATAATCTACTGAATTAGGCAGCGGTTCGATCTCATTGGATGCCTCATACTTTACAACCTTGTGTCACATCCTCCCATGGTGAAACGAGTTAGATAAGAAATAGCGTCTCGTTGTTGTAAACGAGTTCGATTCATCGCTGGATGTCCTCTAGTAGCGACATCAAAATAATTGATTTTACTTAGTAATATCTTACATCAACGTTATTTGACGTTTTTATTTATGTTTCTTTAAAAGATAATCACACGAAGGTTGATCATTAAAAATAAAAGGAATCTTATTCATTATTTATAAATAAATATGTGTGACGAATCTATTTTATCTTCAACCCCTTATTTTAACACTTAACATCCTTTAAATTTCTTTAGTCCATAGCCCCATTCCTATGAGAATTTATCAATAAATGGCCTAAAATGGTCTTTTCATTTAAAGTTACCCATTATTCCTGAAAAACAAAGACTGTTAAAATATGTTTAAATTACATTTAAACAAAGGATATCTTTCGGTAAAGAAATTGAGAAAATGAATGTGACTTCCGGTTTGGTGGAATGTGTGCGGATAGGATGTTAAGTTAAAACGAGTCAAAAATTTCGCACTCATGTTAAAATTTCTCTGTTATCATAATCTCCCTTTATTGATTATTTAATTAAGTAATTATTGTAGTCATCATGTTTTTAATATTATTTATTTATAAAGTGTATGAAAAATTTTACAAAGTGACAAACAGCGTTGGATATGAAAGGCGAGAAAGAAAACTTTACACAGAACATACACTATTAATATATCTTCTATCTAGATATTGAGGGAAGAAAACCAAAAGTGCAAACAAAAACTACCAAAGAGAATTAGAAGAAAGTGTAACGTAACTTTGTTTATTAATTATAATATATATATATATATATATAATAATATATATATATATAAAATATATATATATATATATATATGGTGTTATAATCGTAAGCAAATCTGCCCTGACACTAAGTTCCAGTTTTAGAGAGATGTATTCACATAGTAAAGATGTTGAATTCTGGTTGAAGAATTGGGGGAGATATGGGCTTCAAAAGATGCCTCCAAAATACCATTTTTCACCATTATAAGTCTACGTATTCTTGTTGAAAATGTACGTTATCGATTTTATTGTTTTCTCGTGGGTTCCGATGCGTAGAATTTACTGATAGAGAAAAAAGTGCTCAATTTGGACTTTAGGTGAAAATTTGAGGCCTGATAACCCCCTGAGAGTTGGTAAAAATGGCCAATTCTAGCAGAACTAAAGTGCCAAACTAATATGATTTTCTGATAGACTTCGATGAGGAGTATCACAAGTAAAGATGGTTGAATTCTGTTGAGAATTGGGAAGTTATGGGCTTCAAAGATGCCCCTAAAATGTCTATCATGCCCCACAGTTTGACCTTTTTTCAAGCACAGACATCTGAATACCATTAGCAAAGAATTCATTACAAATTCGGATATCAAAGCAAGAAAAAGAAAATTCTAATAAATTTCCCATTTTTCGGAATTTCTGAGAATTTTCTCTTTACAAAAATTACATGCATGCCCCCACTTTAATTACCGAAATATTCTAACGGAAAATACACACATTTGCACAAAGAAAAAATAACAAAAAAACTCCAAATACTAGAAGCTTTATACGTGAAACAACACAAACCATCCTTTAAAACAAAATTAATTTCCAATGCAGTACACACATTTTAAAATGCCTATAACAACCTTTCTCATCAATTCTTCTCCTTCCAGCCTCCACATTAATTTAATTTTTAAAAACTGGAACACATCACCCCTGATGATGGCACTTCGAAGTGCCGAAAGTACTTGGGACCTGGACTTTGGTGGACAAATCCACGATTCCACCCCAAAACATTAAAAAGTTGGTCAGAAAACTCGAAAAGATCAAAAATAAAATTGTTAAACAGGAGATGTGTCATTTTGTTTAATTCACATATATATATATATATATATATATATAATATATATATATATATATATATATATATAGTTGTAGCCAACTAAGAGAACTTTGACAACTTGAATTGTTCTTTATATTAAAACGTAAAAGAAAACATTAAAAAGTTAATTTTCCATTTTTTATTGACATTTTCAAATATTTTTAACAATTATGCGGGCATTTCGAAAGCCCGCGTTTTGCACATGCCTATACATGCACCTTTGAAAACAACAATCCATATACCTAATTAATCGATGAAATTCATTTAAAATATGACAATGCCTAAATTTAAGTTTCAAATTTCATAATTTTAGATTATAAAACAAATATCTATTTAATAACAAGCCCACTTTAGAATTATCTAATAATTTTTTGAAAAAAAACTCAATTGAAAAGTTAGGCCTCTACCCTTTTTTAACAAAATAAATATCGATGCATAATTTTTTCACTGATAATTAAAAGACAATTATATATATATATATATATATAATAAAAACAAAGGAGTATTAAAAAAAAAATTTTAATCCAAAAATTTTTTTTTGTTTTTTTACATTTAATTTTCAGATTTTCAATACTTATTTCTACAAGAGGTGTTCCTTTAAAATAATTCTTTTCTTCTATTATTATATATTAAAAGGAAAATGATCACTTTCTGAATGTGTCTAATCATTGAGGTTTCATTGAAATCTGTAACTATTATGAAAATGCGTTCAGTTTTTTTTTTTTACTATCAGTTTTGTGGTGTAGTCCAATACTGTATGTGTACATGTTGAATATATGAATGAATATATTAAAAGAAAAAAAAAGATTTTAGTTGCAAATCACTGTACGTATGTGCTTCCGTATGTAAGAAAATATATTCTATTATTATTGTGTAATAAACGATGTATTTACAGAATAACAAGAAAAATCTTTATTTCTGTACTTGAGCGATTGGGTTAAACCTAAATAAAACAAATCGCTAAACAGCCAACACACAAAAGTAAATCAATATCTATGCATGTGTATGCTTTTAGGTACATTAATATGTGTTTGGGCGTGAATATCCGTTTTATTATATATATATATATATATATATATATATTATATATATATGTGTGTGTGTGTGTGTGTGTGTGTGTGTGCATTTGGCAGCATTCTTTCATTTATACATGTAGAATTAAACAAAAGGCACATCTCCTGTTTAACTGGAATACATCACCCCTGATGATGGCACTTCGAAGTGCCGAAAGTACTCGGGAACTGAACTTTGGTGGACTTATCCATCAATTCCACCCAAACATTAAAAAGTTGGCCAGAAAATTAGAAAAGATCAAAAATAAAAATTGTTAAACAGGAGATGTGCCTTTTGTTTAATTCTACATGTATATATATATATATATATATATATGTGTGTGTGTGTGTGTGTGTGTGTGTGGAGAAAATGCAAAACAAGCACGGGATGTTATGATGGATGGAAATTAATAGTCGATTTTTGAACATCGACTATAAATTTCCATACATCATAACATCCTGTGTTTGTTTATATATACATGTATATATTTTTTCTCCACATACTGTCGGATTGATTTCCTCATCTTGCTTCCATATATATATATATATATTTAGAAATACTATAGCTTACAGTTAAACTAAATTTCTGCAGCTTTCACGGTGACGATGCTTAATTTCAGTGATAGAGCTACGTGTATAGTAAAAACAAATCTAAACACAGATGGATTGCTACCAAGCAATGAAAAAGCGTAAACACACACACACACACACACACACACACACACACATATATATTATATATATATATATATATATATATATGTGTGTGGTGTGTGTGTGTGTGTGGTTTTTGATATGATAGTAAAATTCTCATTCTATTTGTCCTTATCCTTAAATTACTCAAAACAATGCGGACCCCATATCCAGAGACCGTTCAATTTGGTCCCTGGACTCCCTCTCTAAATAGATCGTATGTAAAATGCCACTAACCTCA
>CM042167.1:18680333-18690333 GCA_023376005.1 Doryteuthis pealeii
CATGCAAGGACTGTATTTAAGTTACAGCTTGCCTGTTGTTTTTGTCTACTAACTCGACGGTAGTTAGAACCCCACTGCGGCAGTGAGTATCATATTGTTTCTATATCTGGAGGATAACTTCTACAGAGTAGTTATTTACTAAGTGTAGCTTAGCTGTAGCACAAGGTCGTGTGTATGAGACTCGAACTCACTAATCTAGTTTGCTAACCGTTGCACCATATGAGGCACCTTTCTACTATAAAGTGTAATGCTTGTCTTATAGATGTGAAAAATGACTGAATTATTTTTTGTGCATGTCACTGAATTTCATACATATATATATATATATATATATATATATATATATATATATATATATATATATATATATACACACACACACATATATATATATATATATATATATATATATATATATATATATATATATATATATGGTTAGGAGGTTGATTTAGAAGGCTATCACAATGCAGTTTGGAATAAATAAAAAATAATAATACGGTAACAATGTTGTAGTGTGTTGACCTGTATTTTTTATTATTTCTTTCATTATATATATATATAATATATATAATAAATGGAGAATGAAAAAATGAGAAAAGTATTGGCATGAAAAGGTGCTCAATGCTAATAAAGCAGAGCAGATTTATAATCAATGGTAATATTATGGATTTACACTCATAACTTGGTTTTTAAAATCTCAACCATTTCACGACTGGTTTTTAAGATCTCAACCATTGGACTCATCTGATGATTGGATTACCATGAAACTTCAAGTTATGAGTGTAAATCCATAATATTACCATTGATATATATATATATATATATATATATATATATATATATATATATATATATATTCTTATTTCCTTCTTTGTTGTGATCCCTTGTCAGCAATTATTTTCTCTCACTCGCAAGACAACCGGACACTTTAATGATGGGGATTGGGCGAGGTCATTCCAACCCTCCTTGAACATTTCCTCATGTGCCTCCCTGAGGTTAAATCACTCAGGGTATATATCGACTTCTTGATACTTTTTTTGATTATTTTTTTGTTTATTGTTCAGATCCGGGTGGCTACAACAACAACAAAAAATGTTTTGTATATGTAGGACTGTTAGTTGGTTGATTGGTTGTTTAGTTTTACGGCATACCAAACCCTTTGAATCAATTCATTTTGATAAATTTAAAACGTTTTGATAAAAAAAAATGATTAAAATGATTTGATAAAAAAATTGTATTAAAAAAATTTGGCTAAAAATTAATTTGATAAAAAAGAATTTTGTTTAAAAAATAGTTTAAAAAGAAAGTAGTTTCTTTTTAAACTATTTTTTAAACAAAATTCTTTTTTATCAAATTAATTTTTAGCCAAATTTTTTTAATACAATTTTTTTATCAAATCATTTTAATCATTTTTTTAATCAAAACGTTTTAATCATTTTTTTTCCATTTCAATTTGTGTATTATATTTTTAACTAAATTCTCTTTTTAATTATTTTTTTAACTAAATGTTTAAATAAATTCTTTTTAATTCATGTGTACTATTTATTTTTTTTTTTTTACTAAATTTTTTTTTTTTTTTTTTACTAAATTTCTTTTTAATCATTTTTAACTAATGTGTTTTAACCAAATTATTTTTGCTTAAATTTCTTTTAACCGAATTCTTATTAATTAATTTTTTAGCTATTTTTTTAAAATCAAATTCTTTTAAAGCAAATTTTTAACAAAAATTGTTTGACCAAATTCTTTTTAATCAAATTTGTTTTTAACCAAATTCTTTTTAATTAAAATGATTAACGCGTAGGACTGTGACTAAATTTGTATAATACTAAGAATATTGATTGTTTTTCTTGCCCTTGTAAAAGTGTGTGACTTGTCCCCATATTTTATAGTTATTTACTAAGCTTAGCTTATATGTGGCATGAGGCCAGAAGTATAAAGACGCCTAATGAGAAACGAACTCCCTAATAATTCAACTTGCTATCCTTTACACCACGCGAGTGTGTATATGGGTAACGAATTATGAATGAATATATGACTAGAACCGTGCCTTGTGTCATAGTTAAAATCTCCTTTAAGTTGATATCTTGTTGTTTTTTTATTGTAAGATGATTGAATCACAGGGCAAGCTTAATCCGGTGAAAATTGATTTGATGGAAAATAGGTATTTTTTCTTTATCGAGATTTTAGTATTCATAGTGGTTGCTCTTACGGAATAACTTACTACAACTAAAAAGTACCAACCATCACTAGAAATATTATTTACCAAAAAAGATATGAAATTAATAGAGAGATAAACAAATTAGTACAATATATATATATATATATATATAATATATATATATATATATATATATAGACACAGGCACACGCACACCACACACACACACACACACACACACACATATATATATATATATATATATATATATATATATCGCTACTGCTATACAAAGATAGACATGTATACATACATACATACATTCTCTTACACACGTACACGAATATACAGATATTATCAAAACACATATATATACAAAATATATACACATATATATACAAAATTATATATATATATATATATATATATATATATATATATATCCACACACATATACAAACATATGCATGTGTACATACATATCTGCATACATATATACATAGATGTATACATACATTTGTATATATATACAGCTAAATCCTGCAGTTACCTGTAATTAATCAATATCTTGATTAATTCAGTGGATTTAACCCTGAAGATCTTTATGGTGAAACTCGAGTAGGTTATTTCTGTACATACCACAGTAATGTATATGTATATATATAGATGCATATATACATAAATACATATGCGTCTCCGTCACGGGAAAATCAATATGATTTTCGCGTCTCGGAGACGTATAAGCATGTATGCAATAACACCGGATATGAAATCTTCAAATTTTTAAAAATCAGACTGAAAGATGCAAAAAATGCCGAAATAAATTTACATTACAGGGATAATTGAATAAATGAATACCTTGGTAGGTATTCATTTATTCAATGCTTTTCTCTCTCTCTCTCTCTCTCTCTCTCTCTCTCTCTCTCTCTCTCTCTCTCTCTCTCTCTCTCTCTCTCTCTCTATGTATATATATATATATATATATATATATATATATATATATATATATATATATATATTGGTTTAGAGGTTGATTTTGAAGGCTATCACAATGCAGGTGTAGAGAAAAAATAATAAGGTAACAATGGTGTTGTGTGTTAACCTGTAAAATCAAGAATAAATCACAGGTTAACACCCAACACCATTGTTACCTTATTATTTTTTCTTTACACCTGCATTGTGATAGCCTTCAAAATCAACCTCCAAACCAATATATACACAATGCTTCAAGCAAATTATAAAACTCTCTTATATATATATATATATATATATATATATATGAGAGAGAGAGAGAGAGAGAGAGAGAGAAGAGAGAGAGAGTCTGATGATAAGCTATAATGAATCAACCATTGCCTGTAAGTCCATTTATGACGATGTATTCTCTAAATGACAAAAGTTCGCTAAGTGTCTACTGTCAATCTCTCAGATCCTCAGCTGTTGAACTGTTTTTAGACCAAGAAGTCATTGTTAGTACGGTCGTTAATAACTAGGGGGCGCCATGATTAAAACCTTGTACCATAACTGGCCTTGTACTATACCTGTCAATACTAAGATCCCAGGCTTCTAAAAATGAGAAGCTGACAACTTGTCGCACACCCCACACACAGCGACAAATAAAGAAAGAAAATGGCTGTTGGTTAGCACAGGAAATTATATCTAAATGTTGTTCCATACATTTTGTGATAGTCCGAATTAATAAACAATTCCCTATTATCTATAGCTCCTTTCTTAATAATCTTCAATATTTAAATATATATATATCTATATATCTTTGATAAATACACCGGATACCACCGCCACCACAATCACAACTCCAGTATAGGCCAACCAATATAGAGTGAATAAGAGGCTCACACACTCTTCTATAGACACCTCCATTGCTCAGTAATTATTATACCTTACTGTTCCATAGAATTACACGTCTTGTTGCATGCATATCTATAATAATGCTTTGGTCGTACAATATACTATCGTGACAATGCTTTAGTTCGTATATAATTGTGTATTGAAAATATTATAATATATATATATATATATATATATATATATATATATATAAACAAATTTTTTTTGTGATGAAACAAAGAAAATACAGTGCTCAATCACAAATTGTGAGAGCTAATATTTATTTAATTTGCTGAGTTTTTATAGATCAATGTTTATTATAAACAGCTACCCAGGTTTCATGCCAAGGGGCAATCATCATCCCGTTTGAGTTAGATCCCATGTTGTTTGCTGAAGATCTTTACTTAATGTCACATTCTGGACCGTAAATAACGTCGGTTACTTCCGCGGACGCTATTGTACTATAAAAACTCAGCAAATTAAATAAATAAATATATATATATATTATGTGTATATTAAAAAATGTGTTGATTTATGGTGTTTAAAATTTTGCCCATTTATGCAAAGTTCTTTGGTGCTAACCGACGGCCAGCTTCTACCTTTGGGAGACAAGAAAACGACAAGGCCGGTTATGGGTTAAACATCCCTTTTTAGGGACTAGTAGACAATTTTGTGATTGTCTACGATTGTCAGGAGAGCGAATCAACAAACCGTCGTTGTTTATTCTCTCAGAATTCGTGTGAAAGGTGGAATCCGAGTCGACCTACGGTTGCCCAGGAAGACCTACAATTACTTTTGTATACGAAGGTTTTCCAAAACGACCTGCAGTTGCCTATGAAGACCTACGATTGTCCATGTAGTCCTACGGTTGTCTATGTAGACCAGCAGTTGTTTATGAAGACGTAAGGTTGATTATGAAGATTTACAGATGCCCATGTAAACCTACGGTCACCAATGTAGACCTACTGTTGCTCATGTAAACTTATGTTAGCCCATGAATTCATACGGTTGCCCATGTAAACCAACAGTTGTCTATAAAGATGCATGTAGACCTACTGTTGCTTTTATAGACCTACGGTTGCCCATATAGACCTACAGTTGCTTATTAAGTCCTTTGAATGCTTATGTAGATTTACGGATGCCCATGTAGACCTAAAGATACCCATATAAACCTGCAGTTGCTTTTGTAGACCCACGGTTTTCTATGAAGACACGGTTGCCCATGTAGACCTATGATTGCTCATGAAGTTCTACGGTGGTCTTTGAAGACCTTCAACGTCACTGAAAGAATGAAGAGTAGGTAACTCACAATCTGTTACACTAATACATTCTGCTCTTGAATTAGACCAGAACATAGACATATCAATACAGAGAGGAAGGTAATATGGCGTCTCATAAATATCAAATCTTCTTAAGATTAAATTGAATATTTAAACTAGTTGTCTTTAACTTCCAAGGACTTCTGAATTCGTTCCGTACATCAACTTTGAACTTCTTTAAAAAGATTTATATTTATGCTTTCACAATTGTCATATAGGGGATTTGCTGTTCTAGCAGATCACAGAGTGAAAATGAATGAAGGTAAAAAGCTGGACAAATACCTAGACCGTGCCAGAGAGCAGAAAAAGATGTGGAACAAGAAGGGGACGGTGATAGTAATCGTAGTTGGTAGTCCTTGGAACAGTACCCATGAACCTGGTAAATGGACTAGATAAACTGGAGAATATTTTCTTCGGTCGATTTTTATAGACGACCAATTTAACATGACCCCACAAAGAAAAGATAATTAAGAACGCCTTAACGTCTGGCGACCTAGGCGGCTATCCACTGGCCAGCACCTTCCGGTCCATCGAAGTATGAATAAGGAAAATAGCAAGACTTTTGAGATACGAGAGAGAGAGAGATGTTCTTATGTGGTTCTATTTCGTCGCTCCCATCCTCTTCTTCTGGGTTGAATCCTTTCTTCCGCTGGGCTGGGTTGTCTGTGCTCATTTCCTGGTTTGTAATAATGAAGCAAGATTGATTATTTTACAAGACGTCTTTATTAGCCCAAAAGAGTTTTATAACTGGGCGGTGAGAGAATGGCATCCTGGGAACAGGCGATCCTCGCGTCTGCTCCTTTCAACTAACGGCTAAAATCTAACTTAGCCAGTTCCCTTTAACACGCTTTTCCTTTAGCTAATCAGAAACCGGTGCCCAGGTCGGCGAAAGGTTAACTGAGAGAGAGACCAGGTCCGTATCCCGATTTATTTGCTGCTTCTCTCGTGATGATATGAGGGATGTCGCGGTACGCTAAAATATGGGCGAACTCCATCTCCCTAGTTTAAGTAACAGGGATAAGTCCCTATAACATGGAGCAGAGCTGCGGGCTGTCGTCGGCGTGCTGGGTTTTCATTTATTGGGGGGGGGCATGGCGATAGAATATATGTTTATGGAGTATGATATGGGTGGGGGATTTTCGAAATTAAATGAATAGGGAATAAGAAATAAGTAATGAATTTTAAAGAATGAATAAAAAACAATTTTTTAAAAAGATTAAAGTTTCTTTTTCTTTTTAGAAATAGATAATTAAAAAAAATAGACATTGTTTTTTTTGTTTTTTTATTTGTTTAATTGTTTGTTTGTTTGTTTAGTTCATGCTAATTTGTTTGTGCCACGGCGGGACGAGTTTTTGTATTAAAAGTACGGTTGCTCCAAGTCGTTTTAGTCAGATTCTTGCCCTGATGAGCTACTAAGCGAAACTATTTGTATTTATATCTGACTCATTACGTTTAACTTTATTATTTGCTCTACTTAGGTACTGAGCACTTTTTACATTTTAGCTTTAGATAATCCTAGCGGTTTATACACACACACACACACACACACACACATATATATATATATATATATATATATATATATATATATATATATATTCTTTTGGCCGAGTATTATAGTATTAATCGATTATTTTCGGTTGGTACGACGCTCTTGGTTTTTTCTTTTTTCATTTTTCCCCAGGTGAAGTTTGGTAGTATATTTTTACTATCAAACTATTTGCCCGTTTTTTTTCTTACCACAGGGGTCTACCAATAAGTTTAATATATTATTATTATTATTATTATTATTATTATTATTATTCAACTCCCCACTGTTTTATAAGCAGGCACTAGTTTGAGATTTGCTTACAGTAACGAGTGAATGATAATGAAACCATCACTAAACAAGGGAAGATATTATTATTATTATTATTATTATTATTATTATTATTATTATTATTATTATTATATGAGTTTTTCACACCTGTCGTAGCTGGTGGTTCACTGCATGCGGAGTGACAGCAAGTCTTCTCAGGTCTCCAGGACTTTTCTAAGTATTCTAGCCGATCCCAACAGTGCTGGTTTAGATGGTTTCAATTCTTCTTCTGATTTCCAATTCACCCACATCATTTTCCAGAGCTTTGGGGGTCGTTCCAAGGGCACCACTTACAATGGGTACGACCTTCCCCTTCATGTTCCAAAGTTTGCTCAGTTCTCTGGCAAGGTCTAAGTATTTGTATATCTTTTCGCTTTCTTTAATTTTCACTCGGTGGTCGACCGGGACGGCAAAATCCACAAGATGACAAGTTATCTTCTTCTTGTCAATCAAACTAGGTCCGGTCTCCTGGCCGGGAATAGGTTATCCGTCTGTACCTCGAAATCCCAAAGAATTTTATGCGTCTTGTTCTCTAGGACAGGTTCAGGTTTGCGCATATACCATTTGGTTTTATGGTGAAAATTGAATTTCTTGCACAATTCCCAGTGGATTACCTTTCCCACAGAGTCGTGCCTAGTCTTGTGCTCTCTTCGTGTTAGTTTGCTGCATTCGCTAATTATGTGGTTGACAGTTTCATCTCTATCTCCACACATTCTACACTTGCTATTCTGCTGCGTCTTATCTATTTTTACCTTTATATAGTTTGTTCTAATAGTATTGTCTTGTGCCGCGATTATAAGGGATTCGGTTTCTCTCTTGAGGTTTCCTTTTCTTAGTCATGTCCATGTGATATTTCTTGAATTGGACGCTTAAAGTATCCATGTAGTTGTTTTTCTTCCCATTTCTATTTCTTAGTTTTTTTTTATGTATTTCTGTTTGTCAATGTGTTGCAATTGCTTTTCCTGGCTGCTGCAATTAGTCTTTCCTTACTTTTATTAGTGTATTCGTCAAGTGCTTGGATTGTCGTATCTGCACAGTCTTCAATGTTGGCAAGACCCCCTCCTCCCTCTTTCCCTGGCACATAGAGTCTATCTGTGTCGTCTCTCGGGGGAAATCCTTTGTGCATGGTCATGAGTTTCCTTGTCCTTTGGTCCATCAGTCAGAGCTCCTCCCTTGTTCATTTTAGGAAACGGTCCCGGATCCATTATTATTATTATTATTATTATTCCTTTTGAGTTTTCACATCAGTATTAGCTGATGGTCTTTCACTGGAGTCTGAGTGACAGCAAGTCTCCTCAGGTCTCCAGGACTCTTCTGAGTATTCTGGCAGATTGCAGCAGTGCAGTGTTCTGAATGGTTTCAATCCTTCCTCTGATATCCAAACTTTCCAAGCCCTTTTCTAATCATTTTGGGACTGTTCCAAGTGCACCAACTACAATTGGTATCACTTTCACTTTCATATTCCATAACTTTTTCAGTTCTCTGGCAAGGTCCAGATATTTGTCAATTTTTTCATTTTCCTTTAACTTCACCCTGTGATCTGCTGGCACTGCAAAATCCACCAGTTGACAAGTTCTTTCTTTTTTGTTAATCAACACTAGGTCTGGTCTTCTTGCTGGGATAAGGTGATCCGTTTTAATTTCAAAGTCCCAGAGAATTTTGTGCGTTTTATTATTATTATTATTATTATTATTATTATTATTATTATTATTATTAAAACAAAAAATAATGAAAGTCAAAACAATATGTAACAAGACTTTTGGACCACCCAGTACTTTTTCCCTTTTTTTTTCTTTCTCTTTTTAATGTATCTGTCAATGTATCGTCATTTTTGGTACGGAATTGGACTGCCTCTTGCGGCCCACAAGCCTTCTGTAATTTGCCCTAAGTCATCAGCAGTGCGCAGAATCCCTCTAGCTGTATTTTATCTCTGGAAAAAAAATTTTTTTTTCTAAATTCCACCCGATAGTAAGAGTGAAATTGTACGTACCATCCGTGCCTTATTTTTTGTAAGATTTTGTGTAGCCACCCGGATTAACTACTACATTAGTGTTTTGTATTGAAGAAATCCTAAATCGCTTTGGGAGAGTTGGATCAGAGGCAAATATGGGCCCTGGGAAAGCAAAGGAAATTAAGCATTTGCTGCAAAATAATTTCATAAGTAAATATGAAAAAACAACAGTTTGGAGAAGAAGAAAAAAACGACAAAATATAAGAAATTAAAAATATAAATGGAAAGGTGGATAAACTAACACAAACAATTGATTCAAGTAATGTTTCGTCTAAAGTACTTTAATGAATAAAGACGAAATATTAATTAAAACAATTGTTAATATTGGTTTCTGTTGCTTTCCATTAATATTTTTCACATAATTAGATATTTAAATTAGTCTGTAATTTTTTTTTCAATTTAAAAAAGAAGCATGCAAAATTCTTTACTAAGCTTTTTAGTCTTTTGAATCCGTAATCTCAATATTTTGGGTTGAGCACTATTTTACTATACACTGTGAGCTATTTGTATTGATGTTTATACACCTGAATAAGATCGCATCTTTTAGTTTATATCATATAATATACACTTATATGGGGGAAAATGGAAGTAAATCCGTTAATATGCAATTTTATAAAAAACGAAAAAAATACAAGTTTCATTCATAAGCCGATGCTGCAGTGTTTCGGTTTGTTTAACAAACCTTTGTCAGGGCCTTCATTTGTTTAAAGAAAAATAAATTATTAGGGAACAAATGTCTGCGAGCCTCTGCTTTTGGTATGTGGCGACTTTTGTTGACCAGTTCTATTACTAACAGACAAACAATA
>CM042167.1:18695333-18717833 GCA_023376005.1 Doryteuthis pealeii
AAATAATATTCAATATATGTGAAATAATAGCAGAACAATTTTTTTGTTATAGATGCAGTGCCACATCGGGATATTGTTCTCACTATGAAAAAAATTGTTCTATTACTTCTTTGTTGGGTATGGTTATTGTTTGTTTATGTATTTGTATTTTATTTAGCAAATAGGCTATTCAATATGGTTGTAATGGATCGATAGTTATCTGCAGAAGTCAGCATTTCTGTTGAGTGTTTGGACATGAGAGGTTCGGTTTGGTTTATTTGTTTAACAGAATATCAACTTGTTATGGGTTATTTAAGGCCGACATTTGACTAATTTGTTTTGTTATTTTTTATATTTTCATTTTCAATCTTTGAATTTAGTGTAACTGTTGTTATGTTAGTCCCAACAGTAAAAAGAAGTCAAGTCGAGATGGGGTAAAATAAGACAAGTGTATTTACAATTAATGGTACATGTACGACTAGCTTGTCGTTAACGGGAACAGTCCTCCTTTCCACTCGGTGTCTCACTATTTATAGTGAGAACCGGTGCATGTTCTCCACTGTAGGAACGGCCGGTACAACAGTAACATCCCCAAAGTTCCACATTGTTCAGTTGTAAAAGCTAAGAATTGTCATAATTCAGCATGTGTATTTATTTGTTTTACCAACACTACCGCATTTTATGACATATAAGGCGTACCACCAGGGTACGGCAATTAGGAGATGTCGTACCACCACTACCTCCAAAGTCTGTAGAGCCATGAATTGAAGTGCTTTATTATAATCAAGATGAGACCTTTATCACTGCACCGAGGCATATTTCACTCATATAGTTTTATTGGTTGTATCAATTTTACGGCATTTCAACCCTTGTTGGGTTATTTTATGCCGATTATGTTTTGTTTATCAATTCTTAATGTGTATTCAATTTTTAAACTCATTTTTTTTAAACACATTTTTAAATTCATTTTTTTTCTATTTAACCCATAGATGGGACCCTAACAGGTACTACCACTCGGGGTCAGAGTAGACCTGGGAGTAATGGAAATGAAAGGACACGCCACACTTCACAGAGCTCCAAAATTGGAACTTCATCATTAGATGCAGATTCATTTTTATTATTTTTCTTCTTAGTTATTTACTGAACTTAAACGTTCACTGAAGGGCACAAACTGATTTTTTTTTATTAATTGGTTTAACGGCATGTCCGCCAGTCTTAGTTTTATTTGATGCCGAAGTCAGTCCTTCTTTTTTCAAGTAAATGTATACTTTCAAGTAACTGTTCCTTTGTTTGCACACAGTTACATAGTTACATAAGATATTCCGATCTTATAAATATAATTTGCATTATACAAGGCGCGGCAGTGCATATTAATTTTTACTGAATAGCGAGTTCGATCCTCAGTGGACGCCTCATACTTGCAACCTTGTGTCGCATTTTACCCATGGCGAACGAGTTGAGTAAATAACTATGGGTGGCAGAGAAATGCCTCTTACATTTCAGACTCTCACATTTGTGGAGCAAGTGAACAGAGGGCATTTTTTTAAAACTATCGGATGAATAACTTTGATCTGAATACAGATATTGTATTAAGGACATAAATATGCGTTTAAATGTATTTGTAAAAGTTTTGGTAAAATACGAGAGGTCAAAAAAGTAGCAAAATTCAAAATAATTAAAGTAATATAAAAATACTAAAATGAAAGAACAAACTTTTCTTATTGAGTTGTTTTTATTTGTATATCCAATTGCAATTTTCCGGAAATAATTTTGAGTAAGATCGTTCTAGGCGGAGTTCGACGAACAAAATTAACAACAGTTTTAACATTACCGTCTAGAAAGACAAATAAGTCTATTAGCATTGTGTACAGAGTTATGTTTTCAAGAATTCCTATTTCTTACTAATAATTTGCACACAGTTATATGGCCTTAAGTATTTCAAGCACTTATACAGTTTCAGGTAACTAATAATAATAATAATCTTTCGTAAATAATTATATCTTCAAGTAATTATTCTTAATAAAAATAATTGACACACAGTTGTATGGTTTCAAGTATTTCTATCTAATACTAATAATGTCTGAAAAGAAGTATTTGATCCATAGACAATGAGCTCTTGATTTGGGAGAAATGCATTAAGCATGGGAGGGGTGGGTTTCAAATTTGCTTGATTTTTTCATGTCACCCCAATCTATCTATCCTATTTCAAAAAAGCACATTTCAGTTTGACCATAGTACAAACACACACACACACACACACACACACACAACACATACACACACACACACACATTATATAATATATATATATATATATATATATATATATATAATGTAGTTCTTGGAAAAGCAAATTCTCACACACTTTGCAGTAATTATCAAATAAATGCAAGTCTATACTAATGAATATATATCTATATTAATATATATATATAAATATATATGTATATATACCGTCTTTAGCAGCATATGAGACGCGCCCAATTAAACTGTTTATACCATATCTATTAACTCTTTTAAAAAAATGTATGTATTGTTAAACTAGCTATTTGTAGATCCGAAGCCTAAAGTTTACAGTGTGTTCCTATTCTGAAGAATTTTTTGAAAAACAACAACAAAAAAACAAAAACATGAAACAGCGTCTTATATGCCGCGAAAAACGCTATAAAGTGAACGTGTGAATGCCAAAATATATCAAAATATTTTACAACTTACAAAGTGATTACACACCAAAAAAAGAGAAAAAAAAGATGCCTAAGTGAGGGTGTTTATATATATATATATATATATATATATATATATATATATTATATATATGAAAGGTAAAAATGGATATTGAATCCGACAATATGTAAGAAAGCTTTATAGAAAAAACAACAAGATGTTAAAAAATTTTGCTGACAGAAATCTGTTTCGACATTATGAATATGTCTTTATCAAAGCAATATTGTGCCTCGTAATAAATGATATATTCATTTCGTTTTTCCGCTCACAATGTTGCTTTGATAAAGACATATTCATAATGTCGAAACAGATTTCTGTCAGCAAAAATTTTTAACATCTTGTTGTTTTTTCTATAAAACTTTCTTACATATATATATATATATATATACAAAAAAAAAATATTTAAAAAATAGCTACTGAGTATGTCACTGTGTAATAAAATAAGTGAAACACTGGTTTATTCCTCTGCGCTGTCTAATGTCGTGAAAAAAAAGGAGTGATCTATGAACAGAAAATAATATAGCCTTGTTATTGTTAATCTATTGTTATTGATTGGTTACTGTTGTCGTTTGGCTGTTTCTTCGACCATCACAAGCGGGATTCCGGGATGCTATCACGCATGCGCCGGAACTACTTCCTGCTAATGCAGTTGTCACAGACGTACAACTGTTCATATGTCCGTTACTGGTTGTGTACATATATTTATAAATGAAAAAAAAATGAATAAAACTATATAAACATTGAATATTATCACTATTATAAACTTACGCCAAAGATTTTTTCCTATGTTATAAAAGAACTAAATGTAAAGATTCATGAATTTATTCATAAATGATTGTTTCATGTTAGAATGCCTACGAATAAATTTATAACATGTTTTAAACATTGTGTGATGTGTTTTTTATTTCATTCTTTTTTTTCTCTTGGATACAGCTCCGTCAATCATATATATATATATATATATATATATATATATATATATAATATACCAAACTTGTTGGTAAATCCTCACGGTGAGAAAAAACCCAGCAAATAGTTTGATTGTAAATATATACTACCAAACATCAACCGGGAAGAAAAAAATGTTTGTAAAAAAGAAAAGACCAAGATAATCGTACCAACAAAAAATAATCTATTAGTACAATATTTTGGCCAAAAGAAAAAACAATTTATATGCATATATATATATATATAAGATATATATATACATACAAACCCGCAATCAGATCTTAGCCCTGAAGATCATTAAGCGAAACTTTTAGTAGGTTCGTCTGACTCATTAGATTTATCTTTATATATATATATATATATATATATATATATGTGTGTGTGTGTGTGTGTGTGTGTGTGTGTGTGTGTGTGTGTGTAAAAATGGAATTGGAATTGAATCCGACGATATGAGGAAGAATGAATAAAGAAAGTACAGAATGGATAATAAAAGATGAATTTAATCAATATCACTTACACATGTAAGATAAACTGACCGAAACACATGTGTAAGTGATATTGATTAAATTCATCTTATTATCCATTCTGTACTTTCTTTTCTTTATTCATTCTTCCTCATATATATATATATATATATATATATATATATATATATATATATATATATGGGGGGGGTGTAAACAACTTTTAGCTATTTTCAGCCGACAGTATATTTGGAGAATATGTGCTTTTAATTTTAGTCAGACCTAATTTTTGAAAGTTAATTCATTTATGTTTAATTAGACGGGATTTTAACTACTTAAATGTGAGGCTAAACAAATCGAGAAAAATCAATCTCTGAATATATATTTCGACCTATTAGGTCTCATCAGCAGAGCTATAGATATGAGGACCGCCTAGCGTGTGACTCGAACCCTTTGTGCCGAAATGGCACGCCGGCATCTTACCATCACGCCAAACAGGCACGCCGCATCTTACCATCACGCCAAACAGGCGTGATGGTAAGATGCCGGCGTGCCGTTTCGGCACAAAGTGTTCGAGTCACACGCTAGGCGGTCCTCGTATCTATAGCTCTGCTGATGAGACCTAATAGGTCGAAATATATATTCAGAGATTGATTTTTCTCGATTTGTTTAGCCTCACATTTAAGTAGTTAAAATCCCGTCTAATTAAACATAAATGAATTAACTTTCAAAAATTAGGTCTGACTAAAATTAAAAGCACATATTCTCCCAAATATATATATATATATATATATATATATATATATCAGGAAAAGTGGAAATGAATCCGACGGTATGTAAGTATATAAAAATGAAAAAAACAGGGTTTTCCACTTTTTCTTTGTCAAAAAGCATATTTCTGACCGAATGATGATGTCTTTGATTAAGAAAAAGTGAAAAATTTAGCTTTTGATTTTTACTGCTTAATCAGATCAGCTCACAATAGCTTGCCTTCTAAATCACAACTTCCGACTGTCAAAAAATTTGGCTTATTTATGACTTCACTCCACTCCCACCAACCCCCTCATTTCCGGTCTGCACTCTTATAAAAAGAAATTAAATTTCGGGCGCCATTTTCTTCACAGCCCAAGGTAAGACCAGTTTCATTTTTTATCTTAAATTACAATGATATAATTCAATAATTAAAAATCAATCGATTTGGGAAACTCTTCACAGTTCTTTATAAGTACAAAAACACGTAAAAGCCACCATGTTTACGTATCAAAGATTCCACAGACGAAATTTGAATTTAATGCTTTATCAAAAATAATTGATTTGTAATTTAGTACTATCTAATTTGGGTGGAGATCCGGGTAATTTATGAGGAAGTGCGTCCCGGTCCCCTGCCTCCGAAATTGCTGCCCAGTGAATTTTAAAATAACGACCCCAAGCTTCGGCGCCACATCGGTGTTACTTGAAAGAAAACAACCAACCTAGGGCGTTAAATGTATTTTAGAGGGGGGTCTCTTTTTTGTCTTAATGTGGTTATTAATTTTTACTGATTACCTTAATCAGATATAATTAATTAATCAAACAAAAATCAAACAATTTTTCGAAAGCTATAGCATAGCTGCTACTGCTGATATTCCAGCTACAATGTCCGCTCTATTTGTACTGCGTTGTTGAATGCGTTTGTTTATGTAAAAAAGAAAAATGAAAAACTTTTTATCAATATTTTTACGAATACTTTCATATTTCTTAGAATAAAATATATCCATTTTTAATCAGCGAATTAAATTTGAATTAATATGCAAATTAGCAATTACAAAACCGAATTTAAAATTGTCTTACGTACGAAAAAGTTTTTGAAAAAAAATCCTTCAAGCAATTAAAAAATGGGGATATAGATATACCCACATACTATTATTTTCATATTTCTTAGAATATAATATGATTAAATATATCCAGTGAAACTCAAAACGTTTTTGAAAGAAGAATAACGAAATTCAAACGCGAAATATAATATTTAGTTGTCTTTTTTATTTTTGTTGCTCAAATAAATAAATAAATTAAAATGTTACATTTTATTTCTAACTCAAACAAGCAATTAAAAATTGAATTTAAAATTGTCTTACGTACGAAAATATTATTCTCAATGTTGTAAACACAAAAAATCGCAAATTATTAGCGCTTAAAAAGGGGGGGGATATTTAACACAATAAAACTTGAATAAAGGTTAATATTATCTTCAAAATTACGAAATTCACACAAACACTGTTTGTTTACTTATTTTAAATAAGTGTTTGTGTAAATTTCGTAAGTTATTTACGAAATTATTTTTGTCAAAAAAAAACTTAATAAAGAATGATAAAGAAATATTTAAATAAATACACAAATATGGTTGTCGAAAGTTTTTTTAGTAACACTTAGCTTAACATAGGTAGACCCAAAATGGGCCTAAAATGCGTTTTTGACAAAATGACTTTAGAAACTTAATTTTTACCCCCCCCCCTTATGTTGGGGGCGTAACATGTTTTCGAATTGGTCTTATAGTTTACTAATTACAGTAGAAAAGAATAGATAAAAGACCGAAGTTATGAATAGAAAAAAATACGGTGGCTTTTCTATGAGAAAATAAGTACCGAAAATCGAAAAATAAAATGTAAGAAAATAATAAATAATTAATTTTTTGGAGATTTCTTTTTTACTCATTTCGATAATTATTTAATTGTTTAATCTTATAAAAGGAAAAAATTAACATCGATATCTTCTCTGCTTAAAAAGGAGGGTACATTTTCAATAGAGTTTTTCTTCAAAACGTATACTTTGAAGTACTAAAATAAGGTTAGCATTAAGTAGATATTTATTTCTAGAATCTAAAAATATAACATTTTAAACTTAACATCAGGCTTTCATATTTTAAATGAATTTTATATATTAATTTTTCATAGCAAAAATACTAAATTAAAGTTTTGAAATAAAATAACTGATGCACTAAAAATTCGTTAATTGATAAATCAATACTGAAAATTTCATTAAAATCGGATAATTACCTGATTTTTTTTGTAATTTTTTTTGCAATCGCGAATGTTACATTAAAATTGTAAACAAGCGCTTAAAACCCTTGAAAAAGAGACAGAATGGCGGATCGCGTCAAAATTGACCAAAACAAATTCTTTTTAAATGCATTAAAAATAAACTGCATATGTAATGATATTTTTCTTTTTTTAATGATGGTCATTATGTTACTACTTATCATTTTAGACAAAAGTTTGACCTTAAATAATAGTTTTAATTAATTTTAATTCGTTTTTAAAAACGTTGTAAACGATTTTTTTGGTATACCTAGCTTAACATTTAAATGTGAAATACAATCTACTGTAAATGTTACGATGTTTTAATAATAAACAAATATCTTTTTATATAGTTGTTTTTAAAATTACAATAACAAGTAAATGTATAAAACGATACTAAAATTTTAAAAGTAAAAATATGAGGTAGTTGAATAACTTATATAAAGTTTAGTGTTTAAAAACTAAACATTAAACAAACATAAAATAAACATGATTCTAATGTATGTAACTTGAAAATATAATCTTATTATAATGGAGATTGTGTGTTTTTCTGTCTGTAACCGAAACTATATTACTACTCAAGTTACAATTCCCTTAGTTGTTTACGTCACATTCTCCATGATTCTATTTCTATTTAAACCTCAATTAATAATAAAACTGTTTGACATTATTAATACTGTTGGCCTTACCTAAATACTAATAACATGCAATTGTATTTATATATACAATAAAATACCAGTTTTCAGTGTAAACGTATAGCTAATTTGCATATTGATATTTAAAAAACTGATTTTAATAAAAATGTGCTTGGTATTATTGATTTCTAATTGTTTGGTTTTATCTTAATGAATATGAGTAAAAATCTCTTCAATAAATCCTAAAAGAAATTCATTAACAAGAAGAAATAACTGTAATTTTATTCTTTACTTCCTATTTTAACTAAACAGTTTGAATTAGGAAAATTTAGCATTGAAAAACGGAAGTGATGAAAGAGTAAGTTTCAGTTGTTCTATTTTACGATTAGACCCCCTCCGTTTCAAATCTTTTTATCTGAATTCTTAATTAGTTTCATTAGCCTTTCTGATTTAATCTAATATCTTATTACATTTAAACTTAAATACTTGCACCCAGAGGGTGCATATATTTGCTAGTTCTAATAATAAATAAATAAACAGATTTTTTTAAAATTAAGTCCCCACTTCCATTTTTTTCTAAAAACCGTTAAGATAAAAGGGCTTATTTAGGTACCACCAATTTTCCCCCCGAAATTTACCCCCCTATATTTAACACAATGAAACTTTCATGAAAATTAATATTATCTTAAAAAAACTTTTTCCATTCAAAAGAAGAAACATTAAAAAAACTTCTGATGATTTTTTTAAAAAATTAAGCTTACGGAAATAATGAAAATTATGACTGAAAAAAAATAGTTTTCATATTTGCACCGTTAAATCAACTAAAATTTAACGTAGCCAGAAACAAGTTACGACAAGAAGTTCTTTTTTAATTTCTATGAAAAATCAATTAATGGTCCGATTTTCACGAAAATTTCCATAACTATTTACCCTTAGATGTAAATATGTCTGAAAACACTCTCTGGTGTTCCTAATTTTTTTAGTTCGGTCATGGACCGGGTACTTTAGCTAGTAATAGATCAAAAGAAGTTTGGTATGTACGTGTCGATGTATAACTCCAAAACAGGAGGTCACTCAGATTCGAAATCTTGCATACACATTGATATTCTTCTAACTAAGAAACACGCTAAATTTGGTTATTGATTTTTACTGATTAAGCGATATAATTCAATAATTAAAAAGAAGATTTGAAAAAAATATCGTATACAGACCCCTCCGACACCACCCCACCCACTCCTGTCGACGCGAGTTAGACTTCCAAGACAGCCCCTCCCTATCCACTTACTCTATGAAATAAATAAATGTTCTATTTCTCTTTCACCCCTTACTTCTCGTCGGCACAAGTCGAGCTTTGAACTGGCGCCGGCCAGCCGCCGACTCTATTCCTTCCAAGAAAAAAAAAGCAAGTTCTGAAATATAATAAAAAGATTACCATAAGCAATCCTTCCACATCCACAAGTTCTGAACTTGATATTTTGCACCACAAAAATAAGGGGTGGGGGGGTCAAAGTTAAGGGACTTGAAAAAAATCAGAAGGTTTTGAAATAAAATAACTGATGTGTTATAAAATTCATTCATTGATAATTCAACACTGAAAATTTAATTAAAATCAGATAATTCTCTTATTTTGTAATTAAATAACCATTCGAATATTTTATGTAAAATAAATTAATCCTGAAATAAAGAAATATCATAATACTAGAATTCTTAACTTTACTTATTGTTAAATATTTAATGAATGAATAATTTTCATTCGAATAAATAATAAATTTTCCTCCTTCAAATAAAGACATGTTCGTTGGTTGATTGGATGTTTGTTTTATTCATTATTACTGGGTATTCAAAGAATTTCTAATTCCCTTTTTAAACATTTTAAAGCTCTTTTTTTTTATTTATTTAACCCATGTTGAGTAACTGGCCGCCATCCTTGGTTCCAGTTGTAAAAGAACTTAAAGTAAACAAGTAAGTAAATCAATAAGTCCTTGTGGGATAGTGTCCTTTTAGGTCCGACATCCTAGATGATCCAAGTGTGAATGAGTTAAGATTAGAACCAGGCCTCTATAAATACACCAACAGCAACAGCAGCAGCACTGTCAGTGATTGGATAATAGGAATCTTTCTCAGGTCACGTGCTTATAGGCGTGTCTATATGTAGAAGTAGCCACCTGGCACATGGCCTTATATCCACAAAATTCAACAACCCATATATAGGCCTACTAAGTACTACCACTCCGGGTCAAAGTGGGCTCGTGAGTAATGGCAATGAAGGGGTACTACATACTTCACAGAACTCCCAAATTGGAAACCTCATCACTATATGCAGTTTAACGCTTCATAACCTGACACTAAGACCCTCAATCACCACCTCTTGAGCACATATATGGGTAGGAGAACACTTTTCTCGTTTATTCCTAACATAAAAACAACTGAACCTTTATGGTAGGAATTTACGAGTAAAAAGTGTAAAAACGACCCCCCCACTTTAACTAACCATTTCTACAACAATAAAAATCTTTAGAATATACACAATTGAAGTAAAGTATATTATTTGTAATTTTTAAGGGTATACAATGCGTATATTATATAAATACGATAGATTAGAAAAAATAATCGACAAGCAAACTTTAAACTAACCATTCTCACAAAATTCTTTAGAATATACACATGAAGTGAATATTTAAATAAGAAAATATATTTAGTATTGAAAATAACGGGTGCAAGAAAAATAAAACATTTATTGCAAACACACGGACATAAAAATCAATTGTTAATACGAATCTCGGTGACCTCACCGGCGGAATACTTGATTAGATGATTGTTATCAAACATCGATGGCCAATCGAGACAAATTATTGGGACAGAGGGAGCTGACAATAGATTGGTATACGAAGAGGGGGGGGACATTGGTTAAAGATACCACATAACCTATTGGAATGTGTATGAAATTTATAATATATATATATATATATATATAATATATATGTATGTATGTTATATATATATATATATATATTATATATATGTATGTAGTATATATATATATATGTATTGTATATATTATATATATATATAATATATATATGTATGTATATATATAATATATATATATAATATATGTATGTATATATAATATATATTATATGTATGTATATAATATATATATATGTATGTATATATATATATATATATATATTATGTATGTATATATATAATATTTATATATATATATGTATGTATATATATATTATATGTATGTATATCATATATATAGTATATATACTTATATATAGATATTATATATATTTATATATATATATGTATATATATTATATATATATATATACACACACACACACACACATATATATACACACACATATACACACACACATTATATAATACACACATCACACCACACACACACACACACACACACACTATATATTATATATTATATATTATATATATGTGTGTGGTGTTGAGTAATATGGAAATAATCCGACAATATTTAAGAAATTTGAAAAAACAAGTTTCCAAAGATAAGATGAATTTATTTATCGACCGCCTTAAACGTTTTTCGGTTTCTTTAAACCTATATCAGGATGTATATGGGGTGAAGAAATTGATGGATGTTTTATAGATGACAAGAGATAATTTTTTATCTCCTGTCGTCTATAAAATATCCATCAATTTCTTCACCCCTTTAATACATCCTGATGAAGGTTTAAAGAAACCGAAAACGTTTAAGCGTTGATGAATAAAATTCATCTTATTTTAGAAGACTTTTTTTTCAAATTTCTTAATATATATATATATATATATTATATATATATATATATATATATATATTAGTTATATCGAAAAAGGAGAGTATAGCAAAAGGAAGGAATATATAAGTTGAGCAGACAGCATATATAGAACAAAGAGATAGAGAGAGAGGAAAGGGGTGTATTTTTGGTTAAAAGATACCGCATACTTATTAGACGATCTATCTATCGGTCTTTATATTATATAATGTAAAAATGTCATCAGGGTGGTCTAAAGTCGGTATTAGCCAGACAGCGAGGGAGTCTATCCCCTTTTTCACTAACGCTAGACCAAGGAGATTTTTTTTGCCGTTTGAGGTAGAGCGTCACAACTACCATCAGCTCCTCACTTTACCGCACAGATCCCTGTGCTATTCATACGCTGTTCGGGAAGGCCCGGTGTCGAACCCGGAACCTTGTAGTTCGTAAGAAGAGGAGGGAGAGGGAGGGAGAGATTTATATAGATAGAAAAAAGGAGAATGTGGGAAGATAGCTAGCTAGAACAATGCAAAAAGAGAGAAAGAGAGACTGAGAGAGAGAGAGAGAGAGAGAGAGAGTTGCGAGAGAGAGAGAGAGAGTGCGAGAGAGAGAGAGGCATTTTGGTTAAAGATACACGCGTATCTTTGCGGAAACAAAATTATTAATTTCTACACAGTGATATCGATAGAGAGGGGAGTGTAGGAAGATAGATATGAGCAGACTTTATATTATATAAGTAAAAGTAAAGTAAAGTTTGTCGGGGCGGCCTAAAGTCGGTATCAGCCAGTCAGCGAGGCAGTCTATCCCCTTTTCACTCGCGCTAGACAAGGAGATTGTTTTAGCATCTGAGGTGGAGCGCCACACCTACCATTCAGCTCCTTACTTTTACCGCACAGATCCCTGTGCTACACATACGCTGAGTTGGCGGGACCGGTATCGAAATAGGAAACCTTGTGGTTTCTAGCCGAACGCTCTACGACTGAGCTAACCAGGTCCCTTTTATTTATAATATATATATATATATTATATATATATATATCATCATCATCATCATCATCATCATGTCGTGCATTTGCACGGTATCCATGATGATCTCTTCGCCAACCCTCCCCTATCATTCATCGACTCTGGGAGCTCCTCCGCGCAGCAGCCAGCATCCTTACATAGTTGGTCGATGTAGGTCCTGGTTGGGCGGCCCACCTTTAGCATGTCCATGTGTTGGCCTCCACAGTAGAACGTCGCTTACGAGATCATCTTTGCTTCTCCAGCAGTGTCCTGCATGCCTAACCCTCCTTACACGTATGGTTTGTGATATGGAGGCAGGTGGCCATACAATTGCTTCTTTGTGGGTGCTGTTTCCACGACTTATTTTAAAAATTATATATATATATATATATATATATATATATATATATATATATATATAGAACAATGTATAAAGACACGGAGAAAGAAGAAAGAGAGAGAAAAAGGGAGCAGGAAGAGAAGGAGAGGAGAGGGTATTTTGGTTTAAAGATACCGCATAACTATAAGAATGTGATCAAAAACGTTCCAATCAAACAAGGCAGACAGAGAAGGGAAGAGGAGAAAAACAAAACGTAATAATTGAAAAGTCTTGGCTCCATGGCCTTTCCAAAACGACAGTCACATCAACATTACCAGTCACGTTCGTCCCACTTCATCGATAACATCAGCTAAAAAAAAAAAAAAACTACAAAATGGGCCCGCCATTTATTCCTCTCTCTCTTTGTATTTTTTAAAATACCTTTTGTTTTAAAAAACAAGGAGGCTGGTCTACTTCGCTATGTCTCAATATTTTTGAGTGTTTCTTTTTAGACGATTTTAGGGCAGTGTGACGTAAGCAGTGACGAAGTTTTTTGTTAAAGAAAAAACCGGAAGCGAATCTTCCATTATTAATAGAAATTCAGAATCAATAAGCTTTGTTTCCGTGTAACTCTCTTGATATTAACACAATATTTTAGAACAGGCTGTAATATATAATATATATTATTATCTTTATTATTATAATATTTTATTACTATATTATAATATCTGATACTCTATTGTGCATCGTGTCCCGAACTTAAATGATTTGCTTAAAGATGCTCTAAGCTATCACCCCATTTCCAAAATGCCAGAGAAGAATTTCCTTCGACACAAGAGTTATTTAAACAAACCAAGTCGCAGTTTTGAGAGCTAATATGTTGTGCTCTTAATGTTATGAGTGTCGCATCTGATATCATCGGGAGAGTTTGACCTATTTGTCTAAGCTCCCTGAATACGCATACATTGCTAACTCCCTCTAATTCTTTTGTTATTTCTTCTACTCATATAATATTATATATTTATAATTATATCATTGTTGACTATGTCCAGAGACTTAACCTTTATATATATTATATATATATATATATATATATATAATATACCTAATCACTTACTCTACTAAAGGTAGCCCTGGACATACGTCAACATGCTGGTTTACTGACAGTTTCTGTCGCCAATGTGATCTGTAATTTCTTTGTTCTTCTGAATGATTTTGTACTATGCGTAGAAACCTGTCAGTAACCAGGTCGCTGTTGATACTTTCATTTATATCGCTCATATCTTTCACTTAGCATAATACATATTGTTCACTATTCATGATTTATTGATCAATGTTTACTTTATACTTAGTCTTATATTCACACATATGACACTCTAGTTGTGGATCAGTTTGGACTAATTCTGTTGACGCTTTTGTTTTTCTTTCTGTACTTATGACTAGTATTGACATGCTGATTTTCATAAACTGCTGTCAGTTTTCTTCTATCACGTTTCAAGTTCTTTTCTCTGCAGTCTACTCACAAATTAAGCACTACTTGTATTGTTTTGGTCTGTTGTAATACGAACTTGGTCACAAAACGCTCGTCCAATTTTTATCTTTCTCAAATAGCAGAGGCTCGCTATAGTACTGATGTGTATCCGAATAGATAGAATAATAAATTTTTCTTATATATGATAACAAAGAAGGGAGAGGAGACAAAAGGTGTTGTAAAGCGCAGGGACTGTAAACAGACGTAGTCAAGAGACGATCGGCTTATTGCGTAGAAGAACTGAAGATTAATGTTTATTTACGTTATGTGTGTATAACATTGCAGCATAATTAGAAAAGGGGATTTACTAATGCCATTATTTCACCCATTAGTAAGTGGTATATTATAAGATAGATATAGAACTTAAAAGACTCTGATCGATTTCTTATTCCAGAGTGTATAACAATCATACAAATAGCTCACAGTTGTACTAGTTCATCATTATTTAGTTTGTATTATGCAACCAAATATTGAGATGCCCAGGAATTCAACAACGACTAAAAAGCCTTTGTCAGATTTTGCATGTCCTTTCTGATTTTTTAACTTTGAAAAAAAAAATACAGACTATTATAAATATCTAATTAGTAAAATATTAATGGAAAGCAACGAAACATATTAACAATTGTTTTAATTAATATTTCGTCTTATTCATGATAAAGTACTTTAGACGAAACTTACTTGAATGCAATGTTTTGTGTTAGTTTATCCACCTTTCCATTTATATTTTTAATTTTCTCTATATTTTTGCTTCCGTTTTTTCCTTCTCTCCAAACTAGTTGTTTCTCCTACTTTATATGTGATTGAATTCTTACTTTTGCTCAAAGCAATGTTAATTTCTTGTAGACGCTAATAACACACAGGAGAACCACAATATTTGATCTGGATACCAGAACTGCTACACCAATAAGCGGATTTAGGAATTTCGTTCAGTAAACAGAAGAACGAATAAATGATAGTAATGATAAACCGGAGTGAGCTAAACGCAAAAAATNCTACACAAAGCTTACAAAAAATAAGGCACGGATGTACGTAACAATTCACTCTTACATCGGGTGAATTTAGAAAAAAAATTTTTTTCCAGAGATAAAATACACTAGAGGATTCTGCGGCACTGCTGATACTTAGGGCAAATTACAGAAGGCTCTGTGGGCCGCAAGAGGCAGTCCAATTCCGTACCAAAAAATGACGATACATTGGACAGATACATTAAAAAAGAAAAGAAAAAAAAAAGGAAAAAGTACTGGTGCGTCCAAAAAGTCTTGTTAACATATTGTTTTGACTTTCATTATTTTTGTTTTAATAAAATAAAATAGATAATAATAATAATAATAATATAAAAAACGCACAAAATCTCTGGAACTTTGAAATTAAAACGGATCACCTTATCAGCAAGAAGACCAACCGAGTGTTGATTACAAAAAAGAAAGAACTTGTCAACTGGTGGATTTGCAGGCCAGCGATCACAGGGTGAAAGTAAAAGAAAAATGAAAAAATGCAATACTGACCTTGCCAGAGAACTGGAAAGTTATGGAATATGAAGTGAAGTGATACCAATTGTAGTTGGTCACTTGAACAGTCCAAATGATTAGAAAAGCTTGGAAATGTTGGTAGCAGAAGGATAACCCATTCAGAACACTGCCACTTGCTGAATCTGCCAGGAATACTCAGAAGAAGGTCCTGAGACCTGAGGGAGCTTGCTGTCACTTCAGACCCAGTGAAAGACCATCAGCTAATACTGATGTGAACAAAGGAATAATAATAATAATAATAATAATGATCCGGACCGTTCCTAAAATGAACAAGGGAGGAGCTCTGACTGATGGACCAAAGGACAGAAACTCATGACCATGCACAAGGATTCCCCGAGAGACGACACAGATAGACTCTATGCAGGAAAGAGGAGAGGCGTCTTGCCAACATGAAGACTGTGCAGATACGACAATCCAAGCACTTGACGATACACTAATAAAAGTAAGGAAAGACTAATTGCAGCACCAGGAAAAGCAATTGCAACACATTGACAAACAGAAATACAAAAAAAAAACTAAGCAAATAAAATGAAGAAAAACAACTACTGGATACTTTAACGTTGCCAATTCAAGAAATATCACATGGACATACTAAGAAAAGGAACCTCAAGAGAGAACCGAATCCTTATAATCGCGCACAGACAATACTTTAGAACAAACTATAAAAGGTAAAAATACGATAAAGACGCAGCAGAAATAGCAAGTGTAGAATGTGTGGAATAGAGATGAAACTTCACCACATAATAGCGAATGCAGCAAACTAACACGAAAGAGCACAAGACTAGCACGACTCTGTGGCGAAGTAATCACTGGAATTGCTGCAGAAATTCAATCACATAAAACCAAAAGATATTGCGCAAACCTGAACCTTTGTTCCTAGAACCAAGACGCATAAATTCTTGGATTTCAGGTACAGACGATAACCTATTCCCGCCAGGGACCGGACCTAGTTTGAGACAAGAAGAAGTAACTTTCATCTTGTGATTTGCCTCCCGGTCGACCACGAGTGAAAATTAAAGGAAAGCGAAAATATTACAAATACTAGACCTTCCAGAGAACTGAGCAAACTTGGAACATGAAGGAGGTCGTACCCATTGTAAGTGGTGCCTTGAACGAACCCCAAAGCTCTGAAAATGATGGGTGAATTGGAATCAGAAGAAGAATTGAAACATCTAAACCACACTTTGGATCGCTAGAATACTTAGAAATCCTGAGAACTGAGAAGATTGCTGTCACTTCCGCATGCAGTGAACACCAGCTTACGACAGGTGTGAAAAATCATATAATAATAATATAAAATAATAATATAATAAAAATAATAATTAATAAATTATCTTCCTTTTTAGATGGTTTATTATCATTCACTCGTTACTGTAAGCAAATCTCAATACAGTGCCTGCTTATAAAACAGTGGGGAGTTGAAAATATAATAAAATAATAATAATAATAATAATATATTAACTTTGGTTAAACCCCTGGTAGAAAAAAAACGGCATAGTTTGATAGTAAAAAACTATACTACCAAACTTCACCTGGGGAAAATGAAAAAGAAAAACCAAGAGCGTCGTACCAACCGAAAAATAATCATTAATACTATAATACTCGGCAAAAGAACTATATAATATATATTATATATATATAATATAATATATATATATATGTGTGTGTTTGTGTGTGTGTTGGTGTATAAACCGCTAGGAATTATCTAAGCTAAAATGTAAAAAGTGCTCCATACCTAAGAGAGCAAATAATAAATTTAACGTAATGAGTAGATATAAATCAATATTTCGCTTAGTACTCATCAGGGCAAGAACTGACTAAACGACTTGAGCAAACGCCCCCCCCCCCCCCCCCCCCCCCCCCCCCCCCCCCCCCCCCCCCCCCCCCCCCCCCCGCCCCCCCCCCCCCCCCCCCCCCCCTTACTTTAATACAAAAACTCGTCCCGCCGTGGCAAAACAAATTGCATGAACGAAAACAACAAACAAACAGTTTAAACAAATAAAAAAACCAAAAACCAATGTCTATTTTTTTTAATATCTATTTCTAAAAAAGAAAAAGAACTTTAATCTTTTTAAAAATTGTTTTTTTATCATTCTTTAAATTCATTAACTTATTTCTTTTCCTATTCATTTAATTTCGAAAACCCCCCACCCATTATCATACTCACATAAACAATATATTCTATCGCCATGCCCCCCCCCCAATAAATGAAAACCCAGCACGCCGACGACAGCCCGCAGCTCTGGCTCCATGTTATAGGACTTATCCTGCTTACTTAAACTAGGGAGATGGAGTTCGCCCATATTTTTAGTCGACCGCACATCCCTCATATCATCACGAGAGAAGAGCAAATAAATCGGATACGGACCTGGTCTCTCTCTCAGTTAACCTTTCGCCGACCTGGCACCGGTTTCTGATTAGCATAAAGGAAAAGCGTGTAAAGGGAACTGGCTAAGTAGATTTTAGCCGTTAGTTGAAGGGCAGACCGCGAGGATCGCCTGTCCCAGGAATGCCATTCTCTCACCGCCAGGTATAAAACTCTTTTGGGCTAATAAAGACGTCTTGTAAAATAATCAATCTTGCTTCATTATTACAAACCAGAAATGAGCACAGACAACCCAGCCCAGCGGAAGAAAGATTCAACCAGAAGAAGAGATGGGAGCGACGAAATAGAACCACAAAAAACATCTCTTCTCTCTCGTATCTCAAAAGTCTTGCTATTTTCCTTATTCATACTTCGATGGACCGGAAGGTCGAGCCAGTGGATAGCCGCCTAGTCGCCAGACGTTAAGGCGTTCTTATATTATCTTTCTTTGTGGGGACATGTTAAATTGGTCGTCTATAAAAATCGACCGAAGAAAAATTCTCCAGTTTATCTGTCCCATTTACCAGGTTCATGGGTTACTGCTTCCAAGACGACCAACTACGATTACTACCACATCCCCCTTTTGTTCCACATCTTTTTCTGCTCTCTGGCACGGTCTAGGTATTTGTCCAGCTTTTTACTTCATTCATTTTCACTCTGTGATCTGCTAGAACAGCAAATCCCCTATATGACAATTGTGAAAGGCATAAAAATAAAATCTTTTTAAAGAAAGTTCAAAGTTGATGTACGGAACGATTCAGAAGCCCTTGGAAGTTAAGACAACTAGTTTAAATATCAATTGAATCTTTAAGAAGATTTGATATTTATGAGCGCCATAATTACCTTCCTCTCTGTATGATATGTCTAGTTCTTGTCTAATTCAAGAGCAGAAGTATTAGTGTAACAGATTTGGAGTTACCTACTCTTCATTCTTTCAGTGACGTTGAAGGTCTTCAAAGACCACCGTAGAACTTCATGAGCAATCATAGGTCTACATGGGCAACCGTGTCTTCATAGAAAACCGTGGTCTACAAAAGCAACTGCAGGTTATATGGGTATCTTTAGGTCTACATGGGCATCCGTAAATCTACATAAGCATTCAAAGACTTAATAAGCAACTGTAGTCGATTATGGCAACGATAGGTCTATAAAAAGGCAAACAGCAGTCTACATGCATCTGTATAGACAACTGTTGGTTTACAGGGCAACGTATCATGGGCTAACATAAGTTTACATGAGCAACAGTAGGTCTACATTGGTGACCGTAGGTTTACATGGGCATCTGTAAATCTTCATAATCAACCTACGTCTTCATAAACAAACTGCTGCGTCTACATAGACAACTAGGGACTACATGGACAATCGTAGGTCTCATAGGCAACGCAGGTCGTTTTGGAAAACCTTCGTTACAAAAGTAATTGTAAGGTCTTCCTGGCAACCGTAGGTCGACTCGGATTCACCTTTCACACGAATTCTGAGAGAATAAACAACGACGGTTTGTTGTTCGCTCTCCTGACAATCGTAGAAATCACAAAATTGTCTACTAGTCCCTAAAAGATGTTTAACCATAACGGCCTTTGTCGTTCTGGTCTCCCAAGGTAGAAGCTGCCTTCGGTAGCACCAAAAACCTTTGCGATAAAATGGGCAAAATTTTAAAAAACACCATAAATCAACACATTTTTTAATATAACATCAATATATTATATATATTTATTTTATTTATTTTGCTGAGTTTTTATAGTCAATAAGCGTCCGCGGAAGTAACCGACGTTATGTGGTCCAAATACATTAAGTAAAATCTTCAGCAAAACAACATGGATCTAACTCAAACGGATGATGATTGCCCTTGGCATGAAACCTGGGTAGCTGTATAATAACATTGATCTATAAAAAACTCAGCAAAATTAAATAAATATTAGCTCTCACAATTGTGATTGAGCACTGTATTTTCTTTGTTTCATCACAAAAAAAAATTTTTATATAATAATATAATATATATATATATATATATATATATAATATTTCAATACACAATTATATACGAACTAAAGCATTGTCACGATAGTATAGTGTACACCAAAAGCATTATATGATATTGCATGCAACAAGACGTGTAATTCTATGGAACAGTAAGGTATAATAATTACTGAGCAATGGAGGTGTCTATTAGAAGAGTGTGTGAGCCTCTTATTCACTCTATATTGGTTGGCCTATACTGGAGTTGTGATTTGGTGGCGTGGTATCCGGGTGTATTTATCAAAGATATATAGATATATATATATTAAATATGAAGATTATTAAGAAAGAGCTATAGATAATAGGGAATTGTTTATTAATTCGGACTATCACCAAAAATGTATGGAACAACATTTAGATATAATTCCTGTGCTAACCAACAGCCATTTTCTTTCTTTATTTGTCGCTGTGTGTGGGTGTGCGACAAGTTGTCAGCTTCTCATTTTTTAGAAGCCTGGGATCTTAGTATTGACAGGTATAGTACAAGGCCAGTTATGGTACAAGGTTTTAATCATGGCGCCCCCTATTATTAACGACCCGTACTAACAATGACTTCTTGGTCTAAAAAGTTCAACAGCTGAGGATCTGAGAGATTGACAGTAGACACTTAGCGAACTTTTGTCATTTAGAGAATACATCGTCATAAATGGACTTACAGGCAATGGTTGATCATTATTAGCTTATTATCAGACTCTCGCTCTCTCTCTCTCTCTCCTCTCTCTCGCTCTCTCTCATATATTATATATATATATATATATATATATAAGAGAGTTTTATAATTGCTTGAAGCATTGTGTATATATTGGTTTGGAGGTTGATTTTGAAGGCTATCACAATGCAGTGTAAAGAAAAAATAATAAGGTAACAATGGTGTTGGTGGTTAACCTGTGATTTATTCTTGATTTACAGGTTAACACACAACACCATTGTTACCTTATTATTTTTTCTCTACACCTGCATTGTGATAGCCTTCAAAATCAACCTCTAAACCAATATATATATATATATATATATATATATATATATATATATAATATATATATATAACATAGAGAGAGAGAGAGAGGAGAGAGAGAGAGAGAGAGAGAGAAGAGAGAGAAGAGAGAGAGAGAGAGAGAGAGAAAGCATTGAATAAATGAATACCTACCAAGGTATTCATTTATTCAATTATCCCTGTAATGTAAATTTATTTCGGCATTTTTGCATTTTTCAGTCTGATTTTTAAAATTTGAAGATTTCATATCCGGTGTAATTGCATACATGCTTATACGTCTCCGAGACGCGAAAATCATATTGATTTTCCCGTGACGGAGACGCATATGTATTTATGTATATATGCATCTATATATATACATATACATACTGTGGTATGTACAGAATATACCTACTCGAGTTTCACCATTAAAGATCTTCAGGGTTAAATCCACTGAATTAATCAAGATATTGATAATTACAGGTAACTGCAGGATTTAGCTGTATATATATACAAATGTATGTATACATCTATGTATATATGTATGCAGATATGTATGTACACATGCATATGTTTGTATATGTGTGTGGATATATATATAATATATATATATATTATATATATATATATAATTTGTATATATATGTGTATATATTTTGTATATATATGTGTTTTGATAATATCTGTATATTCGTGTACGTGTGTAAGAGAATGTATGTATGTATGTAACATGTCTATCTTTGTTATAGCAGTAGCGATATATATATATATATATATATAATATATATATATATGTGTGTGGTGTGTGTGTGTGTGTTGTGTGTGCGTCCTGTCTATATAATATATATATATATATATATATATATATATATATATATATATTGTACTAATTTGTTTATCTCTCTATTAATTTCATATCTTTTTGGTAAATAATATTTCTAGTGATGGTTGGTACTTTTTAGTTGTAGTAAGTTATTCCGTAAGAGCAACCACTATGAATACTAAAATCTCGATAAAGAAAAAATACCTATTTTCCATCAAATCAATTTTCACCGGATTAAGCTTGCCCTGTGATTCAATCATCTTACAATAAAAAAACAACAAGATATCAACTTAAAGGAGATTTTAACTATGACACAAGGCACGGTTCTAGTCATATATTCATTCATAATTC
>CM042167.1:18722833-18732833 GCA_023376005.1 Doryteuthis pealeii
TCAATGTGCTAAAAATATACCCGGGGTGCCATTAGTTCCCACTTTAAATTTAGTCCCCATAACTCTCCTTATCGTTGACTCGTACAAGGAGAGAGAAGCAGATAAAACAAGAAAAGTATTTTTTGCGAATTTTACAAAGACGAACGAAAAAAATCAGCCATTTGCAATTTATCTGAACTGAATGCATCTCAGGCACTCATTTTAAAATATTAAAAAAAAACGCATCTCAGTTTAATTTGAAAAAGTACAGAGATGAAAATCGATCATGGGCATTTAGCTCCATAAAAATCGGTCATATTCAATATCGTTCTTGCTTTCAACCAGACGACACACAAAGATGGCGGTTAATATATTGCAGCTATGTATCGTCTGCTGTCCAGGAATTGGATCTCGTCAATTTATGCGATTTCTGTTGAACACTAAGCAAATAATCACAGAGGGGAAAGAGAAAGCCACAGTAATTCTGGATTTCGTTTGGCCAACTATCAGAAACCATAAAAATTAAAGTGGTTGATTAAGCAGCGTTTTACAAAATATGCTAATGCGCATGTCCAGCGCTCTGTGGTAATTTTTTAACGTTCTGGTGAGATTAACACGGACACGAAAACCCGCCAAGATTAGATTATAATAGGAACAGTTGAAAGCAAGTGAAATTGGAGAGAAAATACGGAATATTAAACCAACCAGATTTGATTCGCTTCAAAAAATTCGCTCAGGTCATGGGTAGAGAGAAATTAAACAACTTTGAGTTTATCTAAAAGGTTAATTATTTATAGAAAATCTATCTATCTATCTATCTATCTATATATATATATATATATATATAACGTAAACAAATATGGCTATTTAGCCGATAATATTTGGGAGAATATGTGCTTAATTGAAGTCAAACCTAATTTTTTGAAAGTTAATTCATTAATGATTAATTAGGCGGGATTTAACTACTTAAATGTAAGGCTAAACAAATCGAGAAAAATCAATCTCTGTATGTACATTTCATTGAGGCCTAATAGGCTGAAATGTACATACAGAGATTGATTTTTCTCGATTTGTTTAGCCTTACATTTAAGTAGTTAAATCCCGCCTAATTAATCATTAATGAATTAACTTTCAAAAAAATTAGGTTTGACTTCGATTAAGCACATATTCTCCCAATAATATATATATATATATATATATATATATATATATATATATATAATATATATATATATTAACCTTTTATATATATATATATTAACCTTTATATATATATATATATATATATATATATATATATATATATATATATATATATATATATATATATATATAAGAAGTAAACAACAAACAATGTGTTTGATATGGCTTTTTTAGCCGACAATTTTTGGGATAATATGTGCTTAATTGAAGTCGTACCTAATTTTGAAAATTAATTAATTGATAATTAATGAATTAGGCGGGTATACCTATTTAAATGTAATGCTAAACAAATCGAGAAAAATCAATCTCTGTATGTACATTTCAGCCTATTAGGCCTCATCAGCAGAGCTATAGACAGGAAGACTGCTTTGTGTGTGATTCGAACCCTGACTGTCAAGCTGATAGGCGGGGATTCTAACCATTACACCAGCTGGTTTTCCCAGATTTTTCGTATGTTTGAATTCAGTTATATTCCACTTATGGTGACTTTGCTACACGACAGTATATATATATATATATATATATATATATATATATATATATATATATATATATATGATGGACTCTCCCGTTGGTCTTGACGTATGAGGACCAAAGAGGTCTCATCTGCTCTTATGCCTGCATCTCAATATAGCGTAGACACAGTCAACGGTGGCGTTTTTTCGCCGTTACGATCATCAGACCAAGAGATTATTATTATTATTATTATTATTATTATTATTATTATTATTATTATATAAAGCTGGCTATGAATATCTAATTACACCTTCTTGAGGTTAGTGTGCATTTTACATACGATCTATTTAGAGAGGGAGTCCAGGGACCAAATTGAACGGTCTCTGGATATGGGTCCGCATTGTTTTGAGTAATTTAAGGATAAGGACAAATAGAATGAGAATTTTACTATCATATCAAAACCACACACACACACACACACACACATATATATATATATATATATATATATATATATATATGTGTGTGTGTGTGTGTGTGTGTGTGTGTGTGTGTTACGCTTTTTCATTGCTTGGTAGCAATCCATCTGTGTTTAGATTTGTTTTTACTATACACGTAGCTCTATCACTGAAATTAAGCATCGTCACCGTGAAAGCTGCAGAAATTTAGTTTAACTGTAAGCTATAGTATTTCTAAATATATATATATATATGGAAGCAAGATGAGGAAATCAATCCGACAGTATGTGGAGAAAAAATATATACATGTATATATAAACAAACACAGGATGTTATGATGTATGGAAATTTATAGTCGATGTTCAAAAATCGACTATTAATTTCCATCCATCATAACATCCCGTGCTTGTTTCTGCATTTTCTCCACACACACACACACACACACACACACACACATATATATATATATATATATATATACATGTAGAATTAAACAAAAGGCACATCTCCTGTTTAACAATTTTATTTTTGATCTTTTCTAATTTTCTGGCCAACTTTTTAATGTTTGGGTGGAATTGATGGATAAGTCCACCAAAGTTCAGTTCCCGAGTACTTTCGGCACTTCGAAGTGCCATCATCAGGGGTGATGTATTCCAGTTAAACAGGAGATGTGCCTTTTGTTTAATTCTACATGTATAAATGAAAGAATGCTGCCCAAATGCACACACACACACACACACACACACACACACATATATATATATATATATATATATATATATATATATATAATAAAACGGATATTCACGCCCAAACACATATTAATGTACCTAAAAGCATACACATGCATAGATATTGATTTACTTTTGTGTGTTGGCTGTTTAGCGATTTGTTTTATTTAGGTTTAACCAATCGCTCAAGTACAGAAATAAAGATTTTTCTTGTTATTCTGTAAATACATCGTTTATTACACAATAATAATAGAATATATTTTCTTACATACGGAAGCACATACGTACAGTGATTTGCAACTAAAATCTTTTTTTTTCTTTTAATATATTCATTCATATATTCAACATGTACACATACAGTATTGGACTACACCACAAAACTGATAGTAAAAAAAAACAAAAACTGAACCATTTTCATAATAGTTACAGATTTCAATGAACCTCAATGACTTAGACACATTCAGAAAGTGATCATTTTCCTTTAATATATAATAATAGAAGAAAAGAATTATTTTAAAGGAACACCTCTTGTAGAAAATAAGTATTGAAAATCTGAAAATTAAATGTAAAAAAACAAAAAAAAATTTTTGGATTAAAATTTTTTTTTTAATACTCCTTTGTTTTATATATATATATATATATATATAATTGTCTTTTAAATTATCAGTGAAAAAATTATGCATCGATATTTATTTTGTTAAAAAGGGTAGAGGCCTAACTTTTCAATTGAGTTTTTTTCAAAAAATTATTAGATAATTCTAAAGTGGGCTTGTTATTAAATAGATATTTGTTTTATAATCTAAAATTATGAAATTTGAAACTTAAATTTAGGCATTTCATATTTTAAATGAATTTCATCGATTAATTAGGTATATGGATTGTTGTTTTCAAGGTGCATGTATAGGCATGTGCAAAACGCGGGCTTTCGAAATGCCCGCATAATTGTTAAAAATATTTGAAAATGTCAATAAAAAATGGAAAATTAACTTTTTAATGTTTTCTTTTACGTTTAATATAAAGAACAATTCCAAGTTGTCAAAGTTCTCTTAGTTGCTACAACTATATATATATATAATATATATATATATATATAATATATATATATATATATATATATGTAGAATTAAACAAATGACACATCTCCTGTTTAACAATTTTATTTTTGATCTTTTCGAGTTTTCTGACCAACTTTTTAATGTTTGGGTGGAATTCGTGGATTTGTCCACCAAAGTCCAGGTCCCAAGTACTTTCGGCACTTCGAAGTGCCATCATCAGGGGTGATGTGTTCCAGTTTTTAAAAAATTAAATTAATGTGGAGGCTGGAAGGAGAAGAATTGATGAGAAAGGTGTTATAGGCATTTTAAAATGTGTGTACTGCATTGGAAATTAATTTTGTTTAAGGATGGTTTGTGTTGTTTCACGTATAAAGCTTCTAGTATTTGGAGTTTTTGTTTATTTTTTTCTTTGTGCAAAATGTGTGTATTTTCCGTTAGAATATTTCGGTAATTAAAGTGGGGGCATGCATGTAATTTTTGTAAAGAGAAAATTCTCAGAAATTCCGAAAAATGGGAAATTTATTAGAATTTTCTTTTTCTTGCTTTGATATCCGAATTTGTAATGAATTCTTTGCTAATGGTATTCAGATGTCTGTGCTTGAAAAAAGGTCAAACTGTGGCATGATAGACATTTTAGGGGCATCTTTGAAGCCCCATAACTTCCCCAATTCTCAACAGAATTCAACCATCCTTTACTATGTGATACTCCTCATCGAAGTCTATCAGAAAATCATATTAGTTTGGCACTTTAGTTCTGCTAGAAATTGGCCATTTTTACCAACTCTCAGGGGGGTTATCAGGCCTCAAATTTCACCTAAAAGTCCAAATTGAGCACTTTTTTCTCTATCAGTAAATTCTACGCATCGGAACCCACGAGAAAAAACAATAAAATCGATAACGTACATTTTCAACAAGATACGTAGACTTATAATGGCTGAAAAATGGTATTTTGGAGGCATCTTTGAAGCCCCATATCTCCCCCAATTCTCAACAGAATTCAACATCTTTTACTATGTGATACATCTCTCCTAAAACTGGAAACTTAGTGTCAAGGCAGATTTGCTTACGATTATAACACCATATATATATATATATATATATATATATATATATATATATATATATATATATATATATATATTTATAATTAATAAACAAAGTTACGTTACACTTTCTTCTAATTCTCTTGGTAGTTTTTGTGCCACTTTTGTTTTCTTCCTCAATACTAGATAGAAGATATATTAATAGTGTATGTTCTGTGTAAAGTTTCTTTCTCGCCCTTTCATATCCAACCTGTTTGTCACTTTGTAAAATTTTCATACACTTTATAATAAATAATATTAAAAACATGATGACTACAATAATTACTTAATTAAATAATCAATAAAAGGAGATTATGATAAACAGAGAAATTTAACATGAGTGCGAAATTTTTGACTCGTTTTAACTCTTAACATCCTATACCACCACATTCCACCAAACCGGAAGTCACATTCATTTTCTCAATCTTACCGAAAAGATATCCTTTGTTTAAATGTAATATTAAACATATTTAACAGTCTTTGATTTTCAGGAAATAATGGGTAACTTTAAATGAAAAGACCATTTTAGCCATTTATTGATAAATTCTCATAGGAATGGGGCTATGGACTAAGAAAATTTAACAGGATGTTAAGTGTTAAAATAAGGGGTTGAAGATAAAATAGATTCGTCACACATATTTATTTATAAATATGAATAAGATTCCTTTTATTTTTATGATCAACTTCGTGTGATTATCTTTTAAAGAAACATAAATAAAAACGTCAAATAAACGTTGATATAAGATATTAACTAAGTAAAATCAATTATTTGATGTCGCTACTAGAGGACATCCAGCGATGATCGAACTCGTTTACACCACAACGAGACGCTATTTCTTATCTAACTCGTTCACCAGGGGAGGATGTGACACAAGGTTGTAAAGTATGAGGCATCCAATGAGGATCGAACCTGCTAATTCAGTAGATTATGAGACGATTTTGTTAACCATTACACCACGATGAGACGCCCTTTTCTTATCTAACCTCTTCACCACGGGGAGGATGTGACACAAGGTCGCTAGTATGAAACATCCAGCGAGGATAGAACTCGCTGGTCACTAATGGATCGGAGAGACTAGGTTGCTAACCATAAAACTAGGATCGGACGCCCTGCCACTTTTATTTTTCATTTATAAACGTCATCGTCGTCGAATTAGATTCATTAGGGTTTCTTGTGAACAATAACTGCTATACGAAATACTTTCACCTCGAAGAAAGAAGGAAATATAGCTTTTTTCGTTCTATTTTAAAAATATATGCATTCATATATTCAAAACACCCCCTATATATATATATATATATATATATATATATATATATATATATTCCGGCTGTAGGTAGCTTACAAATGTCTAGCCACACTGAAGAGACTTGATAAGTCGAAACACGTGTCTGAGGATGACTCTATATATGCTCCCCATCCCCTTAGGGTTGAGCACTCTGGGGGGGATTTCAGCTGAGGGCCGCCAACTCAAGCGTAAACACAACGCTCTCCTATATAAGGGATGGAGCACTCTATGACGGCCTTTACATACAATGCGATGTGTGTATGAAAACAGTTAAAATCCCCCTCGCATTCTGTGAGCGAAGACAGCTTAATGGTTAAGGTGTCGGACTGACACCCAACCGATCGGATTTCAATTCCGGCAGTAGGTAGCTTACAAATTTCTAGCCACACTGAAGAGACTTAAGTCGAAACACGTGTCTGTGGATGACTATATATATATATATATATATATATACTTAAAAAAGTGGCCATCAGAATATATATATATATATTGCAACTTCTTAAAGTATTTATAATCGTCGTCGTCGTAATTATAGATTCAGCGGGATTTCTTCTGACAGATCAAACATGGACAATGTCGAGGTAATAAGAATAACTATTCAACCATTGATAAAGGCATCAATCCAGTTAGTCTCCCTCCATGTATGGGTAAAATCGTGGCGTCCGACTGTGCTCATGAACTTTGTTATGCCAATCGGTCTAGGAGAAGGAAAATGTGAATACAAACCTGTTAAACTGCGCTTAAAACTGACCTTGTGTCGCTTCCTCTCCGTCGTGGAGGGGTTGGGTTAATACTGTAAAAATTCATCAAGTACAAAATAATAACAAGAATCAATGATAACAAGTGTATGCTATGGAGAGAGAGAGAGAGAGAGAGAGAGAGAGAGAGAGGGGGGGGGAGATAGAAGATAAAGAATAGGGTGAGAAAAGAATAAGGGAAAGATAGATACATAGAGAGGGAGAGAATGGATGAGATAGATAGATAGATAGATAGAGAGAGAGATAAATAAAGAAAGGAAAGATAGAGGAAAAATAGGGTGATAAAAGAATAAGATATATATATATATATATATATATATATATATATATATAGAGAGAGAGAGAGAGAGAGAGGTGAGAGAGGGGGAAGATATATGGAAAGAGAAGGAGTGTTCTAAATATATAGATGGAAACAGAGTAGTCTATGTACAGACTAGAATCTGCCCTAGAAAATGAGGTAAAACTTTCTGTGATTTTGATAGTTATTCGGGTGTGAATAACAAAGACTAAGGTAGTGCTAGTGATCATGTGAGCCCTAGGACTTATAAAGAAAGGAATTAAATTCATACGCGCTACTCAAAAGGCCGACCTGCTCGGGACATCTCACATATCTGGAAGAATGCCATAAAAAAAGTGACAAATATCCTGTAAGGTCCGAGGGCCAGGAATTGAACCCGGCTCTACAGGATTTAAAAAAAACAAAAACAAAAACAAACCCCACCACCACAACAACAACAACAATAATAATAATAATGATAATAATAATAATAATAATAATAAAGACCCGGAAATAGAAATTGAAAAAAGAAATTGGAACCTTAAAACTACCACCATGTTAGTAATAATTGGAGCCCTGGGTATGACCATGAAAAGGACAGATAAACACATTGTCAGTTTCAGTCTATATAGCATTTTAAAAAATGGACTTTGCGGAACTAGTAATCTCATTAGGAATATGATTGGGAAGTAACACTCGAAAGTATAGATGGAACATAGAATACACATAATCAATACCTTGCTCACCCAAGGTTTTGGGTGAAGGTCCGGTGAAAGATTGTAATAATCTGGATGTAAAGCTAAACAACAACAACAACAACAACAATAATAATAATAATAATAATAATAATAATAATAATAATAATAATAATAATAACAAAGTAACCAGTTAGAGACTGGGTGATCAGATAAAGAATTAAGACCATCTAGACCACAGCACTATTAAAGTCGGTTAGAGTATTTATAAGTGTCCTCAAGATCTGAGAAGACTTCCTGTGTCTCAGACTAGTGAAAAGTACCAGTTATAGCTTGTATGAAAACACGCAAGCAGTAATACGAGTAATAAAATCAACAGTAATCATTGAACAAATAATAACAGTGGAGATGTAATAATAATAATAATAATAATAATAATAATAATAATAATAACTAACAGCAAGCCATAATGAAATATTAACATTATTATTAACAATAACAGTTAAAGGGAAGGAGTCGTTCCAGAACGAATAAAATAAACAGGCATGAGTGGGTGGGAAAGGCAAACCACTGAGAACTGTGCAAACGACTGGATTTTACCTATACAGACCAAAATCTGTCCTGGAGAATGCTGCAAAATAAAATAAAAAATAAAAAATCGGTTTGGTTTTTGAATAATATCGGGACACCCAATCTAAGCCAGAAGACGTGACATAGTTTTAGTTCACAAGATGGAAAACAATCTCTCAGTGGACTTTGCTGTTCCGATTATAGACGGAATTCATTAGGACAATCCCAAAGAACCAGGAGACGGGACTGTGGGGTGGAGCTCCAATGAAGTATTGAGATTGTCCAGACCACAGCTATGGTGAGATCGGTTAGAATACCGAGATGAGTCCTGGAGAACTGAGGAGACCTGCTGCTTTGGTATAATGTACATAAAAATCGAATTATTTAGTTTTCGTAACCTGTACACCAAAATCGGACCATAATTATACAACAGAGGAGGCCAAACTGCGGCTCGCAAACCACATGCGGCCTTTGATATGCGGACCGTTGACAATTCTAGAGAATTCAAATATTCAATACATTTTGACCCACATCCAGAGCAAGAAACATGCAGGTTATTTTAATGAGCACTCTGGAAAACCATGGCTATATTCATCTTTTGTAAAGTGGAAATCTGATTAAAATATTTCTAATCATTTGGTTTACTGTTTAAAAATTCATTTTTTAAAACATATTTGTGGCTTTGTGTTTACTGTAACCAATGCAAATTAATAGTTAAAAATTGTCTGCAAAAATGAATGTTATTGCATTTAAAATACAGTTCTTTATACAAAATATTTGTAACAAAATGTGTATGTAACAAAAAACAAAAATAAACGTATGTGTAGTTTTTTTTTTCATGTCATGAGGATCTGAACTTCATCATTTGTGGCTGTAACATTAAACAATGGCTAAAAATAGAATAAAATAAAAATGACAGATGTTTTAAGAAAGAAGCTTGTTGGAATCGAACATACGTCTGGGGGGGGGTGGGGATGATTCAGAAAAAAAAAACAGAAAACGGATGCCACTCACTAAAGAGTTATCTTTCAACATAAATGCAACACATCTATACCTGTATTCTTTTGATAAAAGAATAAATATATCTTATTATAATGGAGATTGTGTGTTTTTCTGTCTGTAACCGAAACTATATTACTACTCAAGTCACAAATTCCCTTAATTATTTATATCACATTCTCCATGATTTTATTTTTTATTTAAACCTCAATTATTAATATTAATATATTATTAATACTGTTAACCATATCTACATACTAATAATATGCAATTATATTTATATGTACAACAAAATAGCGGTTTACAGTATGAATGGGAAGGCTAATTTGCATATTGATATTAAAAATGTGATTTTAATAAATATGTGCTTAGTATTATTGATTTCTAACTGATTGGTTTTATTTTAATGAATATAAGCAAACATTTCTTCAATAAATCTTAAAAGAAA
>CM042167.1:18742833-18828968 GCA_023376005.1 Doryteuthis pealeii
AAGAATTCATTTTATCCATCTACATTTCTTTTGTTTACTCATTTTTCCTCATATTGTGGGATTCAATTCCTTTTCCATTTTCACACACACACACACACACACACACACACACACACACACACACACACACACACATATATATATATATATATATATATATATATATATTCAAATCCTAGACGAGGCTGTTTGCATTTCATATAGTACTAATACTATTGAGAAAGGTATGCATCCAACTATTCTCCACCCAACCATAAGTAAAAAGTAGAGCGGACTAGGCTTTTTAACTTTGGTTAGGCCTCCAGTCTAGGAAGGAAAATTCTGTTAAGCCCCTTTTCAATACTGTTAAACTCCGCTTAAGAAATAAACCTTGAGTTGTATCCTACTCGTGTTGAAGTGCTTGATATATATATATATATATATATATATATATATATATATATATATATATATATATATATATATATATATATAAGGAAGAAATCCGCAAAATTGTTTGAATTTAAAAAAAAGAATTTTTATTTCATTTTTGCAATACGTGTTTCACATTTCAGTGTCTTCTTTAGGCTTGTTTAATTACTTATTAACTAAGTAACTTAACAAGACTGAAGAAGATACTGACATCTGAAACACATGTCGCGAAATTGAAATAAAACGTTGCTTGAAAAAAGTCAAACCATTTTGCGGACATTCTTTCTTATGAAATATTCAATTTTCGCCCATAACAACACTTTATATATAATATATATATATATATATATATATATATATATATATATTATATATATATAGAGAGAGAGAGAGAGAGAGAGAGAGAGAGGAGCGTGTATGTGATGTGTGTGTGTGAGTGTGTGTGTATGTGTGGATCTAAGCATGTACGTCCCTATATAATTCAATATATTTGTATACATAAATATACCTTCTTTATTATGAAGAAATACATATTGATAGATAGAATTTACATATATCGTTGTTAGATAAATAGATAGATAGATAACTTTATCTATCTATCTATCTATCTATCTATCTATCTATGCATCTGAAGAACTGAAAACTAACAGGTAAAGGAAGAACAAACCTTATAACATAAGTTGTAAATGTAATTAAACGGACAAGAATCTGCAGATTGAAGTGAATCCTTTTGAAGATATTTTTTAAACTTAAAAACATACGTGTAATTAGCATCTTTTAGAATTTCGTTAACATTTAAAGTAGTTTAGATACAAGTTAGCAAAAAATGGTCACATTTCAAACAAAGAACAAACAAACAAAAACAAAAAAACACTGTTTTAAATCCTATAGAATCTATCTGAGCGCCTAGGGTCCACATATGTTGAAAACTCCTTTACTAAATCTTAAAGTGGTGATAATAGCAGAAATTTCTGTACAAAAAGAAATCCGTCATATTAATTTTATATAATTTGATTTAATTTGATTTTAAAAAAAGATTATTTGTTATATTTTACTTAATTTAAAAAAAACTTTATTTAAAAACATAAAATATAATTTTTTATCATATGACGTAACATTTTTATATTTAAAATTCAATCAACTGAATTCAAAGCCGCATTCTTTAACCGGCTAATGATATCGGCCAGTTTGAGCTCGGACACAGGACAATGAAGAAAGTTAATAAGCCCTCTGGTAATCATGATTGAATGCTAAGAGACTGTTAGGAAACCTTCTCATATGAACAAGGAGTTTGTATAGTGTGAGTACGTTTTTTACAACCTTACATGTATGTTGCTTTTTGTATTACATGAATAAACTTGGTAACGGCTACTAGTGTACTCCCTGTTGTATTTTTCTATAGTACCTCATTTTCTCTGTTGAGGGTTTTGTATCTATGTATCGTGCTGTCGTATAAAAACTAAGCCCAATATTGCATATCTGAAGCTGCTAAAAACTTCCTACTGAAAAAGAAGATATCGCGAAATCATATATAGATAAATTTTTGCGACTATTACCGGCTTAATATTTCGGATAGAATTTTTTCAAGTATTTCCAGATCCCAGCGTTCTGATCGTAAGGTCTTGTGGCATTACAGATCTCTTTTACATGACTATTTGCAGATAACTGACCGAAAGGTGATGCATATGGTAAACAATACAAAAAAGGTTTACTCAGCTGATTCATATGTATTTTATATGTTTAAATTTGTCTAAAGAATTTAAATATTTCAAATAATTTATTATGTGTGTGTGTGTGTGTGTGTGTGTTTGTGTGTCTTTGAAATGGCAAATTTTGAAGAGAGGTGTATATTAAATCTACTAAAATTATATATATATATATATATATATATATATTCTCTATGTGTCTGTATGTGCATCAGGGTGACTGGTTGAAGTTTGTGGGTAATAGGTCCCCTGCCCACGACAAGGTTAGTGTTAGGAGCCCTCTGCTTTCTATAAATGCACGTCATCATAGCCGTCTACAATCACTAAACCTAAAAGGCATTCAATTGTCCGGACTCAAAGAAAATTATATGAAATCCAAAATCAACATCTATACTCGGAAGAAGGAAAAAAAGGAAAGAAAAAATGAAGGAAAAAATGAAGAAAAAATGAAGGAAAGAAGAAAAAGGGGGGGGTAGAACAAAATAAATGAAACGGAATTCTAATGAACAGGGGGGAGGGGAAACGATAAAGAAGTGTAAATATATGAAGGACGTAAATAAAACAAAATAGATTAAATAAAAGAGAGAGAGAGAGAGAGAGAGAGAGAGAGAGAGAGAGAGAGAGAGAGAGGGAGAAAGAAGGAAGGAAGAAGGGAAGGAGGACATGAAGAAGAGGCTTTCCAGACGAAGTAACTATGAAGCGTATGCAAAATTACTCAGTATTTTTCTTTAAGAAGTAGACAAAGTAGTTGAAAAAAAGAAAATGTTTATTTACTGTTATTCTACGAGAGCCCGTCTGTGTTGTTATATATATATATATATATATATATATATATATATATATATATATATATATAATCGCTAAAATATTTATTAAACCGCCTTCGTTAGCTCATCTGCCACTATTCGTTTCACAATCCCCAGAGATGAGTTTGGGGGAAGTAATACATATTTATTTTCTTCTCCAAAAATTCCCTCTAATTCAATTCTTTCCCAAATTCGTGTCTGATAACTGGGTCCAACCCCCCCCCCCCCAAAAAAAAAGACCCCCCACAAAAAAAACACATGAAATTAATAGTAACAGATGAGTTAAGGAAGGTGAGATACAGATTATTTTAGTTTTTATAGTGCTCTCTCTCTATATATTTATAAATGGAGAAGTCGACTTACCGGTGAATTTGGTCACGATGGTTAGTAAGTGTGGAATTCAGGTGGGTAAGTCAGCGATATAACAAATACAAAGTGCTCAATACTAAGTAGAGCAAATTTATTATGAAATGGGTACAAGAGATAACCTACTCGAGTTTCACCATAAGGATCTTCAGGGTTAAATCCACTGAATTAATCGAGACACCGAACACTTTAATGCAACGAACGCAGACGTGAGATCGACTGCTATTAATCGGTGTCTCGATTAATTCAGTGGATTTAATCCTGAAGATCCTTATGGTGAAACTCGAGTAGGTTATCTCTTGTACCCATTTCATAATATATATATATATATATATATATATATATACTTGCTATGAGCTATCATTATTCTTATATGTTAGAGAGAGAGAGAGAGAGAGAGAGAGAGAGAGAGAGAGAAGGAGAGGGTAAAAAGAGATAGTTTTTGTGCAATTTTCTTATATAATGTTAGTCAACAGAAATGTTATATATATATATATATATATAATATATATATATATATATATATATATATATATATATATATAGTGCCAATAGAAATGTTATATTAAATAATAATAATGAATATATATATATATCAATTTTTCTTTGCCTTTTTTCCTATATAATTAAGAGAGAGAGAGAGAGAGAGAGAGAGAGAGAGAGAGAGAGAGAGAGAGAGAGAAGGGAGGGAGAGGGAGAGGGAAAGGAAGAGAGACATAGACAGGCAGCCTGAGGGGTAAGAGGATAACTTTTGTGTCATATCCTTCCATATAATATATATATATATATATATTATATATATATTATATATATGTGTGTGTGTGTGTGTGTGTGTGTGTGTGTGTTAGAGTAGTGTAGACATTAAGTAAACTTAATTACTATCAGTTTCACGCCTATGCTATATAGAAAGTAGCCCCCCCACCTCTCTCTTTCTCTCTGTGTGTACATTTATGGAAGTGTGTTCTTCATAATTTCTTCTATTCATTTATGTATCTATGTATGTATCTATATGTATACATATCTATCTATCAATCATATATATATATATATATATATATATATATATATATGTATGTGTGTGTGTGTGTGTGTGTGTGTGTGCGTGCGTGTGTATGTACGTTTACGTTCATATTTGTAATGTATATGTAAGTGGGAGTACTGATATGTATTTGCATGCTTACCCGGGTGCCTATGTGTGCAGGGTGACGGTTTAAAGTTCAGATTTTAAAAAAAAGAACGGCGGGGTGGGGGGTGGGGGAGAACAGTGGGAGGGAATACATCTTGGTTAGTAATGCATTATTTACGCAGTCTAATCAAGTTTTATACTTATATCTTACTTATTCTTTTGATTGTTGTATCCTGGATTTTATTTCGAAGAAAGAGAAATAAACTGATGCCTGTACGGCGTTGTGTTTGAGTAGTAATAGTGTTATTAAAGGTAAAGTAAATTTAAAGGTAAAGATGTTTTAACAGATGATTTTTATAAAAATCATAAAACTAACCCTAACTCTAACCCTAACAAATGAAAAATATGTCCTTTCTTAATCGAGATCAAAAAGGGGTGCCTAAAGGTCATATTGTCCAAAGTTTTTAACAAGAAAGTCTTCCTCCATTTTTATTTTTATCTTTCTCATTTATTTTTTTCCTTTTTCTTTCTTTTCTCTTTCTGCATTTTTTTTATTTTTCATTTCATGCTTTTTTTCTTTTGTATTTTATTCTTATATTTTTATTTTATTTTCCTTCTGTTTTTTCTATCATTGAATTTCCTTGTTTTTTTTTCTCTCCTAACTTTTTCATTTCCTTCTTATTTTCCTTCTTTTATTTTCTTTCTTTCTTTCTCTCTTATTTTCTTTCTTTTATTTTCTATCTTTCATTCTCTCTCTTATTTTCCTTCTTTTATTTCTTTCTTTCTTTTATTCCCCTTCTTCCTTTACTTTTTCTTTCATTCTTGACATTTTTGTTCCTCTTTCTTTCTTCCTATCTTATCCTTTCTTTCTATTTTATTTCTTTTGTTATTTTTAAATAGAATGTCCGGATTGAATCTCCCATCAGAAATTGTACTTAGTATTGTTGATATAGAAAAAGAGAGAGATAGTGTTAAGAAGAGAAAGGAGACAGGAAAATGGCGAACGGGGAAAAAATGGCGAACGGAAAAAAATGGCGAACAGAAAAAAAAAATGGCAGACGATAAAAAAAGACAAAAAAATGTATTAATAAAGAGTCCGGACAAATCCACTGAACACATGACCTTCAAGAAACAATGGATACTACAAACCACCCAGCAGTAACAATTTGTTTAAAGAGTTATTTTGAAAAAAAAAATTAGCCTAGCAAATTTGTCGGAGGTTGAAAGTCAAATTTGAGAAGACAGAATAGACCAGAAGCGAATGAGATCCAGCCACCGCTAAAGCCGACATTGCATTTTCTGCAAACAAGAATAATGGAGACGATGTCACGAGAAGAGCAATGACGTTGGTGGCGATAACGATGTATAAAAAGTTTTTCTTTCATTTTTTTTCCTTCTTACTTTTTCCTTCTGAACTCTTTTTTTCTTTTCGGTTAAAAAAAAACAAACTTTCCACGTTTTCTTTTTCTTTTCTTTTCTTTTCTTTTCTTGGAATTTTTTTTACTTGTCTCCTTTTTTCATTTCGGAATGGATGACTTCCGCTATTATTCTACCCAGGTGCGACACTTCCAACAATGAACGCTCCCTTTCTGTACATTTTCCTTTTGTTTTAATCTTTAAAAAAGCAACAAAATATTTTGGGAAGTTTTCATTTTTTTAAGATTCTTAAATTTTCTCTCTGTTTAATTTTTTTTCGCATTTGCCTGTTTTTGTTTCTGTATTTAAAAAAATATTTACCCAATCTTCCCTTAGTCTTTCTCTTTCATTCTTTTTTCTTTTTCTTTTCAATCTTTTTTCTTTCTTTCTTTTTTTTTTTTTTTATTTTTGCTCATCACCTTTCTTTTTTTTATTTCTTCTTTCTTTCTTTCTTTTTTCTTTCTTTTTATTCCATTTTCTTTCTTTCTCGAATTCGCCGAAATCGTCATTTTGTGGCCTTCAGTCTGTCTCCGTCGCAATTCAACTCACCCCCTTCAAGAACATCCTCACAGCATGTCCTATGCGTCCCTACGACTGTTCTTTTGAGCGGCAGGCACGGCTGTATGTTCATAGGTACATCGCCGTGGTCTCTGGCTGTTGCACATGCTTCGGGAGCTCCTCTGGTTGAATCATTTTCTTAAATCGCTGCAATAATAATAATAATAATAATAATAATAATAATAATAATAATAATAATAATAATAATAATAATAAATGAATTCGGCAAAATAGCAAAAAATAAAGTACAAGACTGTGTAGGAGAGGTGATCCACTGGGAATTGTGCAATAAGTAAAATTTTCACCATGCAACCAAATGGTATATGCCAAAAAGAACGCTTAGAGAACGAGACGCATAAAATATTTGAGGAATTTGAGATACAAACGGATCACCTAATCCCGACCAGACACAGAATTAATTGACAAAAAAACAAAACAAAAAAAAACTTGTCATCTAGTGGATTCTGCAGTTCCAAGGGATCACAGAATAAAAAAGAAAGAAAAGGAAAAGGTAAACAAATACTTGGTTTTGCCAGAGAACTGAAAAAAAAATGTTGAGGGTGAAGGGGATATATATCTCAAGTAGAGGCCAGTAAAGGTGGGCTTACGGTAGATACTCGTCACAAAGGACGAGGAACGTTTTTCAACAAGAACGTCCGGGAAGGGGAGACTATTGTTTTTCTCCTCCTCCATTGTAAACCCCAGAGAGGGATGAAGACCATTAAGGCTTTGAAATAATTTCAGGGCTTCATCACGTGAACTAAATCAAGCAAAAGTGTCATCCACGTAACGAGCATAATAATAAGGTTTGGAAACCTTCTGAAACAACGTCTTTTCGAGGGAACCCACAAACACATTAGCCATTAGGGATCCAAGGGGACTCCCCATCGAGATACCATCGATCTGCCTGTACATGTCATTAAAGCTGAAGCTTAATTGCTACTAAAAAGACATCTTATGATATTTTGGAGTTAAAAACATGCACTAAAATGTAATGTTTACAAAATAAATTCAACCCCACCATTGAAAAAAAAAAAAACGAAAAATCAGTGATTTATCTGATTTTACTGAAATTTTTAATGTTGATTTATCAATGGATCAATTTTATAAAACATCAGTTGTTTTATTTCAAAACATTCTGATTTCAGGTCACTTGATAAATAATTGATAAATCAATTTCGTTAAAATCGGATACATCCTTGATTTTTGGTATTTTTTTTCAATGGAGTGGTTAGATTTATTTTTGTAAAATACGGATTTTACGACAACTTTGGCAGTGCCTATATAAAATGAATTGACTGATGAAGAAATAAAAGTGAAGTCCCTTTGTTCTTCTGAGAAGAAGCATATACACAATGGCAGCCATCTTTGATTCAACGTAATTTTCACGGAGAAAAACACGACACTTTTCAAATCCATTTTAATATCATCAAATATTTTTTAAGTAACAATTAAGTTCAATTCAATTAACAAACTGATTTAGTGGCCAACCCCAATTGGTGCCATTGCAACTGCCCCCAAGGGTTTGGCAAAAAGACTGGAGGAATTGGAAAGTAGACAAAGAATCAAGACCACTCAGTCAACAGTATTGTTAAAATTGGCTTGAATACTCAGAAGAATCCTGGACACCTGAGATTTGCTGTCACTCAGACTCCAGTAAGAGGGTTAACACTGATGTGAAAACTCACAATTGTGAAATAATAAAGAGCGAAGAAAGACTAATTACAGCAGCTAGTAACATTACTATTAACATAAACTAGCGGGACATATACCACAGTATCATGGAGGCGCGTGGTCAAATGGTTAGAGTCGTAGGAAAAGGACTCGTCGAACCGAGTTCAATTCCTGGACGAAGCTGTTTGCATTTCATATAGCGCTAATACCCTTGGGAAAGTTATGAATCCAATTCTCCCTCCAGCTATGGGCAAATAGCAGGGCAGACTGTGCTCTTTAACCATGGCTAGGTAACCAGTCTAGGAGAAGGAAAACTCCGAATTCAAACCTGTTAAACTTCGCTTAAGAAATTGACCTTGTGTCACATCCTGCTTGTGCGGAGGGGTTGGTAAATACATATACCATAGTATCATAATCTGATAATTATAACGTTTGTTATTTATACTTAAAAACTATTGCAAATTGGTTCAATATGTAAAGAATATTGTTGCATACCTATTTGCTTACTTTCTTACTTCTATTCTTCTAGCGTCTCTTCTAGCGTCTGGACTTCGTCTTGGTGGTCGGTCGCATTTAACTCATTTCTTCTTCTAGATCAGTCTTGTTACCAAGACATTCACCAACCACAAAACCGTGTTATTTTCGTAAGCTTTTATTTACTTAACTAAACATTTCATGTAACTAAACATAGCGCGCATATGCAGGTGAGTTCCAGTTAAGGCAGGACATCTTCTCTGCCCGACGTCCAAACTGAAACTGAGGACCCAACCAGGTCCCACGTGACTTAACGTATTTCGCGGGCTTTCTGTAATATTCCATGGAAAGTCCCACCCGTGATATGAAAAGGGCCATCTCTTTAGAAATACAGGGAATTGACAATAATCTTATGCAACCGCATAGATTATGTAACAATATGATAATCTTGATTTAATCTCTCTCCACCCCCCTCTCTCTCTCAAACACACACACTTTCTTTTTTTCCTTCTTCTTTCCATTTCATTCAATTGAAACAGCGTTATTGCTTCTGCGCGATCACCCCTCTATATATCTTTTCACACTCTTTCTTTCTTTCTTTCTTTCTTTCTTATTATATTTTCATGATGTGTAGCATATCGTTTTTCTTCCCTTTCTTTCTTTACAATAAAAACGGATTGGTCAATTATTTAGTTGGGGTGACGACACCTCCTACCGAACCCCCAAACCACTCCCCAACTACGAAGTTTCTCCGGATCAGGAAATTCATAGTGTGACACAGGTAGGTAGGTACTTTATTAATATATAGATAACATAAGGACAAACAGCAAAACAACGAAATCTAGAAAACAAAAATAGAAAAACAAAACAAAAAAAAATAACAGTATAAAAACAGCAACAGTAAGTGTTGTATCCCGAGATGTAGGATATACAGATGATAATAAAACAGAGAATATGTTAACAATAACAATATTGGTTTTATTTATTTTTCCCTGACAGTGAATACAGTGGATGGGGTTGTGATTAGAGTTTGGCTGAGGATAGGATACACGTGTGTCACTTACTCGGTTCTGATCTGCTCTACAGTCTTTTCCCCCTCCTCTTCAAAGAGTCCGGTTCAAATCGTCAGGGGGAGATAACTCTCCCTAACAGTAAGAAATTTTTTTTCAAAAAATCGTATTTACTTACTGTTGTGGGGTTTTAAGGCGTCAAATAAGAACAAAACGACGGGTGACAAATGTAGGAAAACGTATTAACAAAAGAGTAGACAATTACAGTACAGAGAAGTGAGAAATACGTCCGACAATAGAGTTATGAGCTGACTCACATTGGCTTACTCTCAAGCCATAATTGTCCCTGTTACTTATAGTAACCGTCGGCGTATTCCATTAGTCTATAGTGTATATCACCTATAACACTTACCTCGGTTATTGATCCTTTTAACGAGAGAAATTTGTAGATCATATACAAAGGAATGCAGACTATTGAAGAAGATGTGATGAGCCAACCAACACTAATAGACCAGGGAGGATACTCATAATCTCCATACTTTGGCTGCGTGTAATTGATCATTGACAAGATGAACAGCGTCTACAATGAATAAAAATCAATCATTATTAAAATTGCACATATTTGTATGTAAAATCGAGATTCTAGAGATTTATACTTCATTCTCTCTAATAAATACTCGCACGCACACACACACACACACACAACACACAAATATAATATATATATTGACATTTTCTCGATTTGTTTAGCCTTATATTTGAACATATATGCCCGTCTAAATTCATTAATTATTAACTAATTAATTTTCAAAATTAGGTATGACTTCAATTAAGCACATATCCTCAAAAAAAAAAAAAAAAAAAAGAGCGAAATATATATCATATATATTTCGCTCTTGAAGAAGACCGCTAAAAGTTGAAACAGATTCTGTCAGCGAACTATCAACATCTTTCGTTTTTTGAAATATATTTAATTCATACTGTCGGATTCACTTCCATTTACTTACACACACACACACACACACACACACACACACACACACATATATATAATATATATATAGTGGAAAGGTATATATATATATATATATATATATTATATATATATATATATAACCTACTTAAGTTTCAACAAAAGGATCATCAGAGTTAACTGTATTGAATTAACCAAGAAATTAAAATTTCACGTCTGTAGTTTTCCATATGTTCACCCGGCAAAAATCATTTGTAATTCATAGAATTTCAAAATCAACTGTTTATACTCCTATCCTCTTTTTTTTTTATTCATCTTGTTTATATCTTACTTATGTGTACTTCTAAAAATCTATTAAGTTAGAGTTTTTTTTTGTAATAATTAGTGCATGTCTTATATTATATCTATATTAATCTTAATAATAAATTAATGAGTTATGCAATTTGTGGCGGTATTTCCCCAGAAATTCATCTTTCTTATTTGATAATTTTTCCTATCCGGGAATCTAATTATCGCTAACTTTTCTTGTAAACACAAGAAAGATGGATCAGTTAAACTTCGGCAGATATTTGATCCCTTTAATATTTCCCATTTAATATTATATTATATTAATTTTATATTTGATGCTTTACATTCCAAATATAGCTAGCTAAGGTTGTTACATTTTTAGTTTGATATTAGAAAAAAGAGTGTTTTTGGTTTGTAAACCTAGTCTTTCCTACTGTATTTTTCCATCTTACTCTGCATATCCTCTCTAACTCTCTCCTCTCTTTTGATTTTCTCTCCCCCCTTTCCAATGATTTCCCTCTGACCATCCACATTTTCCTCACAAACGATATCCCATCCACTTGACTTCCTCCCCTGATCCACTCCTCCCCCGTTCACTTTCTCTTCTATAAAACACTTGTATGATGTTTTAGTGATTAAACGACTGATGAAGCTGAGCTTAATGCTGAGCGAAATATATCTCCTACATACACTTGCCTGAGTTTTGTTCCTTTGTTCCACATATCTTTACTACACACACACACACACACACACACACACACACACACACACATATATATATATATATATATATATATATATATATATATACTAGCAAATATATGCACCCTCCGGGTGCAAGTATTTAAGTTTTAATGTAATAAAATATTGTATTAATTTAGAAAGGCTAATGAAACTAAATAAGAATACAGATAAAAAGATTTGAAACAGAGGGAGTATAATAAAAGTTTGATACAGAGGGAGTATAATAAAAAATGGAACAACTGAAACTTACTCTTCCATCACTCCGTCTTTCATTGTTTTTTTTCTAATTTAAGTATTTAGTTAAAAGAGGAAGTAAAGAATAAAATGACAGTTATTTTATCTTGTTAATGGATTTCATTTAAGATTCATTGAAGAGATTTTTGCTTATATTCATTAAAATAAAACCAAACAGTTAGAAATCAATAATACTAAGCACATATTTATTAAATTCGATTTTTTAATATTAATATGCAAATTAGCCTTCCCGTTCACACTGTAAACCGCTATTTTGTTGTATATATAAATATAATTGCATGTTGTCAGTATGTAGACATAGTTAACAGTATTAATAATGTGAGACAATTTTATTAATAATTGAGGCTTAGATAAAAATAAAATCATGGAGAATGTGAATAACTAAGAGAATTGTGACTTGAGTAGGAATATAGTTTCGGTTACAGACAGAAAAACACACAATCTCCATTATAATAAGATATATATATATATATATATATATATATATATATATATATTATATATATATATATATATATATATATAGAGAGAGAGAGAGAGAGAGAGATAGGTAAGTTGAAAATAACGGAAGTTAATCCGACAGTATGCGAAAAAAATAAAAAATAAAGGAGGGAAAATGTTGAATGCATAAAGATATTTAATTAAATGCCGACGCGTGTTTCAGTCGAGAAGATGTCCTTGTACACATTGTATTCTATTCATTATTACTTTAAATATGAAATAAAATAATAATAATAATAATAATAATAATAATAATAATAATAATATCTAGACCTTGCCAGAGAACTGAAAAAGTTATGGAACATGAAAGTGAAAGTGATACCAATTGTAGTTGGTGCACTTGGAACAGTCCCAAAAGGATTAGAAAAGGGTTTGGAAAGTTTGGAAATCAGAGGAAGGATTGAAACCATTCAGAACACTGCACTGCTGCAATCTGCCAGAATACTCAGAAGAGTCCTGGAGACCTGAGGAGACTTGCTGTCACTCAGACTCCAGTGAAAAGCCATCAGCTAATGCTGATGTGAAAACTCAAAAGGAGTAAATAATAATAATAATAATAATAATAATAATAATAATAATAATAATATATAAAAAGTTTTTTAAGTATACAGAAAAATGGCCATCATCAGGGCAAGATGTTTGATATTTGAAATTGAAATGATAAGAATACAGAGAATTTTGACAATGTTCGAAAATATCTTTCTTTTATTTGTAGGACGTTGACTGTTTAAACATTTATGGGTAATATTCATTTATATGTGACAGTTGAAACATGAATTAAAATTTTGTATGTAAATTATTAATCTACGATCTTGAAAACAAATGTTATGTATTATTATTATTGAAATTTATTAGAATTTAATATATATTCTTGTTATTGTAAATCATATGATTTTTTTGTGTTCATTGGTGTAATGAATTTTAGATTATAAAGCCTCATTTTATTTCTTAAATAGTTATTCATTTTAAATAGGATAAATATAAAAAAGAACAATGAAAAAACTATAAATTAGCAATATCAAACCCCTAAAATATAATTAAAATTAAATTTTAACTGCTTTTACTAGCTATTATTTATAACTAGAAGCGGCTACCCGGTGTCGCCTGGGTAGAGGAGAAAAAGAAAAAAGAGAAAATAAAAAACATTGTGTAATGGTTAGCAATCTAGTCATAAAATAAATAAATTAACGTGATTATTTTATAAACATTTGCTTAACAGGAAAAACAAAAATGAATAAAAAGAAAAAAATGATTGTTTTGGGATTCATAAAGAGATTTTAAAATGTAAACAAACTTTTCTTAGATTGTCGAAACTTTTTCAGTAGAATTTATTCAATAAATATCATATTTCAAAGTGAAAAAAAAAAAAAAAAAAAAAATAATATATATATATATATATAACGCTCTTCTGAGGAATGGAGCACTTTGTGACGGCCTTTACACGCAAAGCGATGTGTGTATTAAAACAGTTAAAATCCCCTTCCCATTCTGTAAGTGAAGACAGCCTAATGGTTACGGTGACGATCGGATTTCAATTCCGGCTGTAGGTAGCTTACAAAATGTCTAGCCACACTGAGGAGACTTGATAAGTCGAAACACGTGTCTGTGGATGACCCTATATATATATATATATATTTGAAAGAATAAAACGACCATATTTATTATTATTTATACATTTTTTCGTGTTTGTATTATGTAGAAATTAGTACAGAGACAATCAAAGTAATTGTTTATTATTTTTTAAAATTAAAAAGTGGACAGACACTCTGAAAAGAAAATTACTGTCTCCTATTTAGAATATTAAATGAAAAAAAAATCTTATTTTATCAAAGATAATTTTTCATTTGTTTATAAAGTAAATAAAAAATTCCTGGGCTTATTTTATGTGTGGAAATTTTAATTTTTGAATAAAAAAAGTGCACAGGCATGAAACCACTAAGTGATTAATTCTTAAACCGTCCATACAAATTTTATTGTAAAAAAATAGATTAAATAAACGATTGTTTATCCTGTACAATGAAATATTTACTACAACTTTGAATCAGTAAAACTCTATATTTAATATGAAAAAAAAAAATTACATCGACTTAGTTAACGTAGGGTAGGGTCCTGATGAAATCATTTCAATTTGATTGAAACCTAAATTAAATTTCATCGTTAGCATAAAGCAATGATCGTCTGTTGTTTACAGACTGGATCTCTCTAGTGATCGTAAAATATATAAAAAAATGTATGTATTCAATAGTTTAAACACCGCCCCTTAATGGTAACTGTCAAATGTTGGCGAGGTTAACGAATCGGGCTGAGGAAAAATCAGTCGGGTTTCGCTCCTGGTTGGAGGTAGTTGTTGTGAAACATTGAAGCACGGTGTCTGTGGATAACTATATATATATATATATATATATATATATATATATATATATATATAAATAATACGAATCATATTATTGTTATAGGGAAAATAAAGGGTCTACCATGGTTTCAATCAAATTGAAATGATTTCCTCAGGACCCTACTCTACGTTAACTAAGTCGATGTAATTCCTTAGTTAAATTTAACTAAGGAATTTTGGATTATTTACTGACGCACTGCGACGGAAAAGTTAAAGCGGCAATTGGATACTATATATATATATATATATATATATATATATATATATATATATATATATATTTCTCTTTCCCTCTTCTGCAACTCTCATTTTATGATCAAATGTTTGCCCGATGACAAACACTGACCCGCCCTCATATTGTTTTATTCAATTAGACAAAAATCCTTAATAACATTGCCTGAATGAGTGAGTGTATGTTTTTCCTTTTTCTTTTTCAATGGAAAAATAAAAATAGTAAATGTGTGTGTATATACGTACTCGCGCATAAAATAATAAATAAACAGAAGCAATAATCAAATTAATCGCTTCGGGTGGCCAACCCCACAAAAGAAAAGAAAAGAAAGAAGGAATATTGTGTTTGGCACTTTAATGACATTTTAAGGAGGAAGTAATTTATCCTGTATTTATTAGCGATGCAACTATTGAATGAAACTAATAGAAATTTACAGCAGTTCTTTTTGTTTCTATGTAGAAAAGAATGTTCTGATAAAAAATTAATAGAGAATTGTTACTTCTGTCTATGATCGTCTGAAATGACGTTCAAATACTTGAATGAATTTAAACCGAAAACACCGCATGAAGGAACATAACGTAAATGACAACAAAGAATAGGAAGTGAGTTTAAATTAGGGACTAGCAAACGGAGCCTAAAATGCGTTTTTGACAAAATGACTTTAGCCCCCCTACAGAAAATAATTTACCAAAAATCAGGAAATTATCGGATTTTAATGAAATTTTCAGTGTTTATGTATCAATGAATGATCTTTATAATGCATTATTTATTTTATTTCAAAACTTTCTCATTTTTTTCAGGTCACTTAATTTTGACCCCCCCCCCTTATGTTGGGGGCGTAAAATGTTTTGCAAGTTGATCATTTTCGATACTAATTACAGTATAAATAATGAGATAAAGGACCGAAGTTATGAATAGAAACACACATTTTTTTTACGATGGCGCTTCTATGAGAAAATAAGTACCGAAAATCGAAAAATAAAATGTAAAAAAATAATGAATAATACATTTTTTGGAGATTTCTTTTTTACTCATTTCGATAATTATTCAATTGGCTATTATTTTATAAAAGAAAAAAATTATACATCGATGTTTTTTCTGCTTAAAAGGGGGAGGGGGTATATTTTCAATCGAGTTTTTCTTCAAAACTTATTATTTTGGCGCCTAAAATAAGGTTTGCATTAAGTAGATATTTATTTTTAGAATCTAAAAATATAACATTTTAAACTTTACATTAGGATTTTTATGTTTTAAATGAATTTTATATATCAATTTTTCATAGCAAAAATACTAAATTAAAGTTTTGAAATAAAATAACTGATGCATTATAAAATTCATTAATTGTTAAATCAATACTGAAAATTTCATTAAAATCAGATAATTACCTGATTTTTGGTAAATTTTTTTGCAATCGCGAATGTTACAGTAAAATTGTAAACAAGCACTTAAAACCATCGAAAAAGAGGCTGAAAGGCGGATATAATCGAAATTGACTAAAACAAATAGTTTTAAATCTTTTTAAAATAAACTGCATATGTAATTATATTTTTCTTTTTTAATGTTGGTTATTATGCTACTACTTATCGATTTAGACAAAGTTTAACCTTAAATGATAGATTTAATTATTCTTAATTCGCTTTTAAAACTCGTAGTATCCGATTTTTTTGCTACTCCCTAGTTTAAATGTATTCAACAAGGTGAATTCACATTTTGGTTAAAGATGTTTACTGTAATTTACGCATTTTTTGGAAAGAGCAGGGGCTTAAATTCTCTTAATTTTTGTGTTCTCTTACCAAATATCTTTAAATGGAACAATGAGAATTGGTGCAGAGGAAGAGAAACGACGTATGGATATTTGGCAAAATGGTCAATGGACTCACTCATAACAATCATACTTCTCCCTCAGGTGTTAATTGTGTGAGAATTATTTCCCCCCTCTTTCTATAACTTGGTAGCGGTTGGTGAGGTAGTCGACGACTGGGTTGTCCCATTTCCCCTTTTTTTTTTTTTAAAGCTGACACCCCCTCGTAGTGGTTTATACCAAGGCCTTAAAAGTCCGGCTGCGAGGCGGGTGGACAGAACAATACAGTAGTACAAGCTGAAAGCGAGTTGGTTAAACGTGCAATTCCACATTACTTCTTTCCCCTCAACTATTTGACCCAGTATGAGTAACAGTGGGTCGCGTTTTTGAAGTGGTTAACTACAAAGCCCACTAAATTTCGCAACCACTTTATTTACCTGGTCTGGTGGCTACCCCACTAAAGCTCGCTACTGGCCCCTCCCCGATGCGTCGGGATAAGCGCCTTATATTTTCCCCAACATCAGCAAAAAGCTGAAATACCGCTGGTAAAGCAGCAAAAATCTGTAATGCAACGGGTAGAGTTTGAAAAAGATGTAATATCCCGGGTAGATCAGCCAAAATATATAAAACCACGAACAGCGTAGCAAAACGATGTAATAACCCGAGTAGAGTTGCAAAACATGTAATACGCTGGGTAGAGTAATAAAAAGAGATAATACCCGAGTAGAGCAGCAAAAAGATGTAATACCCCTTGTAGAGCCACAAAAACATTTATATGCCAAGTAGATAAAAAATGCAATACCTAAGATAGAGCTGGAAAAAGATGTAATATCCCGGGTAGAGCAGCCAAAATATATAAAACCACAAACAGAGTAGCACAACGATGTAATAACCCGGGTAGTTAACATGTAAACCTGTAATACGCTGGGTGGAGTAACAAAAAGAGGTAATACCCGAGTAGAGCAGCAAAAAGATTTGTTGGGATTATCTTCCCTTTGCCTGGAAGAGTTATCTTCCCGCCGGGTTTCCGTGCCGGCCACCGGGGAACCTCTGGTATTTAAGCGCGGGTTTTCAAACTCTTCTGACTCTTTTAGCTACATCTTCTGGAACGACCACATGGGTTAGACCATTGTCACACCCTTCTCGGTGGGGGCTTCTGCTGCTGGAGTTTTTTGGTATATAAAGCGTGTGGTAGATACCGACTCCTACTTATAGGCTCGCCGATAAACACGTGACCTGGGTAGGATTCCTATTGTCCAATCACTGGCAATGCTCTGCTCCTGATATTATTATTTATACTGACCTTTTCTGGCCATATTAATCATTACTACTAGGATCTTCTTGGACGACGGAACGTAGTATTATATCGCGGGACTTATTCACTTACCAAAGGAATATATCACAGTACTTACTTACTTATTTACTTTAAGTTTTTTTACTACTGCCCAAGGATGGCGGCCAGATACTTAACATCTGCCCCCAACGCTATGTAACTCTCCCGGGGTCTTCGGCCCCCATCACTAGTAAGTGATTTTGTATGTACGGACTCTCCAGTCCTTTGATCTTTACTGTTGTCTGTTTATGTACATGTATTTTGTTGTTATTGTATCTTGTCTTATTTCTGTGCTGTCTACAATATAGAGTGTTTTGTCCAATAAATGTGTCGGAGTTGTAGGTTCATATATTAACCTTGAAACTTACAGATGTAATAACCCTTGTAGAGCCACAAAAAACATTTATATGCCAAGTAGATAAAAAATGCAATACCTAAGATAGAGCTGCAAAAAGATGTAATATCCCGGGTCGAACAACAAAAAGATGTAATATCCCGGGTCGAACAACAAAAGATGTAATATCCCGGGTCGAACAACAAAAACATGTAATATCCCGGGTCGAACAACAAAAAGATGTAATATCCCGGGTTGAACAACAAAAGATGTAAGGTAGAGCAGCTAAAATATGTAATCCCTTGGAATGAGCAGTAAAAAATGCAATACTCTAAGTGGAGCAGCAAAAAAGTGTTACCACGGCACACATATGTAATACCCACGGTAGAGAAGCAAAAAGACGCAATACGTCACGCAGATCAGCAAAAAGATTTAACACTCCAGATAGAGGGGTAGAAAGATCCAATACTACAGGTAAAGTAGCAAAAAGATGCAATGCCCCTCATAGAGTGGAAAAATATTAATCAGACTAGTAAATGTTTGGTTTGCTTTCTTTGTTTAATGACATTCGTGGGTTATTCACCGCCAAATCCATCCTTGTAAAAGAAGAGTTGTGGTACTATTTAACCAATAGCTGGGGGATAAGGGAGATCATGCATTTACCAAAATTATTAGTTCAAAGGGAAATGTAATACCGTGACTGGGGATCAATCTCGCGTACTACGATGTCGTCCCCCAGTACGTTAGCCATTACACCACAGGGTCTCCCTATCCTGGGAGTAATGTGATTTTATACTCTATTCTTGATAATAAAACTAAACAAAAATATTTGCCAACAAACTATTCACTAACAAATTATACATATCAAAAAATGGATTTGGCATTGGGTGACCCACAAAGGTTGGTATGCCATTAAGGCAAAATAACCAACCAACCAACCAATCAACCAACCATCGAACATATTTACGAATAAATATGTGTGTGTGTGTGTGTGAGAGAGAGAGAGAGAGAGAGAGAGAGAGAGAGAGAGAGAGAGAGAGAGAGAGGGAAAGAGAGAGAGAGAGAGAGAGTGTGTGTGTCGATTTTAAGAGATACGTTTTGAAAAAAATACATTAAACACCACCTGTACACTGAGGTTAAGAATAGAGGTATCATTCGAATGACTAAGTAAATACTTCAAATAGAATTTATACTGGAGCCACTTCACTGGATGCAGTTGAGTGTCATACCCAGGATACTCAATATTGCATATTCGTAGGACATGCAGGGTTCTTTAGCCTAGGTTAAGCAACTAGTTTAAGAGAAAACAAACTTGAATTCAAATCAGCTTTACTCCGCTATAGTTACTGTTGTGGGGTTTTAAGGGGTCAAATAAGAACAAAACGATGGGTAACAAATGTAGGAAAATGTATTAACAAAAGAGTAGACAATTACACTACAGAGAAGTGGGAATTACGTCCGACAAATAGAGTTATGAGCTGACTCGCATTGGCTTACTCTCCAAGCCATAATTGTCCCTGTTACTTATAGTAACCGTCGGCGCATTCCATTAGTCTATAGGGTATATCACCTATAACAGTTACCCCCCATAGAGTTGAAAAAATAGGATAAATTGGAATCTATTTCTTTAGATTTTTTAGACGAGGCATGATAATTTGGATTATTCGAGGAGGGGTTCTCGAGTTCCGAAAAGGTTCCCGAGTCCGACAAGAAATACCTGAAGAAGACCGGAAGGCACATCCGACCGAAACGTTGTGTAGATAACAATAAAGATGAGGAATAATCCAAATAATATAAACTGGGATTTTTAACATTCATATAGTAACCGATCTTGGAGACTGTTAAACTCTTAATTCAAACCTGTTAAATTCCGCTTAAAAATAATCATGTGTCGTATCATGCACGTGCGGAAGAATTGGGTAAACCCAAACTGCCTCCAAAATTGATCTTGTGTCGCATCCCTTCCTGTGGCGGAGGGTTTGGGTAAACGCATACCCATGGGTGGGTGCAATCGATGTCTTCTAAGCTCCGCAGGTGTTGTATACCCTTTCTTTCCTTACTTCTATTCTTCTTCTGCTCATCTTTGGTATCTTACGTTCTTCTAGCGTCTCTTCTAGCGTCCGGACTTCGTCTTGCTGGTTGGTCGTCCTTGATTCCTTTCTTCTTCTAGATCAGTCTTGTTGCCAAGACATTCATCAACCACAAAACCATATTATTCATGTAAACTTTTATTTCTTAACTAAACATATTTCTCTAACTAAACACAGCACGCGTGTGCAAGTGAGTCTCAGCTAAAGCAGTAACATCTTATCTGCCTGACGTCCAAGCTGAAAACTGAAGGGCCAACCAGGTCCCACGTGACTTCACGTATTTCGCGGGCTTTCTGTAATATTCCTTGGAAAGTCCTGCCCGTGATATGAAAAAAAGGGGCCATCCCTTCAGAAATACAGGGGATTGACAATAATCTTATGCAACCGCATAGATTATGTAACAGCAAGATAGGATAAATATTAAAATGAAAGAAAATGGATTCACAACAAGGTTAATCATAAAAAATACCTTTTATCTTTTTATTTAATATAGATGTAGAGATGCTGATAGGTACGTGACCTGCGTCTCTGACGCACAAAAATCTAAAAAGGACGCAGTAAAATCATATCCATGCGTCCCAGTGTTTTTCTTTTTTCTTTTTTTTCTTCCTTAGAATTTCAAGCTAACTGTAAATACATTTCAATAGTTTCTATTGAAACAAATTACACAGGATAGGTTACGAGGTAGGAGTTAGACGGCTTTAGTTGTTTCCCCAGATCATAAGCAATTTAGGGGCTATCCCTTCAGAAATACAGGTGGTTGACAATAATCTATGCATAGATTATGTAACACAGGGCTGACATCGACGCATCTTCTTCGCTGACATTTTGTTTGTATGTAATTAAAATACGCACATTTTTATTTCTGTTTCGTTTGTGCTTCTCTTTCATATATTTGACTAGAGCAGTTATGAAAACAGCACCTGGACATATAAATGTCTGCTATTGTAAAGACACCACGAACCATTACATTAATATTTCTATTGTAAGCGGAGCATTTAATGTCTCTCTCCAAGCAAATAACTCTCTATTACAATGGCGACCTTCGCCTATTCAATTCCTACAACGAAACATTTCTCGGTGATATTCATTCTGTAAACAAACAAGTTGAGATCGTCTCAAATTCTCAACGAATTCGCTGACCCAGCGTTCAAAGAAAGCACTTCATCATAATATATACTTGTACGTCACAATACGTCACATTCACTACACGTGTATGCATCGTGGTATAATGATTAACAAGCAAGTATCGCAGATCCATTGACAATGAATATACTAGGTACTGGCAAACTGAGCCTAAAAAGCGTTTTTGACAAAATGACTTTAGCCCCCCTACAGAAAATAATTTACCAAAAATCAGGGAATTATCGGATTTTAATGAAATTTTCAGCGTTTATTTATCAATAAATAATCTTTATAATGCATTATTTATTTTATTTCAAAACTTTCTCATTTTTATCAGGTCACTTATTTTTACACCCCTTTTTTCAAGTTGGTCTTATAGTTTTCTAATTACAGTATGAATAATGAGATAAAAGACCGAATTTATGAATAGAAACAAAAAATTTTTTTTACGGTGGCTTTTCTATTACGGGTTAGCTCAGTCGGTAGAGCGTTCGGCTAGAAACCACAAGGTTCCTAGTTCGATACCGGACCTTGCTAACTCAGCGTATGAGTAGCACAGGGATATGTGCGGTAAAGTAAGGAGCTGATGGTAGGTGTGGCGCTCCACCTCAGATACCAAAATAATCTCCTTGTCTAGCTCTAGTGAAAAGGGGATAGACTCCCTCGCTGATTGGCTGATACCGACTTTAGGCCGCCCCGACGACTTTACTTACTTACAAAAATACTCATAAACGAGGATAAAATAGAATTCACCCATGTATGTCTGCCGGACATACATAACCTGGGTTGAAACAAGACATCTCACAGGGAAGATGAAAATTGGAGGAATAGAAAGTTTCTTGCATCTCCTCAGGCATAGTGACAAGTCGTGTAATCTGTTTTAAGTTAATATCATTACATTCACATTTTACGTAGAAATAGCATTAGATTGCGGAAACTCCCGAAGTAGCCTAACCTTAAATCTTACACTAACCCTAATCCTAAAACTTACTCTAACACTAACACTAACGCTAACTCTAACCCTAAAACTAACCCTAAACCCTAACCCTAACCCTAACCCTTACCCTTCCCCTAACCCTAACCCTAGGGTCTCAAAGTGTATTTCATTTGCGCCTTTTAAAACAATTTTTGGTATTAATGCAGAATAGCGCTCAATAGATATTATCATTAGATTAACATTTTACGTATAAATAGCATTAGATTACGGAAACTCCCAACGTAGCCTAACCCTAACCCTAACACTAACCCCAAAACTAACCCTAATCCTAAAACTAAAAGTAACCCTAACACTAACCCTAATGCTAGATGATTTAGATATCATTATTGAAAACTGCGGCTCATCCACTTGTGTAATTTATTTCAAGCGATAACTTCAGAAATAACAAAGTGCATCTTTGTGGCGTAATGGCTAACGTAATGACTGGTTGCGTGAATAGATCAGAGTAGATGAAAATATACATCGAAACAAATCATCATCATCATCATATTGCGCTTTCAGCGCGGATATCCATGACAATCTCTCTCCATCTGTCCTTATCGCTCATCATTCTCGGGAGGTCCTCTATGCAGCATCCTGCATCGGCACAGAGCTGATCAACGTACGTTTTTGCTGGTCGGTCCACACTGGCTTGTCCATGTGCTGGCTTCCACAGAAGGACGTCGCTTATAAGTTCGTCCTTGCTTCTCCAGCAGTGTCCCGCGTGTCTTGTCCGTCTTACTCAGATGGTTTGGGTGATATGTGGTAGGTGGCCGTACAGCTGTTTTCTCGTAGGGTGCTGTTTCCACGTCTTGTTCATGATCACCCGCAGCATTCTTGTGCAGCTCCCATCTAGTTTATTCTCTAGTCGCTGAGTTAGGGTCCAGGTGGTACAGCCATACAGCAGTACTGACACGACAACGGCCTGGAAGAACTGTCTCTTTAACTTGTCTGTGAGATTGGACCTCCATATGATCGATAATTTATTTATAGCGGCCCATGTTTTTCCTATGCGTGCATTAACGTCGTTTTCTGTGGAGGAGATGTTACTGCCTAAGTATCTAAATTGTTCTACAGAGTTTAGGAGTTTGCCATCGATGGTTGAAATGTCGCTTTTGTTTTTGGAAGACATGAGGTCAGTTTTATCAGAGTTCACGTACAGGCCGACATTTCGTGCTGCCTTTTCTAGGCTGTGCAGTAAGGATTCGGCGTGTGCAGGTGTATTTGCGAGTAGTGCCAGGTCATCAGCATAGTCCGCATCCGTAATAGTATGTGCGGATATCGCCTGCTTCTTGCTTTTTTTAGTATGAGGCCTTTTTCTTTTATGGGATAATCTAAACAAAACAGCTAAATTTCAAGTTGCAACATAAATAGGCGGATAAAAAATGATAACTTTTTTATGGAAAGGGAAAAGGAAAGTGTTTAATATCAACCAATTACGTTTTCATCAAATATGTTTACTTTTACGTCGAAAAAACGTACCGCTAAATAAGCAAACATTGCATAGCTCTTCTTAATATGGATAGAGCACTCCCTAGAAGCCTAGTATGTTTATAACAGTAAAATTCCATTTGTAAAAAGTGGGTGTGTAGATGGCGCGGTGGTACGATGTCTGACTGATGACAGTTTCGAATCTAGCTTGAAGCAGCCTGCCTTGTCTAGTCACACTGATGTGCCGTGAAACGACGAAACAGGACTGTATGTGAATGACAATATATATATATATATATATATATATATATATATATATAATAATAAAGTAAGTAAAGTCATCGGAGTGGCCTAAAGTCGGTATCAGCCTATCAGCAACGGAATCTATCCCCTTTTCACTAGCGCTAGACCAAGGAGATTGTTCTTTTGCGTCTGAGGTGGAGCGCCACACCTACCCTCAGCTCATTACTTTACCGCACAGATACCTGTGCTACTCATACGCTGAGTTGGCGCCAACAGTATATATATATATATATATATATATATATATATATATATATATATATTATATTCCTTTGATCTTCCATCTGATGAGACTGAATTTTGGGAAGCTATATTAAATCAACTTAGGTTTATATAGGCCCCAATTTTGGTCGAAATAAATTTATCATGGAATTACGGTGTTGAGTTTTTCCTTCCTTTCTAAGATAAATATTGATCTGTATATAATCTAAAAAGTTTATTATACATTGAGCTCTCTTTAGTGATTTAAAGATTCACTGTATTTATTCATACTGGATCATAGAATAATAATACAGTATATCTTAGAAATCACATATAGAATCATCCCTTACTACCAAGTTTTGGATACCTCTCATCTATATATTATATATATATATATATATATATATATAATATATATATATAGAGAGAGAGAGAGAGAGAGATTGAATTTAACAAGCCAGCTCTGGAAAAATTTCAGAAGAACTATGATCATCGAAAGAAACAAACTCATAGTGAAGGTTTTGAATGGGTTTATATAGATTCCCAGTTGACAGTTGATTCTTATCCCTATGCTCAGATTATTGGTTTGGTTTCGGCTGAACTTGCACAAAGGTGTCAAAATTAGGGTGACCCAGAAAAAACAGAACCCAAATTATTTGTTCATTTTCCCATTAAACTAACCTTAAACCCCGTCCCCAACCCTAACCCTAACCCCTAAGCCTAAGCCTAACCCCTAACCCTAACCCTAAACCTCCCTATTCAAAATTAACAGTTTTATTACAAAATTTGTGGGTTCTGTTTTTTCTGGGTCGCCCTAATTTTGACACCTTTGTGCAAGTTCAGCCTTGGTTTCTTTGTTTAATGATATATGAGGCGTCAGTGTCAGCGCCTGAGTCGAATAAACTTTGCTGCCACCTGGTCCAGGGGACCCTACATTTAACTAATGAGTCTTTTGACGATCTGACAAAGACAAAGAGGACAAAGCCCACTTAAAAGTAACACGTAATTTCATCCGCCAGACACCAGTCGGAGGATCAATCAAAGGATTCAGACTAGGCAGGGTCCTTACTGAGACAATTCACCGCCCCACTCTCTCTCTCTCTCCTAAGTCTGTGTTAACCAGGCGCTGCTGACAATAAAATAGTATTCATTATAATTTGTCGGCTGAGGTATTTTCTTCACAATGTGTGCTTTCAAGGCGAAGTCGACCATTTCATCTGATTCTGTGTCCAGCCACAAGGGATGAGCTAAGAAGCTGCATCTAGAAGTCAACCGGATGATGGTATAAAATTGATAGTGCTAAAATTGACAAAGAAACGAAAATACTTTTGATATAAATCTGATGATTTGAAGTGTTCCATATATATATATATATATATATATATATATATATATATATAAATATATATATATATATATATATATTATATATTTGTGAATAAAAAGGCCTTAAATACCATGGGTATCGTGGTTATGGACCATAACCACGATACCCATGGTATTTAAGGCCTTTGTATTCCCAAATAACTTTGCTCTGTTTACAATAATTAAACATTGAGCTCTCATACGGAACCTGAACTCTACAACAAACTACTGGTAGAAAATAGGACCAGCATAGAATCACCTTGTACCAAGAAACTTGGTACACACAATATATATATATATATATATATATATATATATATATATATAATATATATATATAAGTCAAGAGTAAAGGAAATGAATCCGACGGTAATTGTATAAGATGAAAAAACACGAACAAGTTATGAAAAACACAATGTTATTAAATGAAAATATTTATATCTTTTTTCATTGCTGATATATCGATTTATTAAAAAAATTAATCATTACGCATTGATGATGATTTTTAATAAATCGAAATATTGTCAATATCAGCAATGAAAAAGATAAAAAAAATATTTTTCATTTTAACAACATATTGTGTTTTTCATAACCTTTTATATGTATGTATATATATATTATATATATATATATATATATATATATATAATATATATATATATATATATATAGGGTATGAAAACCCAATATGTTGTTAATATATATATATATATATATATACATACAACGTTTGGCATTAAATGACCATATGAAAATCAAAAAGAAGCAGCGATAAATCTGTAAATGTAAACTATACTTACAATCAGGAAGATAGGACTAACGACGCACCAGCATACCCTCCAGAAAATGCCTGGACGATATCCTATCATAGATTCAATATCATCACTAAATCGGTTCACACCTGTAAGTAAAGAAAATGATAAAATGAACGAATAAATTGTAACTAGTGCGGACAAAATCTTAAAAAATAAAAAAAAAACAACATTTTTTCAAATAAACATAATTGAGACCGTTACCTACTAACAATATATATATATATTGTTGTACCGGCCGTTCCTACAGTGGAGAATATGCACCGGTTCTCACTATAAATAGTGAGACACCGAGTGGAAAGGTAGTACTGTTCCCGTTAACGACAAGCTAGTCGTACATGTACCATTATTGTAAATACACTTGTCTTATTTTACCCTATCTCGACTTGACTTCTTTTTACTGTTGGGACTAACATCACAACACACACACACACACACACACACATATATATATATATATATATATATATATATATGAAGAAAATTGAAAAAACAAAGGTTTAAATAATTGAGTGGTAAGTTTATTGGCCGACGCTGCAGTGTTTCGATCTATTAATTAGATCATCTTCAGGGCATTTGTTGGTATAAGGAAGGTGATAAAAAATTTTTATCACAGAATAACGTCCATTTTTCACTGTCCTTTCTTCAGATTTCAAATTTTGAACTGATTGATAAACAAGGACTATCGCTTGCTTTTCTCGTTATTCTGTGATAAAAAATTGTTCATCACCTTCCTTATACCAACAAATGCCCTGATGATGATCTAATTAATAGATCGAAACACTGCAGCGTCGGCCAATAAACTTACCACTCAACTTATTTAAACCTGTGTTTTCTCAATTTTCTTATTACTACATACCGTCGGATTCACTTCCATCTCTTCACACACACACACACACACACACACATATATATATATATATATATATATATATATATATATATATATATATATATAATGTATGTATATATATATATTATTGTTAATATTAAGCACTTTTCGCCCTATCGTGGGCCATCTTTAGGGTAATTCTTAAACCATACAACAATGGGTTGTTCCATTCCGTTATTTATGTAGGTTGTGTTTATTTCATTTTCTTCCAATTATTGTTGTTGTATAACAATAATAATAATACACTAATAATAACAACAACAACAATTAGAATAAAATGAAATAAACACAACCTATATAAATAACGGAATGGAACAACCCATTGTTGTATGGTTTAAGAATTACCCTGAAGATGACCCACGATAGGGCGGAAAGTACTTAATATTAACAATAATGATAATACTTGAAACAATGATAATAATAACAATATATATATATATATATATATATATATATATATATATATATATATATATAAAGGTTTTACAGATCTATTTATTTGTAGAAAAAGGAACAGTCACAACCATTTTGGTTTCATGCGTCAACAATCATCAGGTGAACTTGTTTCAAATGCCTTTGTCACCAAATAAATAGATATGTAAAACCTTTATATATTTATTTTATTATATTATATAACAGCTCTCTTTTATATTGAGCACTCTACCAATAATACTGCGTTTGACACACCATTCCAGTAAAAGCTGAAACACTTTATATATATATATATATATATATATATATATATATATATATATATATATATATTGTTATTTTTCTTTCCCTCTTTCTTCTCCAAGTCTCATTTTATGATCAAATGTTAGCGTGACCCTCCTCGTATTGTTTCATTTAATTAGACAAAAATCCTAAATAATATCGCTTGAAGTGAGGGTATTTTTCTCCAATCGGGAACCTGTTCTTCTCGGTAGATTTCTGCTTCTCTTTTGATCACGATGTTTCTCTCTCTCTCTCTCTCTCTTCTCTCTCTCTCTCTCTCTCTCTCTCTCTGTCTCTGTCTCTGTCTCTGTCTCTCTGGGTTCCATAGTGTTCTTGTCATTTCATCTGATCATCAGAGACAAACACAGAGACATATTTTTGTGTACACTTTTATTTCACCAATTTCCATATACATACTTTGCTCCAGGCGCATGCGGAGAGAAGCAGCAGAGACGCAAAACACGTATGGCCCACCAGGACTTTCTCAGAGTCACCTGGTCACGTGACTATCTAAGTCAATGACTCTGGGTTCAATACCTATCGATCAAACTATTTTAAATCCAACTGTAATTTTCCACAGTGTTACAGTTCATTTTAAAATCTACACTACTCGTCCTTTTAAAAATGATAAGCTATGCTTATCTATAATAATGAATATAATGCTTCATCTGCCTTATCGTCAAAAACGTCTCAGTTGAATAATATCTCAACCGGACATTCTGATTTCCGATTGACGTGGAGATAGCAGAAATTTTCTCTGAACCTCCGACTTTAGCAAGGGTACCACCTTCTTTTTAGTTCTAACTACCAATAGAATTCACTTCCGCTAAATCGCCGAATGGCCAGTTCTTCCGGTATTCTCAAGTGTTTCCCAACAAAATGTGGGGTCTAAATACATCTGGTTCTAATTCATTCTCTTTCCGGTATTCTCAAGTGTTTCGCAACAAATGTGGGGTTAAAATACATCTGGTTTATCATTCTCTTCCGGTATTCTCAAGTGTTTTCGCAACAAAATGTGGGGTCTAAAATACATCTGGTTCTAATTCATTCTCTTCCGGCATTCTCTCAAGTGTTTCGCAACAAAAATGTGGGGTCTAAAATATCTGGTTCTAATTCATTCTCTTCCGGTATTCTCAAGTGTTTCCCAAGCAAAATGTGGGGTCTAAAATACATCTGGTTTAATTCATTCTCTTCCGGTATTCTCAGTGTTTCCCAACAAAATGTGGGGTCTAAAATACATCTGGTTCTAATTCATTCTCTTCCGGTATTCTCAAGTGTTTTCCCAACAAATGTGGGGTCTAAATACATCTGGTTCTAATTCATTCTCTTCCGGTATTCTCAGTGTTTCCCAAAAAATGTGGGGTCTAAAATACATCTGGTTCTAATTCATTCTCTTCCGGTATTCTCAAGTGTTTCCAACAAATGTGGGGTCTAAAATACATTGGTTCTAATTCATTCTCTTCCAGTTACTTATGTGATTTTCCACAAAGAGTTTATGCAGTATGTCAATAGATTCTTTAGAAGTAAGGCTTCTTACGCGTATATCCACGATACAGCGACTGACTCCAAAAATACAACAAATAATATGGATATGGGTGCGCCATGAGTGTCCAAAAGCTGTACGACGTATATTCCGCCCTTGAGGAAAATAAATAAATAAAAATTAGTAATGATTTTATAATAGCGTAACATAGTACATATAATATGATAAAGAATACATTTTTGGTACAGGAAAACTTATAGAGTACTAAATTGGAGGAATCATATGTATGTAGGGAGATCATACAAGTTACGATATGGTAATATTTTATCACGAAAATATAGTATAAAATGTGGAGAATACGAAGGCCTTTTCCGACCGGTTCTTTTTCAAGTAAAAACACCGGCGACGAATAAAAGTCAGATTGTATAAGAAATATTCTTTAAGAACGAATGGAGGTGAGCCAGAGGGGGGGGAGTGGGGGGATATATATATAAAGCCTCAGGTCAAATCAGGATTGGAGATGTCTCCTAACAAGTAAAGGGAGTGTTTGGATTTTTGTCTGCACAAAGTGGGACGAAAGAATAAAATATCAATAGCTTCAAGAATGGTTAGGTGCTGCTTAGACCTAGCTCTGTGCAAGACGGAGAAACACTCATCAGTGTAGTCGGCTCTACAAGCATTTATAGATGACAAATGTTCGCCTATGGCCGAATCATATGCTTGGGAATGCCCGGATGTAGTAGCAATGGCGCTGTGTAGTGTGCGTGGAACATGCTGTTTTATTCTAATATCAAGTCTCTGGAATGTACGGCCTATGAATACCGAATTACATCTAAATTACATTTAAACTTATAAATAAGATTACTCTGTTGGGAAATAGGCAGTATATTTTTTATGAAAAGACCGAAATGCGGGTCGGGTGGTGATTATAGGTACGCACCTTCACTGCATTATAGCAACGCATGACCGAGGAGGAGATCTTATTAGCGATGGTCTGGCTAGTGGGGCCAATCCATGGGAGTCTAACGTAAACAGGACATTTAGATGGGCCGAAAGGCTTATTACTTCTAAACTTGTTTACAGTTAGATTAATGGTTTTAGTAATGACCTCATCTGGGTACCCATTATTCAAAACAAATTTCTAATTTGTTCAAATTCACTCTCGATTTTGTTGCTGGAACACATTTTAAGGGCTCTAAATCTCAAACACTTAATCAAGTTAATTTTCCTCGATTTAGGGGCAAAGGCATCCCAACTTAAATTGAGCCCAGTGAATGTAAAATAAGTAAAGTCTTCGGGGCGGCCTAAAGTCGGTATCAGCCAGTCAGCGAGGGAGTCTCTCCCCTTTTCAATAGCGCTAGACCAAGGAGCTTGTTTTTTTAGCATTTGAGGTGGAGAGCCACACCTACCATCAGCTCCTTACTTTACCGCACAGATCCCTGTGCTACTCATAACGCTGAGTTGGCAAGGACCGGTATCGAACTAGGAACCTTGTGGTTTCTAGCCGAACACTCTACCGACTGAGCTAACCCGAGGCTTTCTGTAAATACTAGTTACGAAATTCGACGAAGTCTTTTCTACTAATACATCCAGAAAGGGCAGTTTATTATTATTTTCAGCCTCCATGGTAAAGAATAAGGAAGGATGTAAATTATTTAGTTCATTGAAGTACTCTATAAATATGATAAAGATATACACTACCGGACAAGAAGTTTGTGACCACATTGATTTTTTCTTTAAACTTAAAAATGAATCAAGTTACATGTCTTTTATGAAACAAAAAGAAAACGACGTTAATGCACGCATAGGAAAAGCATGGGCCGCTATAAATAAATTATCGATCATATGGAGATCCAATCTCACAGACAAGTTAAAGAGACAGTTCTTCCAGGCCGTTGTCGTGTCAGTACTGCTGTATGGCTGCACCACCTGGACCCTAACGAAGCGACTAGAGAATAAACTAGATGGGAGCTGCACAAGAATGCTGCGGGTAATTCTAAACAAGACGTGGAAACAACACCCTACGAGAAAACAGCTGTACGGCCACCAGCCACATATCACCCTAACCATCCGAGTAAGACGGACAAGACACGCGAGATACTGCTGGAGAAGCAAGGACGAACTCATAAGCGACGTCCTCCTGTGGAAGCCAGCACATGGACAAGCCAGTGTGGGCCGACCAGCAAAAACGTACGTTGATCAGCTCTGTGCGGATGCAGGATGCTGCATAGAGGACCTCCCGAGAATGATGAGCGATAGGGACGGATGGAGAGAGATTGCCATGGATGTCCGCGCTGAAAGCGCGACATGATGATGATGATGATGATACAATAATTTAGATCAAAATGAATATGAAATAATCATATTTTCAATTCAAGTAATTTTATATTTTGTTTTTATCAAAGAATACACTAAGACCAATTATTACTGCAGAGGAAATGGTAATTTATGAGGAAGTGCGTCCTGGTCTCCTGCCTCATAAATTGCTACCCGGTGACTATTAAAATAACGACCCCAGCTACGATGTTACGGTGGAGCTAGTGTTGATAAAGCGTTACTTTCTGATGGGAAAAAACTGTTCAATCAAAGCAATGGCTTGATAAGTGTTAATCGGAAACAACGGTTAAGGGGTGGTACCCCGGACTTTAAACGCAGTTGTACAGACACAAAGGATGCTGAACGCTCAGGTCGCCCACGTTCGGCAGTTGTCCCGGAAAATACCAAAAAACTACGCAAACTCGTCTTGGTAGTTCATCTTCTTCGTCAGGCCAAGAACTTTTCGGTATTTCTTCGTGCTTGATTCATTTAATATGAAGTCATGTCATGTATTTCCGAACGGATGTCTTTCAGGCTTTGTTTTCATATGGATTCGAACACCGATCTGTTTGATAGATATGCAACCCGCCTCCCCACCACCACCACACACACACCTCCAGCCCGGATGCAGGAACGCATATACTCATGCGAAATAAATACATTCTTCTTCTTCTTCTTCTTCTTCTTCTTCTTCTTCTTCTTCTTCTTCTTCTTCTTTCTCATTTCCATTCTTACACTCACGTGTGCATCTGCGTTGACATAAACTAAATGCAAAACTTTATACGCAGAGCTCAACACGTCAGAGATGATATTCTCTTTATTTTGCTCGCATATATATATATATATATATATATATATATATATACGCGTACACTTGTTTATGCGCACATATACAGCAAGCACGTAGCAAATCAAGCCTCCTCTTACGCATGCGCATTTGCCCGTACAATTATGGCCGCCGCATACGCTTCAATCGACAAGAAGCCAGCCGCCTGTTTCTTCACTGCGCATAAAAACACAAACGAGGCCGTCTTCAATAATTAAAAGATTACCTTCAAATCTCGCGGCCTCTGGTCCGGCATTTAATAGCAGCTCTGAACGATTCCTCATGTTGGCCAATCAGCCGACAGCAAAACCTCCTTTTAAATTCACTGGATAATTGAAGCCGGTCTGAAGCGCGATCTAGCGGCCCATTTCGGCGTAATCTCGCGAATCAAGACAACAAATTGTTCTGCTTCACAATGAGGCCCCTTCATGCATATTCATGAAGGTAACCGATGAGAGAGAGAGAGAAAGGGAGAGATACGAGAGTAAGGGAGCGGGGAGTAGATAGATAGATAGAGAGAGAGAGAGAGAAAAGAGAGAGAGAGAGAGAGAGAGAGAGAGAGAGAGAGAGAGGGGAGAGGGAGAGGGAGAGAGAGAGAGAAGATGAAGAAAATAAGAAAGAAAAAAAAGTAGAAGTGAGAGAGAGAGAGGGGGGATAAGGTGGGAGAGAAATGGAAAGGAAAGAAAGGAAAGCAGAGTAAATAGAGATAGAGATAGAGAGAGAGAGAGAGAGAGAGAGATAAAATAAGGAAGAAAAAAGAGTAGAATTGAGTAAGTGAGAGAGAGAGAGAGGGAGATAAGGTCGGAGAGACATGGAAAGGAAAGAAAGGAAAGCAGAGTAAAATAGGGAGAGAGACATAGATAGATAGATAGATAGAGAGAAGAAGAGAGAGAGAGAGAGAGAGAGAGAGAGAGAGAGAGAGAGGGGAGAGAGAGAGAGAGAGAAGATGAAGAAAATAAGAAAGAAAAAAAAGAGTAGAAGTGCGTGAGAGAGAGGGGGATAAGGTGGAGAGACATGAAAGGAAAGAAAAGGAAAGCAGAGTAAAATAGGGAGAGACATAGATAGCTAGATAGCTAGATAGATAGAGAGAGAGAGAGAGAGAGAGAGAGAGAGAGAAGAGAGAGGAGAGAGAGGGGGGAGAGAGAGAGAGAGAGGAGAGAGAGATGATGAAGAAAATAAGAAAGAAAAAAAGAGTAGAAGTGAGTGAGAGAGAGAGGGGGAATAAGATGGGAGAGACATGGAAAGGAAAGAAAAGAAAAGCAGAGTAAAAATAGGGAGAGGCATAGATAGATAGATAGATAGAGAGATAGACAGGGAGAGAGAGAGAGAGAGAGAGAAGATGAAGAATAAGAAAGAATAAAAACAGAGTAGAAGTGAGTGAGAGAGAGGGGGGAATAAGTGGAAGAGACATGGAATGGAAAGAAAAAGGAAAGCAGAGTAAATAGGGAGAGACATAGATAGATAGATAGATAGATAGATAGATAGAGAGAGAGAGAGAGAGAGAGAGAGAGAGGGAGAAATAAGGTGGGAGAGACATGGAAAGGAAAGAAAAGGAAAGCAGAGTAAACTAGGGGGAGGCATAGATACATAGATAGATAGATAGAGAGAGCGAGAGAGCAGAGGTAGCGAGAGATAGAGTGAGTGGGAGAGAGAGAGAGAGAGAGAGAGAGAGAGAGAGAGAGAGAGAGAGAGAGAGAGAGGAAAGAGGGAGAAAATAAGAAAAAGAAAGAAAAAGAAGAGTTGTGAGTGAGGAGATAGGGAGACGTTTCAGTTAATTATGAGAGAGCGTTATATATGCAAGTCTACGGTTAACGAAAATCTTTTGCTCGCTTGGATGACCGAGAGTCATTGGTCACAACGAGTCAAGTGAATTAGTTCATCTTATAAACAAAATAAGCACTGTTGTTTGAAGCCCAAGTAAAAGTATGCTTATCTATAATATAATATAATGCTTTATCTGCCTTATCGTCAAAAACGTCTCAGTTAAATAATATCTCAACCGGACATTCTGATTTCCGATTGACGTGGAGATGGCAGAAATTTTCTCTGAACCTCTGACTTTAGCAAGGGTACCACCTTCTTTTTAGTTCTAACTACCAATACTTGATAAGTGTTTTGTGACCCACAATATCTTTCTAATTTGTAAGTCCCTGTATTTATGGGCATACAAGTCTCACCACTCACATTTCCATTTAATATTACAATATCATGGTTTGGTTAGGTTCATTTCTTTAAAGGCATGTAAACTATTTATGGGTTATTTAATGCCGAAAGTTGATTAATTTCAAAATATTTAATTTTAATAGAGAGAGAGAGAGAGAGAGAGAGAGAGAGAGAGAGAGAGAGGGGGGAATGAGAGTGGGGTGTGTGAAAAGAAAACAAGAGCGGGGTGGGGAGAGAGAGAGAGAGGGATGAGAGGTGGGGTGTGTGAAAAGAAAACAAGAGCGGGGTGGGTAGAGAGAGAGAGAGAGAGAGAGAGAGAGAGAGAGAGAGAGGAGAGAGAGAGAGAGAGAGAGATTTAGTTTGGTTTGCTTTGGTTTATTTTTTTCAATGGCAGAAAAACTCCTTGGGGGTTATTTAATGCCGAAATTTGGATCATTGAAAAGCAATAAAAAATAAAAAATAAAATAAACAAATAAATAAACAAGGTTAAAAAGCCCAGTCTGCTCTACTATTTACCCATAGCTGGGGAGAGAATAATTGGAACCATAACTTTCCCAAGGGTATTAGTGCTATGTGAAATGCAAACAGTTTCCACTAGGATTTAAACTCGATTCACCAAGTCCATTTTCTACGATGACATGCACCTCCTTTGCATATGTTATATGGTATCATGTTGGAGGTGCATGGCGTAATGGTTATAGTCGTAGAAAATGGACTCGTCAACCCGAGTTCAAATCCTGGACGAGGCTGTTTGCATTTCACATAACGCTAATACTATAATGAATGAATTAATTGATTTTTTATTTAAAAAATAAGTTTTTATTTTTTAATTTTTAATTTTTATTCTTTGAATAAATAAAAAATAAATTTCAATAAATTTTAAATATTTTTCGAATATTTTAATTATATTTTTTATCGGTTGAACAGTCAATGTTCTTGGAACCTGTTCCCCCAGCCCCTGCTTAGGTAAATATCTACATGTTCAATACGGGATTCTACCGGACCGCATCCCTGATAATCTATGAGTCTTCAGTTTTGCATTATCTCGTTGAATCGGTGAAATCTTTCGTTTGCACATAGAATATATTTTCTCTTTCCCTCCACTCATCCAAGCCATATTTATCTCCCAATAACATCAAAACACTGTGTTAAAAACGGTCTCAATGGTATTTCTCTGAATGTTTGAGATGAGGTTTGAAGATTTTGAAGGTTCGAAGTTCCGTGATGGCTCCTGAAAGTTCCCGAGTTCGAAAGAAAGTTCCTGAGTCCGAGAAGGTTCCCGAGTCGAGAAGGTTCCCGAGCCCGACAAGAAATACCTGAAGAAGGCCGGAGGGCATATCGGCCGAAACGTTGTAGAAAAAACAATGAAGATGGGGACAATAGTCCGAATAACGCAGATAATACTGGTCTCAATGGTATTGTGGACTGTTAATAATGATCACTTGCTTGCACACAGTTATATGGTTTCATGTATTCCTATCCAATACAAATAATGTACAAACAGATCTATTTGACCAATAAATGGGACCCTAACAAGTACGACAACTCTGCGTTAGAGTGGACCTGGCAGTAATGGAAATTAAAGGGTGACTCCACACACACCAAATCTTTACAACAGGATACTTACCTCAGATGCAGTTGTCAAACCTAGGACGCCTTTTTGATGGGTAGGTAAGTAAAGTCGTCGAGTGGCCTAAAGTCGGTATCAGCCAGGCAGCAAGGGAGTCTATCCCCTTTTCACTAGCGCTAGACCAAGGAGATTGTTTTTGCGTCTGAAGTGGAGCGCCACACCTACCATCAGCTCCTTACTTTACCGCACAGATCCCTGTACTACTCATACGCTGAGTTGGCGAGGGTCGGTACCGAATCAGGAACCTTATGGTTTCTAGGCGGACGCTCTACCGACTGAAGTAAACCGGCCCTTGATGGAGATGTAGTCTTACCTAACAGAGTGGATTTAATATTTGATTTTTAAAGTTTACTTACGTATGTAGTGGTGGCTAGTCCTCCGCACAGGCAGTATATCATTAAACCAGCTACAAATATTTCACGGTGTTTCTTAATTTTGGGGAACTCGTCCAGAATTCCTGTGCAGATGGCTTCTAAACCGCCAAACTGAAAAAGATAATTGATATAACATATAAGAAAACTTTCAAATCACCATGGGCATTAGGGTAGGTCGATTTTGGAACTGTAACGTCTCCCATATGGCGAAAGTTGCGAATTAACATAAAACGTGATGACGTGCCAGTAGGTTTTGATCAACCGAAGAAGCATTGAACCACGTAATCGTTGCAAACTCCCTAAGCTACTAGCGGATGTTTATAACATTCATGCACGACTCGCCATACACTTCCGTTAATTAGCGATTAATTTTGATCGGCCTTTGCGTTAAAATCAACTCAGGATAACTACGGGGATTTCACACTTTGCGGTGGAGCCAATTTGGAGCTCCATCAGATGAAACGACTACCTAACCAAGTGTTACCAATAGTGACACGAACAGTTTCCCTGCATTCCTAGCGCTTATATTAGCTTTGACACAAGGCCGAAATTATGGGGATCCCAGTGAAAACGGTCTCTTAATCTACCTTACTAACCATTACACCACGTGTATATTACACGTTGGTTTGGGATTGTTTTGGTTTATATACTTAACGGAATATCAAATCAATACAGGTTATCTAATACCGAAGTTTAATTCATTTGTAAATAGTTGATTATAATCATAAATATATACAAATAATTAGCAATCACCCGTATGATTTGATTTAGTTACTTTGTTTAATGGCAAATCAACTTTGTAGGTTATCTAATACGAGAACCACTTTTGTAAAAGAACAGTACTGATACTATTTAATCCATAACTAGAAGGTGAGGGGATCCATACCTTTCCCAGGGATATTAGGTATTTTACCCATCTTGTTCACCACGGGTAGGATGTGACTGAAGGTCCCAGTTGTGAGGCATCCAGCTAAGATCGAACTCACTATTTAGTAATTATAGATCAGCGAGACTAGCTTGCAAATCATTACATCACTATGGATTCTCTTAACAAACCGTTCACCACAGGCACGATGTGACTCAAGGTCGCAAATATGTGATATCCAGCGAGTATCTGACTCGTTATTCAGTAGTAAAGAAGCTAGAAGTTGAGGGATCATACCTTTTCCAGGGATATTAGGTATTTTATCTATCTTGTTCACCACGGGAAGGATGTGACTCGAGGTCCCAATTGTGAGGCATCCAACTAGGCTCGATCTCACTATTCAGTGGTAATAGATCTGCAAGACTAGCTTGCAAATCATTACATCCTATGGATCGCCCCTTTATATCCAAACCGTTCACCACGAGTAGGATGCGACAAAAGGTCGCAAGTGATACCTGCGAGTATCTGACTCGTTATTCAGTAGTAATAGGTCTGCGTGACTAGCTTTAACTACGGTGGAACACCGCCTTTCCCGGGTGTATTAGTTTAAATGAAAACAATACCGTTTGAACTCATTTACTATGATGTCGCTGTCTGACACGTTAAAAACTCCACCACGGGCTGAGTTCACATGGAGTCGTGATTTGCTTTAATATATTCCCATCTAATAATTTATAAACATTATATGGCTTCAAACAACTACTTCTATTTTGTTTACACACAATAATATGGTTTCAAGTATTCGTATCTAACACCAATAATTTGCAAGCAATTATGGGGTGTGTGAAGACACTCACGAAGAATAAGAATTCTGCGGATAAGCAACACCAGACACTCTGGATTTACATTTTTGCATTTAATCTTAGACGATTTGGACAGTCTCTTCTTAAGTAGAGGGCGTTGCAAGATCATAACAAGCGTATTAATATATAGATTATGTCATCATTAAAATCTGCACCAAATACAAAATAAATACCATCATTTATTGTAAAAAAATGATTATTATAGCCTTATTTTAAAAGTTTAACCGTATGGCTTCCAATAGCGAACCAACAAACTTTCCCTCTCTTATATATATATATATATATATATATATATATATATATATATAGAGGGAGATACCTAAGGCCAGATTGGTCTGTTTCAGTGATGTTTCTTTCTTTTCTTTTTTTTAATTCAAGAGATTGAGGTTCTGAAAGCGGTTTTGTTTTGTATTTTTGGTTGGAAGCAATGGGAATTCTGACACGTTAAAACTCCACCACGGGCTGAGTTCACGTGGAGTCGTGATTTGCTTTAAAATATTCCCATCTAATAATTTATTAACAATTAAATGGTTTCAAACAACTACTTCTCTCTTGTTTACACACAAGAATATGGTTTCAAGTATTCTTATCTAACACCAATAATTTTCAAGCAATTATGGGGTGTGGGAACACAAGGATATTATGTGCTCCCCTGAACAAATTCTGGAAGGAGCACCCTAAAAAAAGCAGCTATACGGCCACTTACCTCCTATCACACAAACCATCCAAGTAAGACGAACAAGACATGCTGGACACTGCTGAAGAAGTAAGGATGTGATGTTTGGGCCGACCAACAAAGATTTACATAGATCAACTCTGTATGGATACTGGATGTCGTGAGGAGGACTTGCCAAGAGCGATGACCAATAGGGACGGATGACGAGAGAGAATCATGGAAATCCGTGCTGTCAGCGCAACATGATAATGAATAAAAACTTTAGTAAAAAATACTTTATTAATGAGTTACAAACTCATAAATAAACCATTCCTGACAGATCACTGAAGGTAAGCAATGATGGATCAGTTCAAAACTTAGATGAGTAACCAATTAGGAAGAGCTGTTGAAAAGATTGTGGTTATCATAATAGATTAAACAAATATTAGTAAATTCTACCGCTAACGTTCTTCTTCTATTCACAATTAACTCACCGCCCTCGGCTCGGTCGAGACGACCCGCTGAACTTAAGCATATCGCTAAGCGGAGGAAAAGAAACCAACTGGGGATTCCTTTAGTAACGGCGAGTGAACTGGGAGAAGCCCAACGCCGAATCCCGTCGCAAGTAAAAGGCTTCGGGACGTGTGGCGCACGGGTCGAAGACAGCCGTTCGTTTTCGTTCGCGTAGTTCGGAGTTCCCTCGATCGGGGCTGCCCGCGGCGGGTGCCAGGCCCATTCGGTGTGGACGGCGAGCGACGGTCTTCGATCCGAGAGTCGGGTTGCTTGGGAACGCAGCCCAAATCGGGTGGTAAGCTCCATCCTAGGCTAAATACCTGATGTTATTATTATTATTATTATTTGTTTGTTATGCCTCCTTGGCATCTCTCTGTTTTTGCTATTTTCTTGTATCAACTAGGAATAAAAGAAAAAAAAGGGGAAAAAATGGCAATTTTTATACAAAACATATACAACGTTGATACAATATCATACAGATTAAATTCTGTAAAGTAATTCCTCCGATGGACGTTGCTCCAAGGAAGCACACGAAAGGTGTAACGCTGCACGAACACACAAGTAACCCTTACAGAGATACCTTAATTAATCATAGAGATTCGGTCTCTATTTGTCTGTAACCGAAACTACGTCACTGCTTACATCCCAGTAATTTCAGGAATTAAGTAAGTTTATCAATTAGTATCTATAGTCAGTATCATTACTAAATGAAAATATTAAAATTCTATGAAAAATCAATTAATGGTCAAATTTTCACGAAATATTTGATAGTTATTCACCTTTAGATGAACGTATGTTTAAAATAGTTTTTCCTAAAATATATTAGAGTAAATATTTTTTTTGATAGGTCGCCCCCTCCACACCTATTTAATTTTCATAAAGTCCGAACAAAACATATTTTACTTGTACGATTTTTAAATGTTTTGTCTAAAGATGAGAGTCTTTTCTGATTATTCAAATTAATTGGTTTGGTTTGTTTTGTTTTACAGCATATCAACCTCAGTGGGTCATTGAATACCGATAAAGTTTTGAAATAAATCAATTCTTAATGGATAATACAATTTTTTTATAAATACATTTTTCTATTTAACCCATAGATGGGATCCTAACAGGTACTACCACTCCGGGTCAGAGTGGACCAGGGAGCAATGGTGATGAAGGGGTGCTCCACATTCCCCAAACCTCCAAAACTGGAACCTCGCCATCAGATAGAGTTTAATGTCATTCCCATGACATGTAGACCCGCAGTCACCGCCTTCTAGCACCCATATATTCAAATTAAATCAGATTTTTTTAGAAACGTTTTGGAGGTCCTTACTGTCGTAAAACAAAACAAATATCTCAGTTGAGTGGAGTAAATATGATGCTTTTTATGTAAGTAATTAATCTTTTAAAATATTAAAGGTTTAATTTTATTTCTTTAATTTTCCCACCCCCTTAGGCAATATCTATCAAAAATTAATTTTTACACCGCCCGGTGGGCTTTTTTTTGCTAGTTATAATAATAACGTGATTATTTGTTTTATTTCAATCAATTTGCACCAGAGTGTAGCTTAGTGCTTAAGCTTAACAAACCATAAAGCGTTTAGAATGTCATACTGATGTTACATAATTATTAGATTCCTAATATTTATGTACAGTAGTGTAGAAACCAAAATGGCTGTTATAAGTTGCAGCCCACGGCCTTGGAGCATTGAATGACAAGGCTTGACCTCATCCTGATCCTTCCGGTGGATACCGTGAGAATCGGTGGAGAAGACCCTCTTCCGGTTTAGATTAGAAAGAGATTTTTAGTCAGATCGGCCAAAGCCACGACAGTGGTAAGTCGTGTTATGCACAGTGCCGACTCAATCTGCGCAGGTAGTCTGGTGGGGATTTCAGAATAAAATATGATCTAAGTTAAATCGAAATCTTGTGTTATTATCTAAAAACTACCAATGACACAGGGCTTCTGATAAAGAGAAATCCCCAATGGAAGACCAGACACGAAGTCCCAAGACGAAGTCCAGACGCTAGAAGAGACGCTGGAAGAAGAATAATAGAAGTAAGAAAGTAAGGAAAGAGAGTATACAACACTGATCATTCATCTTTGGCAACTGTTTCTAATTACACCGTGGAATTTCCACAGGTTAATATATATCTTATTATAATGGAGATTTTTTGTCTGTTTGTAACCAAAATTACTTCCCCGCTTACGTCACTACACTCCCAGGAATTGCATACATTTATTAATGAGTATTTAATTTATAGTTTAAATCATTAATACATTGAATAATATTTCTTATTTATTAACGATGTTTCTACGAAAATCTAAGTTAGATCTGCCTCAAAACAGCTCATGTTATTAGTGCGTTTAAAATCCTGCAATATGTCTTATACATCACTAAGAAATAAAGGTTTACATAATAATACGGTGTGGTTTATTTGCATACTGGTTTTAACAAAACCGGGTTTAATAGATAATTACTTGGTGTTATTGATCTCAGATATCATTGTTTTATTCTCCAATGAATTAAAATCAATTCTATGAATGATTTTTTTTTATAGAAACCAATTGAAATATTATTAAAATAAGCGTAATCTTTTTATATGCGTTCTTACATAATTTCGTTAGTGTTTATAATTTAATCTATTTCAATACATTAAAACTTAAATACTTACGCCTAGAGGGCGCATATTTTTGCTAGTATTTATATATTTACGTACCGTAGTGTCCAGACCAAGTGTAGTCAGCATGAGGAAGAAGATGATTGCCCAAAATACAGATCCCTTAAGTGTAGAAATAACCTCTGGATAGACGTGAAAGATAAGTCCAACATCTGTAAGTACAACAATATATATATATATGAAATAAATATTTTTAGAAAAAACAAACAAATGATGTTATAATTCGCTGACAGAAATCTGTTTCGACCTTTTATTAAAGCGGTCTTCATCAAGAGCGAAATATTTGTGATGGAAAGACGGTGTGAGTAAACCGTTACAAACGAATGTTCATGTTCGGAGCCGGAGTTTTTTTAAATTTTGAAAATGCATATTCTGTTTTAAAAAATATTTTTTTTTTATCTTTTAAAATCAGAAGCATTATAATCCACAAGAAAACTCAAAAGAGTTTGTTGTAAAAATATATTAAAAAATGTATAAGAATTATCAAAAATGTTCATGATTCCAGCCACTGCAGACCACATTAGCCCCCGAAGATGTAGAAATCCATGTATTTTGTTTTTTTAAAAGATAATATGAAAAGTAAATGGAAGTGAATCCGACAGTATGAATTAAATATTTTTAGAAAATACAAACAAATGATGTTATATATATATGAGGAAAAAAGAGTAAAGAAAAGAAATGTAGATGGATAAAATGAATTTAATCGATATCACATTAATCGATATCACTTACACATGTGTTTCGGTCAGTTTATGTGTGTGAAAATATTTCGCACACATAGAAGATTCGACCTTCATCAGAGTGAACATTTATTTTGAAAAGTGAAAAAATAAATGTTCACTTTTTTTTTAAAATTATTTATCAAAATAAATGACTCTGATGAAGGTCGAATCTTCTATGTGTGCGAAATATTTTCACACACATAAACTGACGAAACACATGTGTAAGTGATATCGATTAATGTGATATCGATTAAATTATTTTATCCATCTACATTTTTTTCTTTACTCATTTTTCCTCATATTGTCGGATTCAATTCGTATATATATATTATATATATATATATATATATATATATATATAAAAAATAATAGAGTGAGCGAAATTGCCTAGACGGTAACAGTCAGACAGTGAGGAGTCTATCTCCTTTTTGCTATCGCTAGATCAGAGAGTTTGTTTTTGCGCCTGAGGTGGGGCGCCCCAGCTACCATCAGCTCCCCACTTTACCGCACAGATCTAAGCTGTGCAACATTGTTGCGAGAGCCGGTATGGAACACAGAACTTTGTGGTTCCTCGGCTCTACCGACTGAGCTTGAGCTTGGAGTAACCAGCCGATTGATCGGAAGGGGGCTTCTCTCACCGCCCGTCTCGCCTAAGTAAGGATCACACAAGAATGCTGCATTTCATGAACTGCTCAGTCACCAGGGTTCCGTTATTAAGCATCACGAGTTGCCAACCATGGCCAACAGGTGTCCCCACATGAGGAGGGTTTTACCCCTCTGCAGAGGCACAGTCGGTGTATTCTTCTGTCTCAACCGACAGGGTGGGATGTTGGGTAAATACATAATAGCAATATGAATGTTTCAATAGCAAATATAGCTCAAAATCTTTTTTATGGACAGGACACGGCGACACGAGTTCAAGTCCTGAACGAGGTTGTTTGCATTTCACATAGCGCCCAGAGCCGGGAAAAGTATGCATCCCTCTATTCTCCATCCATCTATGAGTGACTAGTTGGACTGACAGGACTCTTTAATCTTGTTTGACAACCGGTCTAGTAGGATCAATCACGAGGGTAATCCCAAATGTAAGCTCTCCAAAACATTTAGAAATCATAGAAACGTTTATCGTTAATTGTCAATGATGCTTACATCCCAGTTCAATCCTGAGTAGAGGCAGTAACATAGAAAAATAATTAACACAACTCCTACCCCAGCTATGGTTACCGGAAAGAGAACAGGATACCCCTTGGACTAAATAAAGGGTTAGGTTCAATGTTCCGTGATATCTCCCGATTACGACAAGAAAGTTCCCGAGTTCGAGAAGGTTATCGAGTCCGACAAGAAATACCTGAAGAAGGCCGGAGGGCATATGGGCCGAAACGTTGTACAAATAACAATGAAGATGGGGACAATAGTCCGAATAACGCAGATAACGCATTTTTATTTATTAAAAAAAACTATTTAAAAGCAAAAAATCAACATATAAGCTTGCCCATCTAATAGAGGAGGAGAAGGAGGAGAAGGAGGAGGAGGAGGAGGAGGAGGGGGAGAGGAGGAGCTCTCAAAGTAGTTTTAACTAACAAGAAGAGAACCGCTTTGGTTTGAATTCAGAGTTTTCTTTCTCCTAGGCCGGTTGCCATACTAAGATTTAAAAAAGCCCAATCTGCCCTGATATTTACCCATAGCTGGAGGGAGAATAGTTTTCCTCTTCAGCTATGAGTAAATAGTAGGTCGGATTGAATTCTTTATCCTTGATTGAGCAGCCACTCTAGGTGAAGGAAAACTCTGGATTCAAAACAGTTTTACTCCGCTTATGTCCCGTCCTACTCAGAATGTTGTAGTCTGTATGCGGTCTCAATTCTTCCTCTGATTTACAATTCCATTTCGCAGAATTATGATTTCAGATTTGGTAAACACTTTGTTCTTATAGTATTAAAATATTGAAATAAGCTTCTTTAGACAACCAGTCTAAGAGAAGGAAATTTCTGAATTCAAACTAGCTGCATATCCAAACCATTCATCACATTTTCCTACATTCTCATCTTTTTAGAGACCTTACTTTTGGGAGCTAAAAAGGTGAACTTTTCTTACCGTCTCTAGACACGTCCCCAACTTCTTTTTGTTGAACGTGGGCCATGTATCCGAGGACAGAAAAGACAGCAAATCCGGCTAAGAAACTGGTGCAGCAGTTAACAGCACTAGTGACTATTGCGTCTCTGAAATAAAGAAGAAGGAAAATAGAGAATGTATTTACAAAAGAAAAAGTCATGGTAGAAGGTAAGTATAGTATGCAAGCACGTGGAATGTTTTACTGGCGACAATGTATGAGTTACTTATTAATTAATATTGATTAATATTTGATATTTAATAACATATGACGAAAAGAATAGCTGTTGCCTAAATGTACATTATATATATATATATATATATATATATATATATATATATATATATATATGAGGAGTAACGGATTGAGTAAATCCGCCAAAATGTGATATGTAATGTAAAATTGAGGAAAATGCGGATAAAACACAAAACAACTTCGTTCAAAATTTGAACGAAGTTTTTTTGTGTTTTATCCGCATTTTCCTCATTTTTCAATCACACACACACACAGACACACATACATACACATGTACATATATATATATATAATATATATATATATATATAATATATTCGTCCACACATACACACACATACACACACACACACACACACACATATATATATATATATATTTTGTTTATTCATTTAAGTCACCAATACAAAGTTCGTCTTACCAATGGTTTCAGATGTTCATCCGTCATCAAAGACGTTGACTTTTTTCAAGTCAACGTCTCTGATGACGGATAAACATCTGAAACCATTGGTAAGACGAACTTTGTATTTATGTAGACTTATATAAATAAATAAATACAGCTCTTAAAGAAATAATTGAGCACTTTATAATCATTTCTCCAATATTAATAACAAAAAATTATATATATATATATATATATATATATATATATATATATATTCATCCACAGATAGCCCTGTTTCGCCTTGTCACGACTCTTCTGTGTGACTAGACTTGGAGGCTGCATTAGACCAAGATCCGTTCCGAATCGATTATCTCGGAAGTAAATCGCCATTCTGTATTTATCAGCTAAATATCCCGATTTAAATATACCAGAAAAAAACAACTTTTTTTAGGGAAAATCAAGAATGCTTTAGATGAAAATTTGAAACCAAACAAATAACTTAAGACAATTCATTTAAAATTTTGGGCTTTCTGAGATTTATCCTAAGGTCGGTCATCTGGCCAACGTTGGCGCTAAAGATATTCCATAGACGGTGTCAGAATGTTGGGATGAACTCCTTCAATTGCCTACAAAATTGCCTTACTATCTATGTTCATATTTACATTCTATAACACTAGCTCCTGTGCCACAGCGATCCACTTCCAAATAGGAATAATTTAAAAAAAAAATCATATTTGACCCATACATGGGACCCTAAATTGTGAGGCACGTAGGAAATGGATTCGTCAACCGGGTTTCAAATCCTGGACAAGGCTGTTTGCATTTCACATATCGCTAATATTATAATGAATTAATGAATTAGATGAATGAATTAATTTTTTTTATCAATTAATTAATTAATTTTTTATTTAAAAAATAAATTTTTATTTCTTATTTTTTAATTTTTATTTTTTAGATAAATAAAAAATAAATTTCAATAAATTTCAATAAATCTATGTTATTTTTTATTTTTTATTTTTTGTTATTTTATTTTTTATTTTTTATTTAAAAAATAAGTTTTTATTTTTTATTTTTATATTCTTATTTTTTATTTTATATTAATTAATTAATTTATTAATTAATTTCTATTGGGTGTCAGAATGTTGGGATGAACTCCTACCAACCTAAAAAATTGCCTTACTATCTATGTTCATATTTAAATTTTATAACACTAGATCCTATGCCACAACGATCCACTTCCAAATAGGAATAATTTAAAAATAATAATATTTGACCCCTATAAATTGTGAGGCACGTGATGTAATGGTTATAGTCGTAGGAAATGGATTCGTCAACCGCGTTTCAAATCCTGGACAAGGCTGTTTGCATTTCACATATCGCTAATACCATTGGAAAAGGTATGCATCCAACTACTCTTCTTCCAGCTATGAGTCAATAGTAGAGCAGACTTGGGCTCTTTAAGCTTGGCGGGATAACCTGTCTAGGAGAAGGAAAACCCTGAATTAAAATCTGTTAAACTCCGCTTAAGAAATTAGCCTTGTGTCGCATCCTGTTCTTGCGAGGAGGATTTGTAAGGATATATATGGGACCCTAACTCGGGGTCAGAGTGGACCTGGGAGTAATGGTAATGAACTGGTACTCCACACTCCACAGATCTTCAGAACTGGAGCCTTACCTATGAGATGCAGTTTAATGTTATACTCAGGATATTCTTTTCATTTGGAGGGGGGATTATATTCCCAACGATTATGAAATAGTAATTATTTAATCTTAATTAGCATTTTATTTATTAACGATGTCTTTATTATAGTCTAGCTGAGTTAGATTTGCCGCAAAACTGCCAACATTAATAATGCATTTAAAAATCTTAAGATATGTTATATATAAGAAATAAAGATTCACAAAGTATATGGTAGAAATAATTTCTATAATGATTTTAACAAAGCTGGGTTTGATAAATAATTATTTGCTGTTACTGATTTCTAATACTATCATGTTATTCTCAAACGAATTAAAAACAATCATATAATAATTTTATATAAGTTAAAAGAAAGGAAATGAATCACCGGTATGAGTATATATAAAAAATATGAAAACCACAAAATGCTGTTAAAGTGAAAAATTTTATAACATAGCTGATATTGAACAATATTTCGATTTTAAGAAAATCATCATCAGAGCTTGTTTATACTCCATGTTTAAAAGCGGAGATACGACTTTTGTCTCCGCTCATGGATTTGAATAAAGGGTTAGGTTTCAAAGTTCTGTGAAGGCTCCCGATTACGACAAGAATGTTCCAGGCTTCAAAGAGAAGGTTCCAGAGTTCGAGAAAGTTTGAGTCCGACAAGAAGTACTTGGAGAAGCCGGAGGACACATCGACCGAAAACGTTGTACAGATAACAATAAAGATGTACTTCAAAATTATAGACCGTTCCTACTTTTGTAAGATAGCAATCTAATCTCTCTAATAAGATAAAGCGAGAATTATTTAAAGCTGTAGCCGTGTCAGTGATAGTGTATGGTTGTACCACTTGGGCTCTAACGAAACTCTTGAAAAAAGCTACATGGGAACTACATGCAGCATACTGTGGTGATCAAATCGTTGAAGCCCTCCCAACCAAAAAAGAACCTTACGACCATTTGCCGCTTGTCAGGTAAATTATCCAAATAAAACGAACGAACTATTAAGTGACATTCTTCTATGGACGTAGATACACATACACACCAGTGTAGACCAACCAGAAAAAAACCTACATTAATCAGCTCTATTTGGATTATGCTTCACAGAAGACTTGATAGGGGAATGACCGATAGGGAAGTGTGGCTAGAGAGTTATGGGGACCCTTGCAGTCAGTGTGACCTGATGATGATGATGATGATGATGATATTGTTGCATTAGAAAGTTGCGGTATAACAAAGTGTGCGTATGAACAGAAAAGTATAGAATGCATAATTACTTACTTATAGCAATTGTTGTTAAATTTATTGTAACTGGAAAGTGCTAATAAGACTCCAAATCCAGGACAAGGAAAAAGAATATTTGGGGCAGCGGCATCAATCCAAACCTTGAGGACAAAAAAGAATGACAGGAGAATATTAAATACAAAGAGTAATTTTTAATAATTCGGTAATAAAATGAAAAAAAAATAGAAATATGAGAAAAGTGTAAAACAATATATATATATATATATATATAATATATATATATATATATATATATATATATATTATATATATATATATATATATATATAATCCAGAAGTCCAGAAGAAATCTTCCTTACGACACAAGCGAGTTTTATTTAAAAAACCTGTCGCAGTTTGAGAGCTCAATGTGTGCTCTAATGTTAGAGTCACAGAGCAAATATATAAGTTAAAGAATAACAAAAGACATTCGCATCTGATGAGTCGGAGAGTTAGACACTTTGTTAATCTCCTGAAATAGACTATATGCTAAATCTCTAAGTCTTTGTTATTTCTTTACTTATTATATATATATATATATATATATATATAATATATATATATATTAGCAGGACTTGTGGATATACCACAGTATGATAATTTGATTATTTCCATTTTCCCACGAGCATCACACGTCACTCACAGGTGACGCCATACACTAACCTCATCACTCTCTTTATCTTACAATAATAACGATGAAAGGATACACATCAGTGATATAGAATTGAATTCACTTATATATAATGTATAACCATAACGTAAGCCTTACCAGTACAAACTAAAAAAAAAAAAACAGGACCCCGTTATCTAAATATGTATAGTAGTAAAAACAAAGCAGGTAAATATCCAATAATAAAATGTGGTATTGTAAAACGTAGAATCTTGAAAAAGTAGAATTTGATTATTACAACGTTTGATACGTTTACTTAAAAGGATTTGCAAAATGCTTCAATTTGTAAAAAGTATAATAATATTGATTGAACTCACTTTCTTTCTTATTATATTTTTTGAGTAGCATATCCTTTCTTTCTTTATAATAAAAACAGAATAGTCCATTATATGTCCACATATGCATAAGAAAGGCATGTACTGCTATCAGCAGGTTATCGACCATATGGAAATCTGATCTCTCTGTTAAGATAAAATGGGAATATTTTCAAGCTGTAGCCGTGTCAGTACTATTGCGTGGTTGCACCACCTGGACTTTAACGAAACGCTTGGATAAAAAGCTAGATGGAATCTACACGGATATTGTGTGGTGCTTTGAATACATCATGGAAGTAGCACTCAACAAAACAACAGTTGTACGGTCACTTACCTCCTATCTCACAGAAAATCCCAAATAGGACGGAAAAGCCATGCTGAGTACCGCTGGGGAAGTAAATATGAATTCATACTGTAGTAACGAGTCGAACTTATCTGACTCAAAGCGACCTAGATGCCTGGCCTGCGAAACTGTCACTGACAAGGAAATGAATGTGGTCGGGGGAAGAAGAAATGTGGTACGCCATTATGCCCACTCTGAGTAAGAAGTGTCAAGAAATTGGAGGGGGCAGAATGGACTTTTTATAGAGGTTGCGAGGAATTATGGGTGACTACCCATAGTGCATTGCAACTTTTATTTGACTATAAAAGCGACCTATTTTGGCCTGAACGACAGACTGCATTTTTGTTCTTCAGTAACAGTGTCGAGAGAACAGAAGAGGAAAAAGAAGAGGAAAAAGAAGAGGAAAAAGAAGAAGAAGAGGAAGAGAAAGAAGAAGAGAAGGAAAAGCTGGTGGACAATTTTCACATACACACCAGTGTTATCCGACTAGCAAAAACTTTCAACTCTGTATGAACGCTGGAAGCTGTCTCGGAGACTTACCAAAGTTCATGTGTTTTAAACAAAATGGTGCAACTCCTCATTGGTAAACCTCTGAATTTAGTAGGCCATTTCGCATACATCGGTCGCAATATCTCATCTACTGAAAGTAATGCCAACGTACGCATAGGAAACATATGTACTGCTATTGACAGCCAGGTTATCAAAAGATGGAAATCTGATCTCACTGATAACATAAAACAGAATTCTTCCAAGCTGTAACCGTTTGCATTTTATATAGTGTTAATTCCTTTCGGATAGGTGTGAATCTAGCTATTCTCCCTCCAGCTACATGTAAATAGTAGGGCAGACTGAGCTCTTTAGCCTTTCATGAGAAAAAAAAGTGGCCTTGTGTTATTACTAAAAACTATAAATGGCACAAGGCAACTATCATTTTACTATCAACACGTCATCTACATTCCGAGCCAATAACGCCACACTGGGTCAGTTTGGGAGCTTGGTTGGGATTGGATGGTTCCACTCATGGGATCAAAAAGTTCTAGCAGTTAGAAAAATAGTTTATATTTAATCAGATGCCTCCCAGAAGTTTATTTTGCACTCATGGACGAGACTTTTGTGCACCTATTGCTCCACCAGTGGCACCACCACCTGAATGTAGTCGGATTATATATGTGAGTAAAGACGTCTTGACACAAATGTTACTCACCTCCGCATTGAGTAGTTTTTTCCATTTTGGTTTTAAGTAGAAGATGATTCCATTTAACGACCCAGGGAGAGTACTGCCACGAATTAATAGGACAATCAGGACAAGGTAGGGCAAAGTCGCTGTCACCCAGACAACCTGAATAAAAAAGAAAGAAAATGAAAAGATAACATTTGATTTATAAAGAGTTTTCGAACAAGCGGCAATCAAATTATTTTCCTGTCGCATGCGACAGAACAATTATCTTGACTAATATTCCATTTACTCTAACAAAGACACTAAAGCAATGGTACGCTCACCCGATGGTGACACAGGTTCCTTTGACATAGTCACTGGAATCCTACAAGGGCCATATATCTTATTATAATGGAGATTGTGTGTTTTTCAGTCTGTAACCGAAACTATATTACTACTCAAGTCACAATTCCCTTAATTATTTACGTCAAATTCTCCATGATTTCATTCTTTTAAACCTTCAGTTATTAATAAAAATTGTTTTACATTATCAATACTGTTGACCATATCTACGTACTAATAACATGCAATTGTATTTATATATACAACAAAATAGCGGTTTACAGTTTGAACGAGAAGGCTAATTTGCATATTGATATTTAAAATTTTATTTTAATAAATATGTGCTTGTATTATTGATTTCTAATTGTTTGGTTTTATCTTAAGAAATATAAACAAAATCTCGTGGATAAATCTTAAAATAAATTTATTTACAAGAAGAAATAACAGTAATATTATCCTTTACTTCCTATTTTAACTAAATAGTTAAATTAGGAAAATTTACCAATGAAAGAGGGAGTAATGGAAAATGATGGAATAGTTAGTTTCAAAGTTGTTCTATTTTTCGATTATACCCCCTCTGTTGCAGATCTTTTTATCTGTATTCTTAGTCAGTTTCATTAGCCTTTCTAATTTAATATGATATTTTATTATATCAAAACTTAAATACTTGCACCCGGAGGGTGCATATATTTGCTAGTATCTATAATATGCCTACACTAGGGGTTCTCAAACTTTTAAATCCGTAGACCTCTACTAAAATTTGATTGATTGCAACCAATTATGTAATTAATGAATTCTACACAAACGTTTATGTAAAACTGTTAATTGTAAAATAACCATAAAATAAACAGTAAATTAATCATAATGTAAAAAAAAAGCTGCAAATATTTAATACTAACTTAATAACTTACCAAGGAAGCACATTTCCTAATGTAATGGGTGAAGCTGATGACTTTTGATAAGTTCATGAATATTGGGCTTAAACTTTTGAAAATATAACATGAGCATTTTATCCAGGATTCTTGTGGAATTAATTTCTTCTAATTACTAAGAAGGCTTACTAGTTTCTATAGACCCTTTGTAGACTCCAGAATACTTACAGACCCCTTAGTTATTGTATAGACCCCCAAGGGGGTTTATGTAGACCACTTTAAGAAATCCTAGCCTAGACTTTGTACTTCGAATATCATTAGATCCCATAAAAGAAAAAGGTCTCAAACTAAAAAGAGGTAAGAAACTGGCGATATCCTGCAGAGACTATAACGGATGCCGACTACGCAGATGATCTGGCACTTCTTGCAAATACACCTGCACTAGCCGAATCCTTGATACATTGCCTGGAAAAGGCAGCACGGAACATTGACCTTTATGTAAACTCCGAGAAAACCGACTTCATGCGTTTTTAAAAGAAAGTAGGCATCTCCACACTCGACAGTAAGCCTCTAAAACCGCTGGAATAATTCACTTATCTTGGTAGTAATATCCACAGAAACCGATAGCCTGCTATAAACAGATTGTCAGTCATATGGCAATCCGATCTCACTGACAAGTTAACGTGATAATTCTTCAAAGCCGTAGTTGTATCGGTGCTACTGTATGGTCGCACAACTTAAACCCTAACGAAGCGCCTAGAGAATGATCTATATGGGAACTGCACAAGTACATATAAACTAAAATTGGAAATATATTTCTAAAATTATCAACTCACTGAAAATATGCTTCACCAATTTCCTTCAACAAACCTACGCAAGGCTGCTTTTTCAACAATGAGTGATAAAACAAAGTACAGGAACAATTACGATATTCAAGATCTATTGCATGTGGCACTCGCTGGACCATATGACCCTTAGGCACCCCTTTTTGATCTCTATTCAGAAGAACATCTTTTTTAATTTACACCGTCAATATCCGGTTGTTTGTTAGGGGTTAGTTTTATAATTAAAAAAAAATCTAAAAATCGGCTGTTAACAAACAACCGGATATTGACGGTGTAAATGAAAAAACATGTCCTTCTGAATAGTTAAAAAAGGGGTGCCTAAAGGTCATATGGTCCCACTTTCTTCTATCAAGCCAAGACAAATAAGAAACAGTCTCACTGTTCCCATTGACTGTACACTGAGGGGAGGAGGTTAGTTTATATTGATGATAGATTTCTGTATTAAGTAAAGCTAATTTTACACATGCCTACATAAATACTTTTAACAAATTCTTTAATTTTATACACTGGTCCGTGTATCGATCTAAATGTTACATAATCTATGCGGTTGCATAAGATTATTGTCAATCCCCTGTAATTCTAAAGGGATGGCCTTTTCATATCACGGGCGGGACTTTCCATGGAATAGTACAGAAAGCCCGCCAAATTACGTGAAGTCACGTGGGACCTGGTTGGTTCCTCAGTTTTCAGTTGGACGTCGGGCAGAGAGGATGTCCTGCCTTAAACTCGAACTCACACTGCATACGCGCGCTATGTTAGTCAGATATTTAGTTACATGAAATGTATAGTTAAGGAAATAAAAGCTTCAGAAAAATAACACGGTCTTGTGATTAATGGGTGTCTTGGTAACAAGACTGATGAACCAAGAAGAAATGAGTTAAGTGCGACTGACCAAGAAGAAGAACCTAAGATAGAAGATGAACAGAAGAAGAATAGAAGTAAGAAGTAAGTAACGAGGGGGTATACAACATAAAAACATGCGTGCAATCTTAAACAAATCGTAGAAACAAAACCCACCAGGAAGCGTATTTGATCCCTATTTTACAAACCAAACGAGTAAGACAAACAAGATATTTTGGGCATTGCTGGAGACGCGGGGACGAAATCATAAGTGGAAACCTGCTCTTGGGCACGTCAGTGTGGGCCGTCTAGCAAAGATCTAAATCGACCAGCTCTGTTAGGATACTGGATGCTTATGATGAGGACCTCCCAAGGGTGATGAATGATAGGGAAGGTTGGAGAGTTATTGTTATGGGTGTCCTTGCTACTGTCGTAGCATATCTAATATTGATCGGTAGTGAGGTGTAACTTAAAATGATTGCAAGCAAAAAACCATAGGGGCATATAGTTTGAGTGATCTGTCATGATTCACGGGATTATTTGAGACGTGACTTTTGATTGGATTAGAAAGTCACGTGATCAAAAAAATAGAAGAAAGCTAGCCGGAATCTCTAGTCAATCTAATATCGAATTGACGATCAGTCGCTATTTCGGAATGGTCTCATTTACTGATTCCCCGTGCTCCTTTTATCTCTGTCTCTGTGTGTGTGTGTCTCTCTCTCTCTTTATATATATATATATATATATATATATATATATATATATATATATTAATAATTTGAAGGCAATTACAACGCGTATAAAAAATAAAAACAAATAGATGTTATTTTTGTCTTGTCGATTTTGAAGTATAAACTCCATCATCAGATGCACCTCTGATGATGAAGTTTATACTTCGAAATCGGTAAGACAAACATAACATCTTTTTGTTTTTATCTTTTATACGCATTGTAATTGCCTTCAAATTATTAATATATTATAACATACTTAACAATACTTCAAGCAAATTACCAATTACTTTCTTTCTTTCTTTCTTTCTTTCTTTCTTTCTTTTATCTTCGTTCTTTTCCTTTCTCTGTAACTATTTATGTATCGTTATGTCTGCGTCACACCTTTATCGTCCCTCTCTTCATTTTTTCATTCTGCTATCACCCCCCTCTCTCTCTCTCTCTATTTATCTATCTATCTATCTATCTATGTATATATATATATCCACACACACACACACACACACACACACACACACGCGCGCGCGCACACTTACAAATACACACGCGCGTGCGCAAACACACACGCACACTTACAAATTTACAAAATCAAAGGAAAAAAATAAATCACCTTATGTACATGGATGATATCAAGATTTTTGACAAAAATGAAAAAGAACCGGAAACCCTTGTACAAACGACAAGAATATTCAGCCTGCATATAGGAATGGAATTCGGCATCGACGAGTGTACTATGCTCGTGATTTAAAAAAAAGGGAAAACAGAAACAGTGGAAGGAATAGAACGACCTAATTAGGAAGAAGTAATGACACTTGGACAAGAGGAGATATTATAAATACCTGGGAATACTGGAAGCGGACACCATCAAACAAAGAGAGGAAAAGTAAGAAAAGAGTACCGTAGAAGGACAAGAAAAGAATTCTAGAAACCAAACTCTGCAGCAGAAATCTCGTTCCCCTTGTTGTATACATTGACCATTCTTAAAATGAACAAGAGGAACTTCGACAAATGGAACAAAGGATAAGGAAACTTATTAAATGCATTACACTCAAAAGACGACACAGACAGATTATATGTGTCAAGGAAAGAAAAAGGAAGGGGTCTCGCCAGCATTGAAGACTGTGTAGATGCGACAATTTAAGCACTCGAAGAAAATACTAAAAACAGTTGCAACATATGGACAAGCACAAATATAACAAAAACAGGAAAACAGAAATGGGAAGAAAAACAACTATCTGGATACTTCAAGCGACAAACTGGAGAGATCGCACACGAGAAGACCTGGACATGGCTAAGAAGCGGAAACATCTAGAGAGAAAATGAACTGGACAAGAAATTAATTTTCAACATGCCACCAAATGGTATATTCACAACCAGAATATCTGGGACTTACAGAGATACAGACGGTCACCTAACCCCGGCTAAAAGACCAGAATTTGTGTTAATTAGCGAGAGGAAGAAAATGTCATCTCGTGCGAAAAAGAAAAGAAAAAAAAAGAAAAAAAAGAAGAAAAAATGAAAAGATAAACAAATATTTTGACCTTGCCAGAGAACTGAGAAAGCTATGGAACATGAAGGTAAAAGTCGTACCAATTATAAGTGGTGCCGTTGGAACGGTTTCCAAGGGTTTAGAAAAGGGTCTGGGTGAAATAGAAATCAGGGGAAGAATCGAGACCATCCAACCAACACCATTCTCAAAAACGGTTAGAATACTCAGAAATGTCCTGGAGACTAGAGGAAACTTGCTGTCAACCAGACTCCAGGGAACTTAGGTGAATGTGAAAAATTATCATGGAGCGATATAATAATCATAATGATAATAATAATTTAAGTCTTTGCTTACTTTAAACCGCTCACAGCGGCTCTCACACAACTGCGATTCTACCGTAAGCCACTGGCAGTGGTCTCTCGCACGTGTAACTTGTTTACAAGGAGAAGGACCAAAGTTACAATAATAATAGGACCTTTTTTTTTTAATAGAATGAGTTATGAGGTGAATAAATAGAGAACTTTGAAATAACCCATCATCATATATGATTTTCCCGATTTTATTGTTCTTATGGCAACACCAGAGCCCGGTTGCTGAGGGTCTTAGTGTCCTGGATATTACATTAGACTGCATGTTGTAGTGATGTTTCAATTCTGGAGTTCTGTGGAGTACCCCTTCATTGCAATTACTTCCAGATCCACTCTGACCCGGAGTGGTAGTACCTGTTAGGATCCCAACTATGGATTAAATGCGGTAGAGTCAATCAGGTAGTTGGTTCATTGGTTGGGTTTTACGGCATATCAACCCTTGTTGGGTCATTTTATGACGAAGATGTTTTGTTTTACTCATTCTTGATGGGTACTTCTTTTTTTTCTTTTCTGCCCCCCCCCCCCAATCTCACAAACCATCCGGGTGAGACGGACTAGACATTCAGGACACTGCTGGAGAAGCGGAGATGAGCTCATAAGCGACGTTGCCAACACATGGACATGCTAACGTAGGACGCCGGCTAAGGACCAACTATGCGAAGACTCTGGATGCCGCACAGAGGCCATGAGTAATAGGGAAGGGTGGCGAGGGATTGTCATGGATATCCGTGCTGCGCGCGCGACATGATGATGATGGGTACTCAATTTTTCTTTTTTTAAAACTCATTTTTAAATACATTTTCGTTAAATCCATTTTTTCTATTCAACCCATGGATAGGATCCTAACAGGTACAAACCACTCCGGGTCAGAGTGGACCTGAGAGTAATGGTGACAAAGGAGTACTTCACATTCCCCAGAGCTCCAGAACTGGAAACACACCATCCAATAGAGTTTAACGTCATACTCAGGACAATAAGACTCTCAGCCACCACCTTCTGATAAAAAGGGTTGGGGGTTTGCCATAAAGGCAATAGGGTTGGGACAATCATAGAGTTAATGAGCAACACTCACCTTTCCGGAACTTTTAATTCCCTTCCATAAACTGAAGTAAACAATACCAAAAACTGCGCACAGGCATAAACACATTTTCCATTTTACACCACCAACATTTTGTATTCCGTTTGCGTATTGGAGTTCCAAAACACTAAATCTGAAAAACAACACAAAATAAGGAGTTAAAGGAATAAAAACTTTATTAATTAATTAATTTTCAAAATTAGGTATGACTTCAATTAAGCATATATCCTCCAAAAATTGTCGGCTTAAAGCCATATAAAAATAAACACATTTGTTTGTTTACTTACCCTCATATATATATAATATATATATATATATATATATATATATATTATATATATTATATGCGTGTGTGTGTGTATGTATGTGTGTGTGTGTGTGTGAAATTTGTCCCTCACCTCGCCAAACTCATACTTAAAAGATTACAAAATAGCTTATATTTGATCACACACCACACACACACACACACACACACACACACACACACACACACACACACCACACACATCACGTAGTAAAAACATTGTAAAAAAATTTTTTCATCACGTAGTAAAAATATTTATAAAAATTTCCTTACGTAGTAAAAACATTGTAATTACAACATATATTTAATAATAATAATAATAATAATAATAATAATAATAATAATATAATTACTAAATAAATTACCCCCTCCCCACAGTCATCACGTAGTAAAAACATTGTAAAATAATTTTCATCACGTATTAAAAAATATTGTATTTACTAAATAGATATAATAATTTAATAATAATTATGTAATGATTACTAAATAAATTTCACACACACACTCATCACGTAGTAAAAATATTGTAAAATAATTTTCATCACGTAGTAAAAAATATTGAAATAAAAATGACATTAACTAAAATTAAATGAAATACTAAATAGAATTCACACACACACACACACACACACACACACACAACACACACCACACACAACACACACACATTAATCGCGTAGTACAAAAAGGGGGATGCCGTTATTTCAATTAAATAGGGTCTATATTTTTTCTATTAATTATATTTTAATAATAATACACACATATTCACACACACACATTTCACTTAGCATAAACGGGTAAACCGTTGCGGTGTTTTAAAAATTTAAAGACGCTGGCGTTTGTCAACAATTTTAAATGGATTTTTCTCCCTCACATTTGAAGATAGATAAAAAAAGATGCCCAACACACACAAAAAAAAACAGAGGCTCGTAGCCTTTTTTATTTTCAGTAATAATTTATTTTTCCTAACTGTAATAAAAAAGACGACTTCTAAAATAAATTAAAAAAACACCTCCCCTCCCACCCCACACGTCGGTACAGGCTTTGAACTTCTAAGCATATGGTCGTAGAAAGGCAAATTATACTCATATGTATTTTTTTTTTTGTGGTGTGGTTGACTCGTAGATCTCGACAGATCATCCACCTGCGCTTCCGAAATACTTTCAGTCATCTTGCCTCGGCTTGTCACTGATTCCAGTCTTCGGGAAGGAGAGCATGCGGTGCGTGTCGCACAAGCGCACAACATGTCAACATGTGCAGATATTTTTGCAAGTCCCACGGTGATGGAGGAACGGTGGTATGTGCTGGCCTGACGGACTGCATGCACATAGCTGTGAATCCACGCGTGGCGAGGTTGTGAGTTACTGAGCAGCCCCTGGGTAGAACTGCCCACCCAGACATCTGGGAAGGGTATAGAAAAGGTGACCTAAACAAATATCAAGCAAGTAACCTGTGGCTGGCGGCTGTTCACATTAGCAGGGCGAAAACAAGAAAATATCACAACAAACCTAGGCTAACAATAGCTACCTGAAATGTTCGGACATCTCTTAAAACCCTAAACAATGAACTGGTACCGTGGCAAAGAACTCTCGATATGGGGCAGACATCTTGAGTCTTGTGAAAGTCCGCTTCAGCTAGGACGACCAATTGACAGAAGTGGCGTCCGGGTACACATTCCTACATCTAAGACTGACCACATATGTGGCATGTGTGGCAGGGCCTGCCCGTCGAGGGTTGGGCTTCTCAGTCACGTAAGGTCGCATGCGAGTGGAAACCAAGAAAGGGGTTCATGTGTGACAGGAAACAAACAAATTTGGATCAGGGGACCCTCTGCGTGCTCACATCCGAACTACTTGTAGAAATGGCCTTATTCTGCGAAGAAGTGACAATCACCATATATATATATATATATATAATATATATATATATATTATATATATATATATACTAGCAAAAGTACCCGGTCCATGACAGACTAAAAAAAATTAACACCAGGTAGTGAATGGTTAGAGAGATAATAAGAGGAAAATAATTATAGAATTAAAAAAAAATGTAATTCTTAACTTTTGAGTGTTTTCAAATATAATTCTATTTTTCAAAACTGTTTTGTACATATGACAAAAACTTAAATTCAGTTTCTGGTGGTAAAACTGAATCTAGAGGTGAGGTTCCAATTAAGGAGCTCTGGGAAGTGTGGAGTACTCCTTCATTGCCATTGCTCCCATGCCTACATTGACCCGGGGATAGTACATGTTAGGCCCTTCAAGTACGACCACTCTAGGTTCCATCTATTGGTTTAAATAGATTTTAAAAAAAGGAGTTTTTTAAAAAATGTTTAAAAAATGAATTAGAAATAATTTGAATACCCAGTAATAATGAATGAAACAAACATGACTTCGGCATGAATTGTTTGAAAATCTTAATAAAGTTTGTTATAGTACGTATTGTTACTTCAGACAAAGCATTCGTTTTCGTAATTTTTTTGGCAGAATTTAACGTTTAAAATGTTAATATCATTTTGCTTTTTGACTATCTGTTTTTAAAGCAAGTTCAACGCCTCTGTCTACTAATGGGGTGGAATGGGTTTTTCATTTATTTTAGAATCCGTCTTTTTTTTTTTTTTAGTTACAAAAATCTTAAAAAGCTTGAATCGTGCCGACAGGAGATGGGGTGAGAGGGGGCTCGATTTCTGCGACAGGAGATGGGGTCAGAGGGGTCTCGTTTGCGCCGACAGTAGATGGGGTGAGAGGGTAGAGATTTTAGAAATGAACATTGGTTTTTTTTTTCATACATTAAAAAAAAAAATTTCTACCGTCTGTGAACTTCTAAACTAAACTCATGTCGACGTGAGTAGGGTGGGGTGGAGGGGGATGTTTAAGGTATTTTTAATTTTTTCTTAATTATTGAATTATATCGCTTAATTATTAAAAATCAAAACCCAAATTTTGTGTGATTCTTTAGTTATAAGCATTTCAATTAGTATGCAAGATTTCAAATCTGAATGACCTCTCGTTTGTGAGTTATAATTCGACACGTACATACCAAATTTCCTTATATATATATATATATATATATATATATATATATATATATATATATATATATATATATATATATATAAAATCTTCCACACAAACAGAATGACACAAAGACAGAAACAGATTTGTAATTACTTAAATAATTTATATGTATAATGTCATATCTCTATTTACGTCATTTCGAAAGCACGTCGCTTTTCAAAAATATTGAAATCTTAAGGTATTAAAAGCTATATATAATTGCTTCTAAATAATGGTTATTCCAACTGGAACGACGTAGAGTGAGGTATTACTGTATAGGTAATGAAGGACTATTTGCTCGTAAATTCCTACCATAAAATAAACTGAACCCCCATTTTATGTCCTTGTTTTTGTATTAAATGTTTTATTTTTCTTGCACCCATTATTTTACAATACAAAATATATTTTCTTTATTTATTTTAATATTCATTTCAATGTGCATATTCTAAAAGTTTTTATTTTGTGAGAATGTTTAGTTTTAAAGTGGGGGCTCGTTTTACAATTTAGGCATAAATTAGATCCTGGGTTTCAGTTTATTTTATGGTAGGAATTTACGAGCAAATAGTCCTTCATTACCACTGTATATATATCTTTTTATAATGAAGATTCAGTATCTTTTCGTCTGTAACCGAAACTACGTTACTGCTAATATTACAATACCCTCAGGAATAGCGTAAATTTATCAATGAGTATTTATTAGCGCGTCTAAAATCCTGCTACGTGTCTTATATATCATTTAGAAATAAAGGTTTACATAATATATGATGTGGTTAATTCGCATATTTGTTTTAGAAAAACCGGGTTTGATAAATAACTACTTGGTGTTATTGATCTCTAATATTATTGTTTTATTCTCTAACGTATCAATCCTATGAATGAAATTGTTTTATTATTGTAAAATGAAATATGAAATTGTTTTATTTATGAATTGTTTTATTCTCTAACGTATGAATCCTATGAATGAAATTGTTTTATTATTGTAAAATGAAATATGAAATTGTTTTATTTATGAATTGTTTTATTTCCTAACGTATCAATCCTATGAATGATTTTATATAGAAACCAATTAAACTATAATTAAAATAAGTTTAATCCTTTTTTTATATGTATTCTTATTTAATTTTGTTAGTCTTTCTAATTAAAAATATTTTATTACATTAAAACTTAAATACTTACGCCCAGGGGAGGCATATTCTTGCTAGTATATATAATTTGTACTTACTCAAAGAATTCTTCTGAAGAAGATGTGGACCCGTTGAAGACTAGTGAACTGTTTTGTCGTTGCTCGAAAGTCATGCAATTTGGAGTGTTCCACGTGTTATTGCAGCTGAGCCAGGGAACCTCCGTTGCAAATGATGAGAAGAGGTAGTAGACTGACCAGGCGATGATTGTGTTGTAATAAAAAGCCACGTAGGTTGCGATTAAGCAAATTGCTAAGCCGATACCTGCAAGAGAAAATCAGAAAGAAGATTTACGGGTGCAAAGAAGAACCAAGCATAAAACAAACAGATAGATAGAAAAAGGAAAGATTTTAAAAGGAAGTGAGAGTTATCGTTATCGATTTTATTGTTTTTTCTCATGGATTCTGATGCGTAGAATTTACTGATAGAGAAAAAAGTGCTCAATTTGGACTCTTAGGTGAAATTTGAGGCCTGATAACCCCTCTGAGAGTGGGTAAAAATGGCCAATTTCATGCAAAACCAAAGTGCCAATCTAATATAATTTTCTGATAGAGTTCGATGAGGAGTATCACATAATAAAAGATGGTTGAATTCTGTTGAGAATTGGGGGAGATATAGGGGTTCAAAGTTGCCCCCAAAAGGCCATTTTTCAGCCATTATAAGTCTACGTATTTTGATGAAAATGTACGATATCGATTTTATTGGTTTTTTTCATGGATTCTGATGCGTTGAATTTACAGATGGAGAAAAAAATGCTCAATGTGGATTTTTAGGTGAAATTTGAGGCCTGATAATCCCCCTGAGAGTGGGTAAAAATGGCCAATTTCGTGCAAAACTGAAGTGCCAATCTAATATGATTTTCTGATAGAGTTTGATGAGGAGTATCACATAGTAAAGAGTGATATAAAAAGGCCGTGGATGTTAGTCTTTTTTTAAAGATATAGATAGATAGATAGATAGATAGATAGATCTATGTATCATTAAAAAAAACCCAACTAAAATCCACTCTCATTTTATATCCTACTTTTACTTTCTCACTCTCTTTACTTTTAGAATCTCTCCTTTTTCTATCAGTCTGTCTGTCTGTCTCTCTCTCTCTCTCTTACGCGTACGCGCACTCACATAGAGAACCTAACCCTTTATTTAGTCCACAGGATACCCCCGTGGACTAAGTAAAGGGTTAGGTTCGAAGTTCCGTGATGGCTCCCGAATACGACAAGAAAGTTCCCGAGTTCGAAAAGAAGGTTCCCGAGTCCGAGAAGGTTCCCGAGTCCGACAAGAAATACCTGAAGAAGGCCGGAGGGCATATCGGCCAAAACGTTTTACAAATAACAATGAAGATGGGGACAATAGTCCGAATAACACAGATAATACTAATCCATAGAATAGTTGCTTCAGGAATCTCCCATCCTAGCAAGATGTCCAACCCAGCGCATCTGGTTTCGTATAATGAGCATTTCTATGCTAGACGCATTGGCTTGTTGCAAGACATAGGCGTCTGATGTTGAGGGATTGCCACCCAATGTTTAAAATCTTTCTGAGACATGTCTGATGAAATGTCTCTAAGGCTTTGACGTGTCGACGATACGTAGTCCACGTTTCCGAAGAATACAGGAGTATAGACAAGACACACAATTCATACCGATGTTAATACCTCTGTCCGACCATACACGTTTCACGAGTCCACCTTTGGATCCTTAGGGATATTTCGGAATCAAAGTGATCCATATCTGTAGCTTGCACTGTCGAGATAGACAATCTTGTCCCCTTGGCGTAGATGTTGGGTTCCATATACCGTTTTCCGGATGGTGGGGTGAGCATCACTTTAGTTTTCTCCAAGCTGATGGTGAGGACAAAGACAGTACATGCTTCAGAGAAGAGATCAATTATCTCCTGCATGTCTTCCTCAGCGTGGGTGACGAAATCACCGCGATCAAGCTTGCGGACAAGGGTCTGGAATGTCTTCGTCTTAGCAAAATTGAAGACCCTGACAGTGGTACGGAATCGTATAAAGACACCGGTATCACAGTTCTGACAAGAACTACGGGTCCATCTCTCCGTAAAAAGGGGAGGGGTACTAAGACATTTTAAGTTTTAACTTAATATACCCGCTTGTCCCCTCCCATTTTAGCACAAAGAAAGCCACCCCTCAGTCTAGGGTCTTTTTTTAGAGAAGGTGAGATTCTATCGTGGTCGAGGACGCTTATTTCACAGAAAAAAATTAGACAAAAATACAGAAATGCAGTTTAAAATTTAACTGAAATAGTAAACTTAATAAATTACGAATATTCGCCTTATTTTTCATACATAAGTTATTAAAAGTAATGCATATTCATTTTTTCCAAGTAAAATTTTAATACAAGAACACAACAAGAGCTTACTTCATCATCATCATGTCGCGCATACAGCACGGGTATCCATGGCAATCTTTCGCCAACCTTCCCTATCATTCATTGCACCTGGGAGCTCCTCTGCGTAGCAGCCAGCATCCTCACATAGCTGGTCAATGTAGGTCCTTGCTGGGCGCCCCACACTTGCATGTCCATGTGTTGGCGTCCACAGGAGAACGTCGCTCACGAGTTCATCCTTGCTTCTCCAGGTGTGTCCTGCATGTCTTGTCCGTCTCACTCGGATAGTTTGTGAGATGGGGGGAAGGTGACCGTACAGCTGTTTCCTTGTGGGGTGCTGCTTCCATGACTTGTTCAAGACTGCGCGCAGCATTCTAGTGCAGCTCCCATCTATCTTATTCTCAAGACGCTTTGTTAGGGTCCAGGTGGTGCAACCATATAGCAGCACCGACACAACCACAGCCTGGAAGAACTGTCGCTTTAGCTTGTCAGGGAGATCAGACCTCCATATGACTGATAATCTATTTGTGGCCGACCATGCCTTTGCTATCCGTGTACTAACATCGCTCTCTGTGGGGGAGATATTACCACCCAGGTACGTGAATTGTTATACTGGCTTAAAAGACAGAATTAAAAGGCATGGAAATATTCTATCGTGTGGTTAGTCGAGGAGTGGTAGGGGTTAAAAATTTATGATGCTTATTTCACAGAAAAGAAATTAAACAAAAATACAGAAATACAGTTTAAAATTTAGGTCAGTAAAATGGTAATTCCTGTGTATAGAGTTAAGTGAGTGAGAGGCCTTCTGTCATTGAATATCCCCATCATGTGATGAGTCCAGAAGTTTTGGCGTAAAATACAAGAATTCCACAGAGAGACCCCGGACCAGATCCGACGAGACAGTGACTTTAAATCCTCTCCAAGAAACAACCCTAAGATACCAGATATCTTCACCAGAACGCTGGTAAGTCCCTTAAACTCAATTTGATACACAGGAAGGTCTTTGGTCTAAGGTATTGTTACTTATTGTTTTATTTGCTCGTTAATAAATTGTTAATTTGTTTGAAGAAAAAGAACATGCTACACGAAAAAATATAATCAGAAAGAAAGGAAGAAAGAGAGTAGAGGAAAGATAGAGAGGGTGGTAAGCGCAGAAGCGATAACGCTAATCTGTTTCAATAAAACGCAAGGAAAGAAAACAAAAGTGAGAGTTAAATCAAGATTATTATACTTTTTACATATTGAACTATTTCGCAATGACTCTTAAGTAAACACACCAAACGTTGTAATAATTGAATTATCATACTGTGGTATACCCACAGTTCCTGCTAGCTGTGTTTAATTACTGAAAAAAAATTGAAAATTAATGATAAGTGTCAAGCTTGAAACTTTTAGGGAAATTTGAAAAAAAATTGTGTATGTTAAGTTTTTGCCTACCAAATTTCCCTCGCGGCTGTACCAAATTCTCTTGGTAGTTTTTACCTGTACGATGGGATGATTCAAAGTTCACTATCTATTCACCTCCGAACTCACTCTATTTAAATACGTTGTGATTTTTCAGTGTAAGCAAATGACACATGCGAAAGCCGCTGCCAGCGCCTTACGATTCTCATTATTTAAATTTTGCTCCACTTACAGACATAATTCGTAGGTTACCCACGAATTATGTAACACTTCTGCTCTTTTTCTCATTTGGTTTCCTCTGTAAAGTTAAAGTTCCAAAGCCTTCAAAAAATGTGTTCATTACTTCGGGTAGTCACCAGTTGTAAGATGAAAAGGTGATATATAGTTGAAGATACAAACCCCGACAAAGGTTTGATAAACAAAACATTTAATACGTATACAGCACATGGATAAAAGGGTACATAAACAAGGAGTACATAAATAAAGATAAAGACACATTCATGAATGGTAAAAAGATAAACATAAAAGCCACAGACATGAGACTAGGAATGGTCCATGCTGTGTGAATAACTTACAGTAATGTAAGGGCGGGAGGCAAAGCCCCAACGAGAAGGGAATAGACCAGAATCTAACCCATGTGTCTCGTAGTTTGAGGAACAGGGAAAGAGAAAGAAGCGTTTGAACCAGGCGCTTAAATACTATAGCCCCTGGTGAGAACAAGCGACAACTCAGTGGGAAGATAATCCCTACACCTCTTTCTTTACTTCCTTCTCCTCTTCTCATGTGATTTTTTTTATCTTATTTCATCTTCCTCTTTCTTCACTTATATGATTTTCCTCTTCCTTTTTCATCCTCCTCATATGTGGTTTCCTCTTTTGTTTTATCCTCCTCCTCCTCTGTCATGGTTTCCTCTTTTTCTTCTATTCTTATTGTAATTCAATCTACTTGTATTATCAAACACGACCACGTCCTCTCTTAGCTTTACACTCTGTCCAACGTCACTTTCTCGCAATTCCGTAATGCTTACTCAAGCTCACCTTCTGCCAGATATTCAACTTTATATTCCCCTACCTCACTCCCACAATGCCCCTCATCTCCGGCCTGCACTCTTATAAAAAGAAGAGTCACTTTCGGGCGCCACTCTTTCTCCGGACACGAGGTAAGTGAACTTCCATTTTTTTTATTTAAACTACACTTATGTACTTTCCTTTTTTTTCCTCCTCTTTCTTTTCTCTCTTTTTCTCATGTAATTTTCTTTCTTTATTTCTCGTGTGATTTACTCTTCCCTTTCTTCTTTGTTCATATAGTTTTCTCTTAATTTTTACTTCTTCTGTTTTTCCCCATCTATTTTCTCTTTTGGTTCCTCCTATTTCTTTCTCCTTTTTTCTTAAGTGACTTCCTCTTCTCCCTCCTCTTCTTTGTTCATGTAGATAGAAGGAAAATAAACAGGAAAACGCAAAGAAATAACGAAAATAAATAAAGAAACAAACAAATAAACAAAAGAAAGAAATATTCAATAAAACAGGGATGTACAAGAAGAAAGAAAAATAACGAAAAACACCCACAGGAGCTCAGATAAAAAAAGAAAGGAAGAAAAGAGGGAAGGAAGTATTGGATTATTTTGTGGGTATAGCGTGTGTTACGTACTGACGTTTACGTTACCAAATCAGCATAATGTTGTATACCCTTTCTTACTTCTTACTCTGGTCGTATTTTCTTCTGGCCGGCTTTGCTATTCTGATCGACTATCATCTTGGTCTGGTCTAGCGTCTGGTGTTGACTTTCTTGGGGACCTCAGGTCTGGTTTCTGTTAGGGATTTCTCCTTATCAGAAGCCCTGTGTCATTGTTAGTTTTTATGTAATAAAAACAAGACTTCGATTTACGTTGATGTTACTTTATTTATAAATCCCCAAACCCAGACAATCTGCGCAGATGACAGGATGCGCATAGAAATGCGACTTACACCTTCGAGCTCCTACCTGCTAACTGCTGAGTTACTTAGTATCCTTAAACCGGAACAGGGTCTTCTATGCCTTCCGGTTCTCACGATCCATCCCCGGAAGGCAAGGTGAGAGCGATGTCAAGCGCTGTCACTCACCCTCAAGGCCATCAGCTGCACTAATCGCCATTATGATTTCTACACTACCTTAAAAAGATATTAGGGATCCAATAATTATGTAACACGTGTGCTGAAGATCACGACTTATATATTTATAAGCTGTTCGAAAAAAGTGGTGGCTGAATCAGCCAATCAAAAACGCCCAAATATGTGTTTAATTTACATAATTTAAAGGCGTTGATGCTGGAGAAGGACCGACCAACAGACGAGGATTATTAAACTCTCTACTTTAAGACATGATAAACTCGGATGATTATACAACTCTCTACTTCAAGACAGGACAACTCTGATACAACTCTAGACGGATCAGTGGACAAGGATTAAAACTGATACTACATCTTTCTACTTCACGAAAGGAGCAAACTTTATGTCATAAGGAATCTCCACTGTAAAACTTGCTTTCAACTACAGCCCTAAAATGGCCGTACGAATCGTAACAGAAAGAAAGAAAGAAAGGAAAAGAATTTTACAAAGAAAGAAAGAAAGAATGAATGAAAAATAAATAAGAAGATTCAATAAAACTTGGATTTTTCCAGGAAAAGAAAATAAATTAAAGAAAATCTAAAGAAAGAAAGAAGCAAAAATGAAGAAGGAGAGAGAGGAGACAATGTAATCGGGAAGGTCCAGAATTTAAAATAAAAGGAAGAAAAAAGAAAAAAGAAAAAAGTAAAAACTTATTACAATAAGTTTTTACTTTTTTCTTAGAAAAAAGAAAGAAGAAAAGAAAAGTTGTTTTTTTTTTGCCGAGAAAGAAAGAAGCAAAGATGACGAGGAAAAACCGCAATGAAACCGAAAAGGGTTACATTTTAAATAAAGAAAAAGTATTGAAAAAGAAAGAAAAAATTTTTACTGACGGAGAAGAAACCCAATAAAACCGATAAGGGCAAGAATGAAAAAAAAAAAAAAAGAGAAAAGATTCTCAGAAAAACAATCGGTGTTTGAAGAAAGAATGAAAGAATGAAAGAAAGCAAAAAAATTGCACCGAGGGGAAAAAAAAGAACGGGAGAAAAAAGAAAGGGACAGAAAAAACGCAAGAAAAAATTATTAAAAAAAAAACACTCACGGTTTAAAGAAAGGAAAAAAAAGAAAAAAGAATGAAAAGAAAGGCAGAAAAAATAATTGCACTGAGAAAAAAAAAAAAAAAAAGAAAGAAAGAAAAAGAAAGACAGAAAAAAGGGATAGAATTAAAAAAACAAAGAAAAATACTCAAAAACACTCACTGTTCAAAGAAAAAGAAAGAAAGAAAGAATGAATGAAAGAATTAAAAGAGCGAGAATAATTGCACCGAGGAAAATAGAAAGAAAGAAGAAAAAAAAGTGACAGAATTAAAAACAAAAAAAACAAAAAAAAACAACAAAAAAAAAAACAAGAAAATACTCAATGTTTAAAGAAAGGAGAAAAGAAAAAGAAAGAATAAAAAAAGTGAAAAAAAAAAAATTGCATCGAAAAAAAAAAAAAGAGAAGAAAAACATAATAAAAAAAGAGAAATTAAGAATGAAATTGCGAAAAAAACCGCCAAATTAGTTATGAATAAACAATACCCGGTCGAACAAGGGCAAGACTGACAAACAGCCCGCTTTGGTTCGACTGAGTGCGTCCGTTACCGAAAGCTTATCTTTGTCATTTTAAATCCTCCCAGCTCCCCGCCCCCTTCTTCGTGTCTTCTACCAACGCCCAATCTTTCCTTTTTTCCCCTTTATCGGCAAGTGACATCATCGTTTTTGCAGTGAACATAAGTCTAAAGCTTTGGCCGTTAGATAGATGAGAACCAATGCATACAAAGTACGCTCACAAATACCGTTAAACAACCCTACTCTCCCCCACTCACCTCCTCTCTCTTCTCTCACTCTCTCTCTCTCTCTCTCTCTCTCTCTCTCTCTCTCTCTCTCAGAGACAATCACTTTCACTTCATTGAATTGACAGCCGGAAAGAAAATCTCATTGACTTGCGATAGAAAGTCGGTGAAAAAATCATTGAATTGTCATTCGCTATTCTCCATCTCTCTCTATCTCTCTCTTTCTCTGTCTATTTGTCTGTCTGTCTGTCTCTCTCTGTCAATCTGATCTGTCTGTCTGCCCCTCTCTTTCTCTCTCTCTCTCTCTCTCTCTCTCTCTCTCTATATATATATATATATATATATATATGTATATATATATATATAATGAGTTTGGTATGTACGTGTCGAAGCATAACTCCAAAACGGGAGGTCATTCAGATTTGAAATCTTGCATACTAATTGAAATGCTTATAACTATGAATCATACAAAATTTGGGTTTTGATTTTTAATAATTAAGCGATATAATTCAATAATTAAGAATTTTTAAAAATACCTTAAACATCCCCTCCACCCCCACCCTACTCATGTCGACATGAGTTTAGTTTAGAAGTTCACAGACGGTAGACTGTTTTTTTTACTATATGAAAAAAATACTAATGTTCATTTCTAAAATCTCTACCCTCTCACCCCATCTACTGTCGGCACAAATCGAGACCCCTCTCACCTCATCTCCTGTCGGCACGATTCAAGCTTTTTAAGATTGGTTTGTAACTAATAAAAAAAAGACTGATTCTAAAATAAATAAAAAAAAACCCATTCCATCCCATTCGTAGGCAGAGGCGTTGAACTTGCTTTAGAACAGTCAAAAAGCAAAATGATATTAACATATGTACATTTTAAACGTTAAATTCTGCCAAAGAAATTACGAAAACGAATGCTTTGTCTGAAGTAAAAATACGTACTATAACAAACGCTATTAAGATTTTCAAACAATTCATGCCGAAGTCATGTTTGTTTCATTCATTATTACTGGGTATTCAAATTATTTCTAATTCATTTTTTAAACATTTTTAAAAAAACTCCTTTTTTTATCTATTTAAACCAATAGATGGAATCTGGAGTGGTGGGCCTAACATGTACTACCCCCGGGTCAATGTAGGCATGGGAGTAATGGCAATGAAGGAGTACTCCACACTTCCCAGAGCTCCTTAATTAGAATCTCACCTCTAGATTCAGTTTTACCATCAGAAACTGAATTTAAGTTTTTGTCATATGTACAAAAGTTTTGAAAAATAGAATTATATTTGAAAACACTCAAAAGTTAAGAATAACATTTTTTTAAATTCTATAAATTATTTTCCTCTTATTATCTCTCTAGCCATTCACTACCTGGTGCTAATTTTTTTTAGTCTGGTCATGAACCGGGTACTTTTGCTAGTATATATATAAAAGGAAGTTTGGTATGTACGTGTCGACGTATAAATCATAAACGGGAGGTCACTCAGATTCAAAATCTTGCACACACATTAATATCCTTCTAAGTAAGAAACACGCCAAATTTGGTTATTGATTTTTACTGATTAAGGGATATAAATAATTAATTGAATAAAAATCAAACGATTTGCGTTAATCGTGGCTAAGCTGCTGCTGCTAATATAAGAAAAATTTCGCTGACTGCTGCCTATATTCAGCAATGATTTAAAATCGCGCCGCTGCTGGTAATTTGAAGTTGACAAATTTGTGCCCTAATCGTTTCAGCTCGGAATTCTTCGCGTGTCACCGGTCTAATCTTAGAAATATTTATTTGGTTAGAAAGAAAATAAAATAATCTTTCTACAGCTGATTAGTATGATTTTTTTTCTGACTGAATTTTAACGAAAAAATCAAATTCTTTTTTCTCGCTTATTCACGGTTCAATCTTTAGAATATTTATATATTTAGAAAGAAAAGAAAAGAATCTTTCTAAATATGTAATTTGTATGAGTTTTTATCCATTGAATTATTTTTTACAACGAGTTAAAAAAATATTTTGCTTCGGACAATCTATTCGAAGTAGGATTTTTTTCATACTAAATTTTAAGGAAAAATCAAATCTTATTTATCGCATCCTATTCCTATGTTAAAAATATTAATTTAGTTAGAAAGAAAAGAAAATAATCTTTCTAAATATGTAATTTGTATGTGTTTTCATACATTGAATTATTTTTTACAGTGAATTAAATTACAAATCAAACGAAAACATTTAACGATAATTCAACTTTTTTTATTAATACTTTGATTCCAGAATAATCAGTATAACTAAAATCTTTTTTGTAAGAAATTATTCATGAAATAAACATCTATCTATCCACAGAGGTTTCATGCCTTTAAAAATTAAAATTTACATAGTTATGTAGTATGTAAGGTCGATTTTCCGTCATTCGTCAATGTAAACAAAACCTTTTTTTGAAAACTTTGAGACACTCGAATTAAGCACATTGAACATTTTTTTTTAAAAGTATGTATCATTTGTTTTAATTTAGTTTTCTTTTCTTTTCGTAATGTTTTCAAGTTAGTGAACTTTTCGATTTAAAAAATAATATAATATACTTAGTCTAGTATATTAATTTAATCAAATTGTTATCAAATAGTATACTATAATAATTTGACATTCGATCGGCTACACTTTAAATTAATAATGTTATTTTACATTAATTTGATTACTTTATTCAATTTCTTTTTTGAAATATCAATGTGAAATTTAGCAAATCGCGTCATTTATATTTTATTTAAAAAAATATTGTTAATCATTGAATTAAAATCTCTTAATATATCATTATGGGATGTCATTCCCTCAAATCTAACGAAAAGAAAATGGTTAAACTTGAAAATCGTCGTCAAAATTAAAACGGAAACTTATTTGGTGGTGCTCCATGACAGTCGAAATAAAACTTTATTTGTATGTACAAATAAAGTTTTATTTCGTTTTTCTTATTAAGGGGAAATGCCGAAAGGATCGACGCAACTTTTGTTCTTTCCCACCCATGAGCTTCGGCTTGTGGGTGGGCACACGTTAAAACGAGGCCTTGTGCCCAGCCCATACAAGTGGGGTATGAGGCAAATACAACTTTGGTAATTAAAATTAAAGTACAATTAATAATGGGTTATTACCATGGGTCTCTTAGCCATCACCTGATGAGAAACCCCATGCGATTGGCTAAGGGCCTTTGTCAGCGACCAACCAGAGCACGTGTTACGAGGCTCTGTTTGGCCGCCAATTCGAGGGCTGTTCTCTTTCTTCAAATTAGCCTCTTTTCGCTGACACCATCGACGAGGAACGACGTGTTGTCTTTCGCTGACACGGACATCGAGAACGACGGGAATTTTAAACAGCTCACGAAAGGGCCGGTGATGCGTATAGTCAAACAAACGAAGTTAGCAAGACATTCCTACCTGGACAGATAAGTCCCGCAAGCATTATCTTGCAAACCCAACCATACTTTTGCACCTACATTTTCAATTGTAACACGTTTGTAGACACACATTTGTATCACAAGTTACACGTTGTATTGTATATTGTATGTTACACATTCTTGCTGTTGATAAATGCATTTCGTTTTATAAGCCTTGTTGTGTTCGTTACCTATATCTTTACCTATATCCTGTCTTGGGATTTAGCATATAATTTTTTATAACCTAGCCATCTTCTTAAACGATTGTCCTTTGAACATTTCCACAGTGGTAATTGGGAATTCGTAAAGAAGTAATGGCTACAATAGCCGGAGCAATAGTGCGTGATGGAAAAGCCACACCTTGAACTGTCCTGGCTGTGGGGATTATCTTCCCTTTGCCTGGGAGAGTTATCTTTCCACTGGGTTTACGTGCCCGGCCACCAGGAGGTCTGGTATATAAGCGGCTATTTCAAACTTCTCTTCCTCTTTTCTACCTCTCCTCGTAGGTACCCACATGGGTTAGACAATTGTCATTCCCTTCTCGATGGGGCTTCGGCCCTCAACGCTGGCCACTAGTCACTGTAAGTGATTTATACAGCATGGACTATTCTTAGTCTCATGTCTGTACCTTTATATTATCTTGTCTGTAACTTTTAGGTATGTATGTTTATGTACAGTATTCTATTCTATCTTCTATTGTTTATGTATCTTGTTTATTCATGTGCTGTATTATATAAAATGTTTTGTCTCTCAACCCTCATCGGAGTTGTATGTTCAATTATGACTTTGAACCCTACATGGCAAACCTCTTCTGTGAAAATTCTTGCCCAAGCACTTCACGGGCTTCTCATTCAGGGTAGGGATTTTTCTCCTGCTATTGTAAAATGTACTTTATTCACTATCTTGCCTTTCTTCAAGAGAAACAAAACTATTTTCTATATCCTACCTTTTTTGGTGTTATTTTTTAAAGCCTTTTCTCTGCCCTGTCACGTCCTTATACGGTGTATAGAGTTATTCGAGCCATATCGCTAGTGTTATTAAAGCTCGTCTCTAATATAATATCCTTCCTTTTTTGTATAATATACATACACGCACATATATAACGGTGTTTGTGGGTACTTTAATGAGAGTCATCGATCATACACAAATTGCACTACGCCACCAAAATCATTTTTGATAGTTAACAGCAAATGGACAGACCCTCATACAATGTAGAAAATGGGTGTGGTGTGTGTGTGTGTGACTAAAACAAAGGAGCCAGTTTTGTTGCGTGCCCTGTTTCTGAGTTATCCCTGTCAGCGATAGACGACAATTCAAATTATTCAGGTTCGACTTTGTTCCTAGACAACACAATAAGGGTCAGATCTACAGTTGTATAAATTAATTTTTAGAAGTGATTTAAAAAGAAATCCACACCCTAAAAATTAAAATGAGACATTATTTCAAAAATTGGAGTTACTATGTCATTACAATCCTTAGGAATGTGGAGTATGAGTCAGGAGGAGATCCCCTATTTCAACAGGGAAGAGTTCGTCATATACTTATGTAATTTACTAAGCGTAACTTAATCTACAGCATATTAAGCCACAAATATGAGGCACCCAGTGAGGACCGTATTAATTATTAGTAGTAATGATCGGCAAGACGAGTTTGTTTTTGAATAGATTGCCTTTGGCAATCCAAGAAATTTGTGATCGACCGGCTAAGATCTATTAAAAATTGAATTAAATTCAACACATTTTTAAACTCCGTTTTTTCTTTAAATTATTTAAAAAAAATAATAATATAAAAAAAGACTGTGCCACATATGCAGTTGAATAAGAGTATAACAATTTAGAAATTAAGCAACGAAAAATTTCAAGAGACCTGGACTTTGCTGGCTTGAAATTCATTCTGGTCTATGTCATGCTTTTCTCCAACCGTTTCAAAAACCACGCCCTTCCCATGACCGATGACGTAGTCACGGTCAGATCGTCCATATCAGCCCTTATAGGAGGCTGACGAACTACCGTCTTTGAAAGTGGGTCTCGACATTCTACTTTGGCTGCTTTTACCAGCATATTCATTGCCAATGATAAAAGGACAACCGATATTGTGCAACTCGTTATGATTCCCTTTTCCTTTTATATGCCATTTATATGACACTGATAAACTTGACCTCACCCGGAAATTATTATAGTAATCAATGACCAGGTCACGTGCCTTGACGATGGCACGTGATGTCTCTTTAAGCTTCTTCTTTGTGGGGCATGGACCCATAGGCGTTGGCGAGGTCTAACCATAGTACAGTCAGGTCCATTTCGTTTTACTTCGTCTCTATCAGGAGTTGTGTAAAGACCCCTGTCGGCTATTCCATCTTTCTGGACCGATGTATCAATATTGTTATAGGTGATATACCCTATAGACTAATGGAATGCGCCGACTGTTACTATAAGTAACAGGGACAATTATGGCTTGTAGAGTAAGCCAATGTGAGTCAGCTCATAACTATTGTCGGATGTATTTCCCACTTCTCTGTACTGTAGCTGTCTACTCTTTTGTTAATACATTTTCCTACATTTGTTACCCGTCGTTTTGTTCTTATTTGACCCCTTAAAACCCCACAACAAATATAAATCTGTGAAATCTGAAAGGCGCCTTGATAACAAACAAAAAAAAAGATCTTTCTCTCGGTACTAAATAGGGAAATGATCTGAAACCGGTCCAGCGACTTGGAGGCTCCTTTCTTTGGAATCCCCTTCAGCAAATCTTCACTGGTCAACTCTCCTCCAGATGAGTCTTATTATTTTCTTTGGGAGATTTCTGTACACCTCTTATAAACTATGTAGGGAACCCCCACTCGGGTCGGGTGATGAGGAAGATATATAATCATCTTGTCACACTAGTAGCAAGGATAGCGATGACACATTTGCCAACCGTCCCTATCATTTATCGCTCTCGAAAGATCTTCTGTGTAGCATCCAGTATCCACGCAGTGCCTGTCAATGTAGATCTTTGCTGGACGGCCCACACTGACGTGCCCATGTGCGGCTTCTCACTGGAGAATGTCACTTAGGAAACTTAAGATTATAAATAGGTCTGAATATTATTTTTCATGCAGAACAAATAATATATATATATATATATATATATATATATATATATATATATATATATATATATAATATATGTTCACTTTCTTTTTTTATTAAATGATATTAACATATCCATAGATTCCGAGTTCACTTTAAATAATTTTTAATTTACAGTGCACACAGACTTTGTGGACAACATGTATATGTTGAATTCTCACGGGATGTTATGGTTAGCAAACTACGCTTATTAAATAAATTTCACAACTTCACTAATTTCTTTCCGAGTGGGCATACTAGTATCAAATGGAAAAACTGGTGTTTTTTTTTTAGGAATCAGCCGGCCATTCATATCTAGACCCTAATCATTTAATGGGTCACTCATGGCATTTTGGAGGTGTTCATTTCTTCTTCCGATGCTTCTAATTGGCCATTACGTTTATCCCCTAGCAACGTTCTCGCAAAACCAAAAGGGTTAGAAAAGAAATTGGATCGCTTCTTTGCTCCCCCCCCCCTCTCTCTCTCTCTCTCCTCTCTCTCTCTCTCTCTCTCATACCACTCAGCCCTCTGTAATGTCCATTTTTAAATAGATTATTACATAGAACTACTTAATTCTACTTTCCAGACTCCACTCCTCTCATTACTAAATCAACTAAATCTATAAAACGACTCGGCTTGGCATTCGAAGGGATCTTCCCTCTGCCTTCAAGAACTGTTGTCTAATGTTTGTAGTAGATGAATACTCTCGCTTTTCTTTCGCTTTCGCCTATCTTGACTTGATTTCTATCACCACTATGAAGTGTCTGATCCAGATCTTTACAGATCTTTTGGACATCTTCTCACATCTATGTAGTGGTAGTTAGTACCTGTTAGGGCCCCATTTTGGGGTCAGATAAAAAAAAATGTGTATTAAATGTTGGAGTTTTTGGTATATAAGGCTTGTGGTAGATACCGACTCCTACTTATAGGCTCGCCGATAAACACGTGACCTGGGTAGGATTCCTATTGTCCAATCACTGGCAATGCCCTGCTCCTGATATTATTATTTATACTGACCTTTTCTGGCCATACTAATCTTACTACTTGGATCTTCTAGGACGACGGAACGTAGTATTATATCGCGGGACTTATTGACTTACCAAAGGATTATATGCCACAGGACTTATTCACTTACCAAAGGATTCTATATCACAGGACTTATTCACTTACCAAAGTAATATATCACAGGACTTACTTATTTACTTTAAGTTCTTTAACAACTGGCCAAGGATGGCGGCCAGATACTTCGTTTAAAAAATTGAGTTTGAAAAAAATTAAATACCCAACAAGAATGAAAACAAAACGTCTTCGGTATAAAAATAACCCAACAAGCGTTGAAATGCCGTAAAATCCAACCAACAAGAAAGACTTGGAACAATTAAGCTCGCGACAACAGCGACCGAACAAGAAGAATAAGATGGCGGTGACAGAGATACGACGGTAGCAACAGAAAAGCGGAGTGAAAAATAATAGGAGTGGCTAGAAGGAACGAACAAGAGTAACAGTATGGCGAAGGAGAGGCGACAGAGCGACATATGGAGGACAAGGAAAGAAGAGTGGGATCATCTGAGTAAGGACTGTTCAACAAGTTGATGAGAGAGTAGGAGGTCGATGCTTGATCCCATTAGTAGGATAGTTGTGGAGGGATAGTTGCGGAGGCGAAGACGGCCAGAACTGCTAATTTGGCGATGTTTATCTTGTTAAGTGCCATCTAAATTCCAGTCTCAATCCCGACTGCACCAGTACATTTGTGAGTTTGTAAAATCAGTAAAACCAAGTTAATTCTTTGTGACTATATATATATATATATATATTATATATATATATATATATATATAATATATATAAGTACACACACACACATATGTATATATATAAAAGTACACACACACACACACACACACACACACACACACACATCCTTGAGGTTTGTTTCGATGTCGTTTATCGCAAAAGATTTATACACACACGCGCAACCACACACACAATTCACCTAAAAATGCACAATGCTTTTTTTCGATACACACACTTACACACTCTCATACTCACACCGTAAAAGAGAATATTTGACGTCATATTTCAAACCGTCCACTTTTTTCAGCGTTCTTTTTTCAGACTTCAAATTTTAAACAGACTGATAAACAAGGACTATTACTTGCTTTTCCCATTATTATGTGATAAAACTTTTTTATCACCTCCCATATACCAACAAATGCCCTGAAGATGATCTAATTAATAGATCGAAACACTGCAGCGTCGGCCAATAAACTTACCACTTAACTCATTTAAACCTGTGTTATTTAAAAAATTTTTCTTAATATTCTACATGCTGTCGGATTCACTTCCTTTTCTCCACACACACACATACACACACACACACACACACACACACACACATATATATATATATACCAACTCCAACTTTAATTAAAAACACCGGTTAAAACTGATGTGAAAAACTAGCAAAGGGTTAATGTAATGATTTTTATATCTCAATTAATAATGGAGATTCGCTTCCGGTTTTTGTCTGTATCAAAAATTACGTCCCTGCTTACGTCACATTACCCAAAATCGTCATAACGTAGAATAAATACTCTCAAAATTTGAACATGCAACATTAGACAGTCCTCATTGTTTTTGTAAAACAAGTTTTGATAAATACATGACTGGTATTATCTATCTATATATAGTTTGTTTTATTTTAATATATATTTAAAGTTATCAGAACTAAGTTTCCATTTCATTTTTTTATATTTTTTTACTCCTTTAATAAATTTATCTTATTTTTTACTCCTTTAATAAATTTGATGATTTTACTTTACTTATGATACAAACTCTCTGATATTAAATTGTCAACCCCCATCCCCTCAGGCAATATTTATTTTACGTCGCCCAAAGGGCGTTTTTTAATTTTGTACTAGTCTCAATAATATACTTACAAGAAAGCTTCCTAAAAAGTAACATAAACATAAAAAACTACTAACAATAAAATGATATCCACACTGAAAACATCAGAACCTCAGGTATGTCAATCCTCATTACCAATTATTTACTTTAAAACAGGGGTTCTCAAACTTTAAAATCCGTAGACCCCTATAAAACTTTGATTGACCAATCATGGACCCCCTACTTATATACTCCAACCCACCTTGTAGTTTTTTTTTGTTGCAACCAATTATGTAATTAATGAAATCTGCACACATTTTTATGTAAAACTGTTAATTGTAAAATAACCGTAAAATAAACAGTTAATTAATCATAACATGTAAAAGAGAGATGCAAATATTTAATACTAACTTGATAACTTACTAAAGAAGCACATTTCCTAATGTGATGAGTGAAGCTGATGACTTTTGATAAGTTCATGAATATTGGGCTTTTTGAAAATATATCAACATGAGCATGTTCTCCAGAATTCTTGTAGAATTGATTTCTCCTAATTACTAAGAAGGCTTAGTAGTTTCCATAGACCCCTTGTAGACCCACGAATACTTACAGACCCCCTGAGTTATTGTATAGACCCCAGGGGGTTATGTAGACCCCTTTAAGAAACCCTGCCTTAAAGAAAACTATATGCAGAAATAAAGTTCCTGGCAAATGCTATCAAAGCAACGCTACATAGAACCTAAAATTAATAGATTCCTTTATTCAAAATAGCAACGACTCTGGAATAACAACATACACAATAAAATCTTCTTAATCAAACCCATTTTGGGAGACCAGAAACAAGTTTTTCAGAAAGAAAAAAATCACTATATCCTGATTATACATGGGTCACATAAGACTTACACTCTCCTTTATATCCAAACAAGAATAACCACAGAGTGAAACATGTCAAATACCCTGCACTGTTAAACATTTTTAGCAAACGCTTTTTAACGCAAATGATATAAAAGATCTGTTTGAAAATGTCAGCAGAGATGATATTCTGACCTTTTTGAAATAAATAAAATTATAGCAAAAAATACAAACGTAAACCTGCTCAATATTATACAAAATTAACCCTTTAACGATGCTAACATATCGTTAAAACCGCTTACAACAAAAGTGAAATTATAGACGTACAACGTATATTTTCCCCGAACTTCTAGGTATAAAATAGCCCCAAATGGGAGTTAATATCCATCAATCATTCAACCAATCATCGACATGGAACAGTAAATTCATGTTCATTATTTGTTTGTATGTTTTGTTTTACGACATATGAACCTCGTTGGTCATTTAATGCCGTCAAAGTTTTGAAAGATTCGTAGCGATACTTTGGAAGAAAATTTTGTTAACTTATTTATTTTGTAAACAAATTTAATTTCTATTCAACCCATAAATAGGACCCTAACAGGTACTACCACTCCTGGTCAGAGTGGACCTGAGAGCAATGGGGATGAAGAAATGCTCCACATTCCCCAGACTTCCAGAACTGGAACCTCACCATCAGATAGAGTTTAACGTCATTCCCAGGACATGAAGACCCTCAGCCACAGCCTTATAGCATATATATGATAAAAAGGGTTGGTGGTTGTCATAAGGGCAATAGGGTTGGGACAATCATATAGGTACTAAGGCTTGACATGGCCAGACGATTGAGCGGAGGAGGCCTCTCCGACCACTTGTCTAGCCTAAGTAATGGCTGTATGGTGACAGAGATGAGACCATAAACCCTGTATTAAGCGAATACAGCAAACTAGCACAACGAGAATACAAATCTAGGGACGACTGGTCTGGAAAAGTGATCCACTGGGAATTATGCAAGAAACTAAATTTTGACCATACAACAAAATAGTATATGCATAAACCAGAATATGTTCTTGAGAATGAAACGCATAAAATTCTATGGGACTTTGAGATAAAGATAGGTCGCCTTATCCCAGCCAGAAGACCAAACCTAGTATTGATTAACAAAAAAACCCAAAAAAACAAAAACAAAGAGAACTTGTCAACTGGTAGATTTTGCAGTTCCAGCAGATCACTGGGTGAAGATGAAAGAAAACGAAAAGATAGACAAATACTTAGACCTGGCTAGAGAATTAAAAACACTGCGGAATATGAGGGTGAAAGTGATACCAATAGTAGTTGGGACACTAGGAAAGATCCCCAAAAAATTAAAAAAAAAAGACTAGAGGAACTGAAAATCAGAGGAAGAATTGAGACAATCCTGACAAAACCATTGTTGAAATCTGCTGGCATACTCAGGAGAGTCCTGGAGGCCTCAGGAGACTTGTCATTCAAACTCCAGTGAAGGACCATCAGCTAACACTGGCGTGAAAAACTACTACTACTACTACTACTACTACTACTACTACTACAAATAATGATAATAATAATAATAATAATATAATATAATAATATTAATGATAATTAATATACTACTATGCTACTAATGGTATATGCGCAAACAGAATCACTCGAGAGAATGAGACGTATACAATTCTGTGGGATTTTGAAATACAGGTGGATCACCTGATCCCGGCTAGGAGACCAGACCTATTGTTAATTTAACAAGAAGAAAGAGAACTTGTCATCTCGTGGAATTTGCCGTCCTGTCAGATTACAGGGTAAAAATGAAAGGCAAGGAAAAACTTCACTAGCAGAGAATTGAAGAAGCTGTGGAATATGAGGTGAAAGTGATACCAATTGTATTTGGAGCACTTGAACAGCCCCCAAAAACTTGGGAAATAGACTGGAAACAACGGCATTGCTGGAATCGGCTGAGAATCAGAAGAGTCCTGGAGACCTGAGGAGACTTGTTTTCACTCAGACCCAGCGAAAGACCATCATCTAATGCTGGTGTGAAAAACTAATAATAATAATAAAATAATAATAATAATAATAAATCGTATCGAACCGTAAATTGCTTTCGAATCCGATGTAATCAAAAGATATCTGCATTTTTTTTGTTGTATTTTTTTCTTTCAATAAAAAAAACAGATATTCTTCTTTACCCCCTACTCCACTCGGATTCTTTTCTCTGAAGCCACGCACCGTTCATTCAAGCCAACTTTGAGCAAATTGATCTACAAATGACAAATCTTTCATTCTCCCCCTCTCTCTCTTTCTCTGTCTCTCCCTCTCTGTCTCTCCCTCTCTGTCTCCCTCTCTCTTTCCTCCTGTCTCCCTCTCTCTTCCCCCTCTCTCTCTTCTCCCTTTTAATGAAAGGATTATAGGTATTTCAAGATTTCATTGAATAGAATCAACATTAAGACTCTCGAGTATCGAAGATTTACATATTTGAGCGGTCGATATGAATAACCCAGAAGGCCTAATGGTTAACAATCTAAGCTAGAACCCCATTGTTAGTGAGTTCAATTCTCACTGGGGGCCCTATACTTCTGGCCTTGTGCCAAACTACGATGCTAACTACACGATAGCATCAGATATTTTTTAAGATCAAAGATGTACATATTTTAAGCGGTTGATATGAGCAACTCGAAAGGCGTAATGGTTACCCCATTGTTAGTGAGTTCAATTCTCACTGGGGGCGTAATGGTTAACAAGCTAGCTAGCAGACCATTCTTAGTGAGTTAATTCTCACCGGGGCCCTATACTTCTGGCCTTGTGCCAAACTACGATGCTAACTACACGATAGCATCATATATTTTTTAAGATCAAAGATGTACATATTTTAAGCGGTTGATATGAGCAACTGGCAAGGCGTAATGGTTACCCCATTGTTAGTGAGTTCAATTCTCACTGGGGGCGTAATGGTTAACAAGCTAGGCTAGCAGACCATTGTTAGTGAGTTCAATTTTCACGAAGTATCCTATAAGTTTGGATGTGTGCCAAACTAAACTCAGCAAACTAAACGAGAACATTAAGACTGTTGAATATTGAAGAGCTCAGTCGATAAAGCATCCACATCGGAACCACATACTTCCGGGTCCAATACCGGCCCTCACCAACTTAGCACATGAGTAGCACAGCTTATGTCTGTGTGGTAAAGTCGCCTCAGTCGCAAAAACAATCTTCCTGGTATTGCGTTAGTGAAAAGGGATATACTCCCTTGTTGTCCGGCTGATACCGACTACAGGCCTCTCTGCCGACTTTAATTACTTTACACACATTACATGCTGTAGATCCTCGCACTGGGTCATGGTTAACGAGCTAGGTTAATAGAACATTTTTAGTGAGTAGAATTCTTACTGTGCACCCTATATTCCTGGCCTTGTACAGGATTAAGCTCAGCTTATAAACGACAATGTTAAGACAGTTGTGCATCGAAGTTGTGCACATTAAAAGCTTTGAATTAAAAATCTTTGAATTCGAATTTTTTGTGTTTTCATTGCCTTTAATCATCTTTTCCCCTAACTGAGATATACATGTGGTTTGGGGACCACATACGAATTTTATATTCCTTGATACGCCTTAGATAAATTCACCTACAATCTCGAATACGTCATTTCTGTTACGCCTTCCGTAAGAAGTGACGCGTCCACTGTCCGTTGTTGCGAGTGTCAAATAGTAAGCTAGGATGTTCTTGCAGAGAACTTCATAATTTGACATGCTGGGAATGTCCAAATACTAAAACTTGAAGAAACGCAAGCTGTTACGATGCACCCCCTTCATCAGTATTGATGTCACCTGCCTCTCAGAGGTACGGTTACCGGATTGCGGCTACCGCACAATCAAGATCCTGCAGGCTGATGTATCCTATCATTCTATCACGCGCCCTACTGGACGCCATGGTTTAGCATTTGCATTCGAGATGCAGCGAATTCGTTGGGTGGAGCCGGCTCAAACGACATGGGTGAATGCTGCTGCAGTAACAGTAACCGTAACAGTAACAGTAGTAATATTAAACTTTCAATACAGACACCTCACACTGTGGGTAAACGAGCTAGGCTAGCAGATCATAATTAGTGAGTTTAATTCTCACTAAATATCCTATAATAATGGCCTTATGCCAAACTAGACACAGCTTACAAGATTAAACATTTTTGAGGATCGAATGTTTGCCATTACTAGTGTTTCCATGTGTATGAATCCATAGAAGAACATCACATTGTTCGTTTTACTTGGATATTTATGAGATGGGAGGTAAGTGGCCGCACAGCTGCAGTTTTGTGAGTTACTGCCGCTTAATTTTGATATTGGTTCAAACGGTTAGAATTACAAAAACGTTTGTAATAAAAAAATTTTTTTTTTTTAAAGTTTGGTGTTAGGGGAGGCTAACCGGTAATTTGAATTTAGTTGGCCAAATTCCAAGCATAAAATTGTGCGTGCACATTATCTGAAATGAACTTAATTGTTATTAAGAAGACATTTCATGATATTTTTTGTTGTGCACTGTCTTATCACACATTTTTTGTTTGGAAAATAACATTTTTAATTCTCAAACAAACAAACAAAAATGTGTCGATAAAAATAAAATGTATTTTATTCATTCCAATTGTTTAAGAAAATCTCATAAGAAAAACTATACAAGCAAATTTATTAAGGGAGATAATGCGCACGCACAATTTTATGCTAGGAATTTGGCCAATTAAGTTCATAATTACCGGCGAAACCCATATTTTTTTACACATATCTGTCCTTCGACAATGAAACAACATTAAGCCCAATCAGATTTTGAAGTCATTCTGTAGTCATCATTCGTATTTTCTGACTACGCACTTATCTTAATTTTCAATTTTAGAAGATACACTATTTGTCAAAATCATTCAGAAATTTTCATTTCCGTTACAAATTCAACTCGGTGCGGATTTTCCATCGCTTCCATCCCTTCCCCGCCCCCCCCCAAAAAAAAAAAATAATTATTTTTAAAATTTTATTTTTTTTTAAAGTTAAGAAAAATTTTTTTTTAAATAATTTGAAAAAAAAAACCCCAGATACAAATGGAGTTCCGTGAAAAAAAAAATGAAAAAAAAAGAACACCATCACCCATCTAAAACAATTTTAAAAAATAATCCCCAACATTCACTAATATGATGATGAAAGAAAAAGACGGATGAATTTAGACAGGTTCTTTATTCTTTTCTGCATCTTTACCTCGTCGGTCGCCATCTTTCTCTTCTGGGCTCTGTTTGGGCTTTCTTTTGAGGCTGATTCCTTCTCTATTAGCTTATCTATTTTCCCCATATTTACTCATACCACGGCTGGTAATTTGGTCTCTAGTGACTCAAATAAATTACACAGGTAAATATGAATACCACACTGGATTCTCGTAAAATTCTACCGCTAGAAAAGTTTTGTTTGATCTTGGTAAACGGCTTTCTTTTTTTTAATTTCATCACCAGGAGAGACAAACAGACAGATAGAATAGAT
>CM042167.1:18829068-18896568 GCA_023376005.1 Doryteuthis pealeii
CATCTGCGAGACTAGCTTGCCAAATCTTACATCACTATTGGACCTCTCTAACCAAACACGTTCACCACAGGCACGATGGCACTCAAGCGTCGGCAAATATGATAATCCAGCGAGTATCTGCAGACTCGTTATTCAGTAGTAAAGAAGCGTAGAAGTTGAGGGGATCCATACCTTTCCCCAGGGGATTAGGTTATTTTACCCATCTTGTTCACCCACGGGAAGGATGTGACTCGAGGTCCAATTGTGAGGCATCCAACTAGTCTCGATTCTCATATTTCAGTGATAATAGATCTGGCAAGACTAGCTTGCAAATCATTGCATCACTATGGATCGCCACCCCCTTTATATCCAACCGTTCACCACGAGTAGGATGCGACAAAACATGTCGCCACAAGTGATACCCGTCGAGTATCTGACTTCCGTTTATTCTAATAGTATCGATCTGCGTGTGCTAGCATTTAACAACGGTGGACACCGCCTTCCCGGTGTGTATAGTTTAAATGAAAACAATTACCGTTTTGAACTCATTTACTATTGATGTCGCTGTCTGACACGTTAACAACTCCACACGGGGCCTGATGTTCACATGGAGTCGTGATTTGCTTTAACAATATTGCCCATACTAATTAATTTAAAACAATTATATGGCTTTCAAACAACTACTTCTCTCTTGTTTACACACAAATAATATGGTTTCAAGTATCTTATCTAACACCAATTAATTGCAAGCAATTATGGGGTGTGTCGAAGACACTCACGAAGAATAAAGGAATTCTTGCGGATAAGCAACACCAGAACACTCTGGATTTACATTTTTGCATTTAATCTTAAGACGCATTGGACAGTCTCTTCTTAAGTAGGGCCGTTGCAAGGATCATAACAAGCCGTATTAATATAATAGATTTATCATCATTAAAATCTCACCAATACAAAAATTAAATAACCATCATTTATTGTAAAAAAATGATTATTTAGCCTTATTTTAAAGTTTAACCGTATCGGCTTCCAATTAGCGAACCAACAAAACCTTTCTCTCTCTTATATAGATTATATATAATTATATATATATATATATATTATATATACGTATATATATACAATGAGGGAGATACCTAAGCCAGATTGGCTGTTTTCAGTTGTGTTTCTTTCTTTTACTTTTTTTTTAATTCAAGAGATTGAGGTTCCTGAAAGCGGGTTTTGTTTTGTATTTTTGGTTGGAAGCAATGGAAATTCTGACACGCTTAACAACTCCACCATGGGCTGAGTTCACGGGAGTCGTGATTTGCTAAAATATTCCCATTCTATAATTATTAACCAATTAAATGGTTTCAAACAACTATCTCTCTTGTTTACACACAATAATATGGATTTCAAGTATTCTTATCTAACACCAAAAATTTTACAAGCAAATTATGGGGTGTGGGGAACACAAGGATATAATTGTCTCCCCTTGAACAAATTCTGGAAGGAGCCACCCTAAAAAAAGCAGCTACTACGGCAACTTACCTCCTATCACCACAAACCATCAAAGTAAGACGAACAAGACATGCTGGACACTGCTGAGAAGTTAAGGATGTGATGTTTGGGCCGACAACAAAGATTTACATAGATCAACTCTGTATGGGAGTACTGGATGGTCGTGAGGAGGACTTGCCAAGAGCGTATGACCAAATACGGGACCGGATGAACGATGAGAGAATCATGGAAATTCCGTGCTTTTAGTCGCAACAATAATGAACTTAAAACTTTAGGTTAAAAAATACTTTATTAATGAGCTTTACAAACTCATAAATAAACCATTCCTCACAGATCACTGAAGGTAAGGCAATGATGAATCAGTTCAAAACTTAGATGAGTAGACCAATTAGGAAGGAACGCTGTTGAAAAAGATTGGGTTATCATACTAGATTAAACAATATATTAGTAAATTCTTACACGACTAACGTTCTTCTTCTATTTCACACATTTAACTCACTCGCCTCGGCTCGGTCCGAGACGACCCGCTGAACTTAAGCATATCGCTAAGCGGAGGAAAAGAAACCAGAACGACGCGATCTTCCCATTAGTAACGGCGAGTTGAAACCGGAGAAAGCCAACGCGAATCCCGTCGCAAGTAAAAGGCTTCGGGACGTGTGCGCGACGGTCGGAAGACAGCCGTTCGTTTTCGTTCGCACGTGAGTCGGAGTTCCCTCGATCGGGGCTGCCCGCGGCGAGGTTGCCACGGGCCCTTTCGGTGTGGACGGCGAGCGACGGTCTTCGGATCCGAGAGTCGGTTGCTTTGGGAACGCAGCCCAAATCGGGTTGTGTAAGCTCCATCACTAGGGCTAATACCTGGTGTTTATATTATATTCAGTTGGTTTGTTATGAAACATCCTCTTGGGCATCTCTCTGTTTTTGCTATCTTCTCGTATCAACTAGGAATAAAAAGAAGAAAAAAAGGGGAGAAAATGGCAATTTTTATACAAAACATATACAACGTTGATACAATATCATACAGATTAAATTCTGTAAAGTAATTCCTCCGATTGACGTTGCTCCAAGGAAGCACACGAAAGGTGTAACGCTGCACGAACACACAAGTAACCCTTACAGAGATACCTTAATTAATCATAGAGATTCGGTCTCTATTTGTCTGTAACCGAAACTACGTCACTGCTTACATCCCAGTAATTTCAGGAATTAAGTAAGTTTATCAATTAGTATCTATAGTCAGTATCATTACTAAATGAAAATATTAAAATTCTATGAAAAATCAATTAATGGTAAATTTTTCACGAAATATTTGATAGTTATTCACCTTTAGATGAACGTATGTTTAAAATAGTTTTTCCTAAAATATATTAGAGTAAATATTTTTTTTGATACGTCGCCCCCTCCACACCTATTTAATTTTCATAAAGTCCGAACAAAAACATATTTTACTTGTACGATTTTTTAAATGTTTGTCTAAAGATGAGAGTCTTTTCTGATTATTCAAATTAATTGGTTTGGTTTGTTTTGTTTTACGGCATATCAACCTCAGTGGGTCATTGAATACCGATAAAGTTTTGAAATAAATCAATTCTTAATGGATAATACAATCTTTTCATAAATACATTTTTCTATTTAACCCATAGATGGGATCCTAACAGGTACTACCACTCCGGGTCAGAGTAGACCAGGGAGCAATGGTGATGAAGGGGTGCTCCACATTCCCCAAACCTCCAAAACTGGGACCTCGCCATCAGATAGAGTTTAACGTCATTCCCAGGACATGTAGACCTGCAGTCACCGCCTTCTAGCACCCATATATTCAAATTAAATCAGATTTTTTTAGAAACGTTTTGGAGGTACTTACTGTCGTAAAACAAAACAAATATCTCAGTTGAGTGGAGTAAATATGATGCTTTTTATGTAAGTAATTAATCTTTTAAAATATTAAAGGTTTAATTTTATTTCTTTAATTTTCCCACCCCCTTAGGCAATATCTATCAAAAATTAATTTTTACACCGCCCGATGGGCTTTTTTTGGCTAGTTATAATAACGTGATTATTTGTTTTATTTCAATCAATTTGCACCAGAGTGTAGCTTAGTGCTTAAGCTTAACAAACCATAAAGCATTTAGAATGTCATACTGATGTTACATAATTATTAGATTCCTAATATTTATGTACAGTAGTGTAGAAACCAAAATGGCTGTTATAAGTTGCAGCCCACGGCCTTGGAGCATTGAATGACAAGGCTTGACCTCATCCTGATCCTTCCGGTGGATACCGTGAGAATCGGTGGAGAAGACCCTCTTCCGGTTTAGATTAGAAAGAGATTTTTAGTCAGATCGGCCAAAGCACGACAGTGGTAAGTCGTGTTATGCACGGTGCCGACTCAATCTGCGCAGTAGTCTGGTGGGGATTTCAGAATAAAATATGATCTAAGTTAAATCGAAGTCTTGTGTTATTATCTAAAAACTACCAATGACACAGGCTTCTGATAAAGAGAATCCCCAATGGAAGACCAGACACGAAGTCCCCAAGACGAAGTCCAGACGCTAGAGAGACGCTGGAAGAAGAATAATAGAAGTAAGAAAGTAAGGAAAGAGAGTATACAACACTGATCATTCATCTTTGGCAACTGTTTCTAATTACACCGTGGAATTTCCACAGGTTAATATATATCTTATTATAATGGAGATTTTTGTCTGTTTGTAACCAAAATTACTTCCCCGCTTACGTCACTACACTCCCAGGAATTGCATACATTTATTAATGAGTATTTAATTTATAGTTTAAATCATTAATACATTGAATAATATTTCTATTTATTAACGATGTTTCTACGAAAATCTAAGTTAGATCTGCTCAAAACAGCTCATGTTATTAGTGCGTTTAAAATCCTGCAAATGTCTTATACATCACTAAGAAATAAAGGTTTACATAATAATACGGGTGTGTTTATTTGCATACTGGTTTTAACAAAACCGGGTTTAATAGATAATTACTTGGTGTTATTGATCTCAGATATCATTGTTTTATTCTCCAATGAATTAAAATCAATTCTATGAATGATTTTTTTTATATAGAAACCAATTGAAATATGATTAAAATAAGCGTAATCTTTTTATATGCGTTCTTACATAATTTCGTTAGTGTTTATAATTTAATCTATTTCAATACATTAAAACTTTAAATACTTACGCCTAGAGGGCGCATATTTTTGCTAGTATTTATATATTTACGTACCGTAGTGTCCAGACCAAGTGTAGTCAGCATGAGGAAGAAGATGATTGCCCAAAATACAGATCCCTTAAGTGTAGAAATAACCTCTGGATAGACGTGAAAGATAAGTCCAACATCTGTAAGTACAACATATATATATATGAATTAAATATTTTTAGAAAAAACAAACAAATGATGTTATAGTTCGCTGACAGAAATCTGTTTCGACCTTTTATTAAAGCGGTCTTCATCAAGAGCGAAATATTTGTGATGGAAAGACGGTGTGGGTAAACCGTTACAAACAAAAGTGGTACAAATGAACGTTCGTGTTGGGAGCCGGAGTTTTTTAAAATTTTGAAAATGCATATTCTGTTTTAAAAAATAAAATACATTTTTTTTTTAATCAGAAGCATTATAATCCACAAGAAAACTCAAAAGAATTTGTTGTAAAAATATATAAAAAATGTATAAAAAAGTATAAAAAATGTTCATGATTCCAGCCACTGCAGACCACATTAGCCTCCGGAAAGATGTAGAAATCCAGGTATTTTGGTTTTTCAAAAGACAATATGAAAAGTAAATGGAAGTGAATCCGACAGTATGAATTAAATATTTTTTAGAAAATGCAAACAAATGATGTTATATATATATATATATATATATATATATATATATATATATATATAATAAAAATAATAGAGTGAGCGAAATTGCCTATTGACGGTAACAGTCAGACGGCGAAGGAGTCTATCCCCTTTTCGCTATCGCTAGATCAGAGAGTTTGTTTTTGCGCCTGAGGTGGGGCGCCCCAGCTACCATCAGCTCCCCACTTTACCACACAGATCCAAGCTGTGCTACTCATACGCTGTAGTTCCTCAGCTCTACCGACTGAGCTTGAGCTTGGAGTAACCAGCCGATTGATCGGAAGGGGGCTTCTCTCACCGCCCGTCTCGCCTAAGTAAGGGCCACACAAGAATGTTGCATTTCATGAACTGCTCAGTCACCAGGGTTCCGTTATTAAGCATCACGAGTCGCCAACCATGGCCAACAGGTGTTCCCACATGAGGAGGGTTTTACCCCTCTGCAGAGGCGCAGTCGGTGTATTCTTCTGTCTCAACCGACAGGGTGGGATGTTGGGTAAATACATAATAGCAATATGAATGTTTTAATGGCAAATATAGCTCAAAATCTTTTTTATGGACAGGACACGGCGACACGAGTTCAAGTCCTGAACGAGGTTGTTTGCATTTCACATAGCGCCCAGAGCCGGGAAAAGTATGCATCCCTCTATTCTCCATCCATCTATGGGTGACTAGTTGGACTGACAGGACTCTTTAATCTTGTTTAGGCAACCCGTCTAGTAGGATCAATCACGAGGGTAATCCCAAATGTAAGCTCTCCAAAACATTTAGAAATCATAGAAACGTTTATCGTTAATTGTCAATGATGCTTACATCCCGAGTTCAATCCTGAGTAGAGGCAGTAACATAGAAAAATAATTAACACAACTCCTACCCCAGCTATGGTTACCGGAAAGAGAACAGGATACCCCCGTGGACTAAATAAAGAGTTAGGTTCAAAGTTCCGTGATGGCTCCCGATTACGACAAGAAAGATCCCGAGTTCGAAAAGAAGGTTCCCGAGTCCGACAAGAAATACCTGAAGAAGGCCGGAGGGCATATGGGCCGAAACGTTGTACAAATAACAATGAAGATGGGGACAATAGTCCGAATAACGCAGATAACGCATTTTTATTTATTAAAAAAAAACTATTTAAAAGCAAAAAATCAACATATAAGCTTGCCCATCTAATAGAGGAGGAGAAGGAGGAGGAGGGGGAGGAGGAGGAGAGGAGGAGAAGGAGGAGGAGGAGGGGGAGAGGAGGAGCTCTCAAAGTAGTTTTAACTAACAAGAAGAGAACCGCTTTGGTTTGAATTCAGAGTTTTCTTTCTCCTAGGCCGGTTGCCATACTAAGATTTAAAAAAGCCCAATCTGCCCTGATATTTACCCATAGCTGGAGGGAGAATAGTTTTCCTCTTCAGCTATGAGTAAATAGTAGGTCGGATTGAATTCTTTATCCTTGATTGAGCAGCCACTCTAGGTGAAGGAAAACTCTGGATTCAAAACAGTTTTACTCCGCTTATGTCCCGTCCTACTCAGAATGTTGTAGTCTGTATGTGGTTCTCAATTCTTCCTCTGATTTACAATTCCATTTCGCAGAATTATGATTTCAGATTTGGTAAACACTTTGTTCTTATGGTATTAAAATATTGAAATAAGCTTGTTTAGACAACCAGTCTAAGAGAAGGAAATTTCTGAATTCAAACTAGCTGCATATCCAAACCATTCATCACGTTTCCCTACATTCCCATCTTTTTAGAGACCTTACTTTTGGGAGCTAAAAAGGTAAACTTGTCTTACCGTCTCTAGACACGTCCCCAACTTCTTTTTGTTGAACGTGGGCCATGTATCCGAGGACAGAAAAGACAGCAAATCCGGCTAAGAAACTGGTGCAGCAATTAACAGCACTAGTGACTATTGCGTCTCTGAAATAAAGAAGAAGGAAAATAGAGAATGTATTTACAAAAGAAAAAGTAATGGTAGAAGGTAAGTATAGTATGCAAGCACGTGGAATATTTTATTGGCGACAATGTATGAGTTACTTATTAATTAATATTGATTAATATTTGATATTTAATAACATATGACTAAAAGAATAACTGTTGCCATAAATGTACATTATATATATATATATATATATATATATATATATGAGGAGTAACGGATTGAGTAAATCCGCCAAAATGTGATATGTAATGGAAAATTGAGGAAAATGCGGATAAAACACAAAACAACTTCGTTCAAAATTTGAACGAAGTTGTTTTGTGTTTTATCCGCATTTTCCTCATTTTTCAATCACACACACACACACAGACACACACACAACACATATGTACATATATATATATATATATATATATATATATATATATATTCGTCCACACACACACACACACACACACACACACACACATATATATATATATATATATATATATATATATATATATATATATATATTGTTTATTTATTTAAGTCACCAATACAAAGTTCGTCTTACCAATGGTTTCAGATGTTTATCCGTCATCAAAGACGTTGACTTTTTTCAAGTCAGCGTCTCTGATGACGGATAAACATCTGAAACCATTGGTAAGACGAACTTTGTATTTATGTAGACTTATATAAATAAATAAATACAGCTCTTAAAGAAATAATTGAGCACTTTATAATCATTTCTCCAATATTAATAACAAAAAATTATATATATATATATATATATATTCATCCACAGACAGCCCTGTTTCGCCTTGTCACGACTCTTCTGTGTGACTAGACTTGGAGGCTGCATTAGGCCAAGATCCGTTCTGAATCGATTATCTCGGAAGTAAATCGCCATTCTGTATTTATCAGCTAAATATCCCGATTTAAATATACCAGAAAAAAAAACTTTTTTTAGGGAAAATCAAGAATGCTTTAGATGAAAATTTGAAACCAAACAAATAACTTAAGACAATTCATTTAAAATTTTGGGCTTTCTGAAATTTATCCTAAGGTCGGTCATCTGGCCAACGTTGGCGCTAAAGATATTCCATAGACGGTGTCAGAATGTTGGGATGAACTCCTTCAATTGCCTACAAAATTGCCTTACTATCTATGTTCATATTTACATCCTATAACACTAGCTCCTGTGCCACAGCGATCCACTTCCAAATAGGAATAATTAAAAAAAAATCATATTTGACCCATACATGGGACCCTAAATTGTGAGGCACATAGGAAATGGATTCGTCAACCGGGTTTCAAATCCTGGACAAGGCTGTTTGCATTTCACATATCGCTAATATTATAATGAATTAATGAATTAGATGAATTAATTAATTTTTTTTATCAATTAATTAATTAATTTTTTATTTAAAAAATAAATTTTTATTTCTTATTTTTTATTTTTTATTTTTTAGATAAATAAAAAATAAATTTCAATAAATTTTTCAATAAATTTCAATAAATCTATGTTATTTTTTTATTTTTTGTTATTTTATTTTTTATTTGAAAAATAAGTTTTTATTTTTTATTTTTTATTTTTATTTTTTATTTTTATTTTTTATTTTATTAATTAATTTCTATTGGGTGTCAGAATGTTGGGATGAACTATCAACCTAAAAAATTGCCTTACTATCTATGTTCATATTTAAATTTTATAACACTAGATCCTATGCCACAACGATCCACTTCCAAATAGGAATAATTTTAAAATAATAATATTTGACCCCTATAAATTGTGAGGCATGTGATGTAATGGTTATAGTCGTAGGAAATGGATTCGTCAACCGCGATTCAAATCCTGGAGCCTTACCTATGAGATGCAGTTTAATGTCATACCCAGGATATTCTTTTCATTTGGAGGGGGGTTATATTCCCAACGATAATGAAATAGTCATTATTTAATCTTAATTAGCATTTTATTTATTAACGATGTCTTTATTATAGTCTAGCTGAGTTAGATTTGCCGCAAAACTGCCAACATTGATAATGCATTTAAAAATCTTAAGATATGTTATATATAAGAAATAAAGATTCACAAAGTATATGGTAGAAATAATTTCTATAATGATTTTAACAAAGCTGGGTTTGATAAATAATTATTTGCTGTTACTGATTTCTAATACTATCATGTTATTCTCAAACGAATTAAAAAACAATCATATATATAATTTTATATAAGTTAAAAGAAAGGAAATGAATCCGACGGTATGAGTATATATAAAAAGATATGAAAACACCAGAAAATGCTGTTAAAGTGAAAAGATTTTATAAATAGCTAATATTGAACAATATTTCGATTTTAAGAAAATCAAAATCAGAGCTTGTTTATACTCCATGTTGTTAAAAGCGGAGATACGACTTTTGTCTCCGCTCATGGATTGAATAAAGGGTTAGGTTCAAAGTTCCGTGAAGGCTCCCGATTACGACAAGAATGTTCCAGGCTTCAAAGAGAAGGTTCCAGAGTTCGAGAAAGTTTCCGAGTCCGACAAGAAGTACTTGAAGAAGGCCGGAGGGCACATCGACCGAAACGTTGTACAGATAACAATAAAGATGTACTTCAAAATTATAGACCGTTCCTATTTTTGTAAGATAGCAATCTAATCTCTCTAATAAGATAAAGCGAGAATTATTTAAAGCTGTAGTCGTGTCAGTGCTACTGTATGGTCGTACCACTTGGGCTCTAACGAAACTCTTGAAAAAAGCTACATGGCCATGTGTAGGCCAACCAGAATAAAAACTACATTAATAATCTTGATAGGGGGATGACCGATGAATTAGTCCAAATAATCTAAATAATACAAATTATCAAGCCTCCTCTCAAAAATTCAGAGAAACAAATCAACGTGTCTGCACGTACGCACATCTGGTCAACATCAACGTATCTTCTTTCTTGCCACGGTGTTGGAGTGGGGGTGCTTTGATTTATATCTCATCTCATCTGTTAACTGCGAAAGGAAAGTATTGAAGTCAGTCAGTCTACTGTTAGTTTGAATAACAGCAGCTAGCTAAGTACAACCGAGGCAATGTCCAAGACAGTTGGTATTTATAGAAATCAAGAATGATCCATTCATGAATTTGGGTGATTTGGGTGATTTCATTCCTTGAGTTTTGATTGGCTGCTTGATTTGAATGATATGGAGTTTTATAAATAGCCTGTCATTCTGCAGTAGACTTTGCAACTATTCGGGTATGTATTTCGTTGGGCTCTAACGAAACTCTTGAAAAAAGCTACATGGAAACTACATGCAGCATACTGTGGTGATCAAATCGTTGAAGCCCTCCCAACCAAAAAAGAACCTTACGACCATTTGCCGCTTGTCAGTTAAATTAGCCAAATAAAACGAACGATCTCCTAAGTGACATTCTTCTTTGGACGTAGATACACATAGACACACCAGTGTAGACCAACCAGAAAAAAACCCTACATTAATCAGCTCTATTTGGATTATGCTTCACAGAAGACTTGATAGGGGGATGACCGATAGGGAAGTGTGGCTAGAGAGTCATGGGGACCCTTGCAGTCAGTGTGACCTGATGATGATGATGATGATGATGATGATATTGTTGCATTAGAAAGTTGCCGTATAACAAAGTGTGCGTATGAACAAAAACGTAGAGAATACATAATTACTTACTTATAGCAATTGTTGTTAAATTTATTGTAACTGGAAAGTGCTAATAAGACTCCAAATCCAGGACCAAGGGAAAAGAATATTTGGGCAGCGGCATCAATCCAAACCTTGAGGACAAAAAAGAATGACAGGAGAATATTAAATACAAAGAGTAAATTTTTAATAACTCGGGAATAAAATGAAAAAAGAAATAGAAATATGAGAAAAGTGTAAAGCAATATATATATATATATATATATTATATATATATATATATATATGTGTGTGTGTGTGTGTTTAATTGGAGTCGTACCTAATTTTGAAAATTAATTAATTATTAATGAATTAGGCGAGAATGCCTAACATACTCTAAACAAATCGTAAAATCTAGGAAGTCCGTTTGGTGTAGGGGTTGTAATATCGGCCTGTCAGCTTGGCAGTCCGGTTTCAAATCACGCACAGGGCGGCCTTCCTATCTATAGCTCTGCTGATGAGGCCTAATAGGCCGAAATGTACATAGAAAGATTGATTTTTCTCGATTTGTTTAGCCATACATTTAAATAGGCATTCCCGCCTAATTCTTTATTAATTAATTAATTTTCAAAATTAGGTACGACTCCAATTAAGCACATATTCTCCCAAAAATTGTCGGCAAAAAAGCCATTCCAAAACATACCGTGTTATAATATATTATATATATTATATAATATATAATATATAATATATATAATCCAAAAGTCCAGAGAAGAAATCTTCCTTACGACACAAGAGTTTTATTTAAAAAACCTGTCGCAGTTTGAGAGCTCAATGTGTGCTCTTAATGTTAGAGTCACAGAGCAAATATATAAGTAAAGAAATAACAAAAGACTTAGAGATTTAGCTTTATAGTCTATTTCAGGGAGCTTAGACAAAGTGTCTAACTCTCCCGACTCATCATTCGCATCTGATGAGTCTGGAGAGTTAGACACTTTGTCTAAGCTCCCTGAAATAGACTATAAAGCTAAATCTCTAAGTCTTTTGTTATTTATTTACTTAATATTATATATATATATATATATATATATATATATATATATATATACTAGCAGGACTTGTGGATATACCACAGTATGATAATTTAATCATTACAACGATTGATACGTTTACTTAAAAGGCATTGCAAAATACTTCAATTTCTAAAAAGTATAATAATATTCATTTAACTCACTTTCTTTCTTATTATATTTTGTGAGTAGCATATCCTTTCTTTCTTTATAAAAACAGAATAGTCCATTATATGTCCACATATGCATAAGAAAGGCATGTACTGCTATCAGCAGCTAATCGACCATATGGAAATCTGATCTCTCTGTTAAAATAAAATGGGAATACTTCCAAGCTGTGGCCGTTTCAGTATTATTGTGTGGTTACACCGCCTGGACTTTAACGAAACGCTTGGATAAAAAGCTAGATGGAATCTACACGGATATTGTGTGGTGCTTTGAATAAATCATGGAAGTAGCACTCTACAAAACTGCAGTTGTACGGCCACTTACCTCCTATCTCACAGAAAATCCCATATAGGACGGAAAAGCCATGCTGAGTACCGCTGGGGAAGTAAATATGAATTCATACTGTAGTGACGAGTCGAACTTACCTGACTCAAAGCGATCTAGATGCCTGGCCTGCGAAACTGTCCCTGGCAAGGAAATGAATGTGGTTGGGGGAAGAAGGAATGTGGTACGCCATTATGCCCACTCTGAGTAAGAAGTGTCAAGAAATTGGAGGGGACAGAATGGACTTTTTATAGAGGCTGCGAGGAATTATGGGCGTCAACCCATAGTGCATTGCAACTTTTATTTGACTATAAAAGCGACCTATTTTGGCCTGAACGACAGACTGCATTTTTGTTCTTCAGTAACAGTGTCGAGAGAGCAGAAGAGGAAAAAGAAGAGGAAAAAGAAGAAGAAGAGGAAGAGAAAGAAGAAGAAGTGTTACCCGACTAGCAAAAACTTACATTCCTCAACTCTGTATGAACGCTGGAAGCTGTCTCGGAGACTTACCAAATTTCATGTGTTTTAAACAAAATGGTGCAACTCCTCATTGGTAAGCCTCTGAATTTAGTAGTCCATTTCGCATACATCGGTCGCAATATCTCATCTACTGAAAGTAATGCCAACGTACGCATAGGAAACATATGTACTGCTATTGACAGCCAGGTTATCAAAAGAGATGGAAATCTGATCTCACTGATAACATAAAACAGGAATTCTTCCAAGCTATAACCGTTTGCATTTTATATAGTGTTAATTCCTTTCGGATAGGTGTGAATCTAGCTATTCTCCCACCAGCTACATGTAAATAGTAGGGCAGACTGGGCTCTTTAGCCTTTCATGAGAAAAAGAAGTGGCCTTGTGTTATTACTAAAAAATATAAATGGCACAAGGCAACTATCATTTTACTATCAACACGTCATCTACATTCCGAGCCAATAACGCCACACTGGGTCAGTTTGGGAGCTTGGTTGGGATTGGATGGTTCCACTCATGGGATCAAAAAGTTCTAGCAGTTAGAAAAATAGTTTATATTTAATCAGATGCCTCCCAGAAGTTTATTTTGCACTCATGGACGAGACTTTTGTGCACCTATTGCTCCACCAGTGGCACCACCACCTGAATGTAGTCGGATTATATATGTGAGTAAAGACGTCTTTACACAAATGGTACTCACCTCCGCATTGAGTAGTTTTTTCCATTTTGGTTTTAAGTAGAAGATGATTCCATTTAACGACCCAGGGAGAGTACTCCCACGAATTAATAGGACAATCAGGACAAGATAGGGCAAAGTCGCTGTCACCCAGACAACCTGAATAAAAAAAGAAAAAAAGAAAAAGGAAAAGATAACATTTGGTTTATAAAGAGTTTTCGAACAAGCGGCAATCAAATTATTTTCCTGTCGCATGCGACAGAACAATTCTCTTGACTAATATTCCATTTACTCTAACAAAGACACTAAAGCAATGGTACGCTCACCCGATGGTGACACAGGTTCCTTTGACATAGTCACTGGAATCCTACAAGGGCCATATATCTTATTATAATGGAGATTGTGTGTTTTTCAGTCTGTAACCGAAACTATATTACTACTCAAGTCACAATTCCCTTAATTATTTACGTCAAATTCTCCATGATTTCATTCTTTTAAACCTTCAGTTATTAATAAAAATTGTTTTACATTATCAATACTGTTGACCATATCTACGTACTAATAACATGCAATTGTATTTATATATACAACAAAATAGCGGTTTACAGTTTGAACGAGAAGGCTAATTTGCATATTGATATTTAAAATTTTATTTTAATAAATATGTGCTTGGTATTATTGATTTCTAATTGTTTGGTTTTATCTTAAGAAATATAAACAAAAATCTCGTGGATAAATCTTAAAATAAATTTATTTACAAGAAGAAATAACAGTAATATTATCCTTTACTTCCTATTTTAACTGAATAGTTAAATTAGGAAAATTTACCAATGAAAGAGGGGAGTAATGGAAAATGATGGAATAGTTAGTTTCAAAGTTGTTCTATTTTTCGATTATACACCCTCTGTTGCAGATCTTTTTATCTGTATTCTTAGTCAGTTTCATTAGCCTTTCTAATTTAATATGATATTTTATTATATCAAAACTTAAATACTTGCACCCGGAGGGTGCATATATTTGCTAGTATCTATAATATGCCTACACTAGGGGTTCTCAAACTAATTAAAAAAAAACTCTAAAAATCGGCTGTTAACAAACAACCGGATATTGACGTTGTAAATGAAAAAACATGTCCTTCTGAATAGTTCAAAAAGGGGTGCCTAAAGGTCATATGGCCCCACTTTCTTCTATCAAGCCAAGACGTGACAAATAAGAAGCAGTCTCACTGTTCCCATTGACTGTACACTGAGGGGGATGAGGTTAGTTTATATTGATGATAGATTTCTGTATTAAGTAAAGCTAATTTTACACATGCCTGCATAAGTACTTTTAACAAATTCTTTAATTTTATACACTGGTCCGTGTATCGATCTAAATGTTACATAATCTATGCGGTTGCATAAGATTATTGTCAATCTCCTGTATTTCTGAAGGGATGGCCCTTTTCATATCACGGGCGGGACTTTCCATGGAATAGTACAGAAAGCCCGCGAAATTACGTGAAGTCACGTGGGACCTGGTTGGTTCCTCAGTTTTCAGTTGGACGTCGGGCAGCGAAGATGTACTGCCTTAACTGGAACTCACTCTGCATACGCGCGCTATGTTAGTCAGATATTTAGTTACATGAAATGTATAGTTAAGGAAATAAAAGCTTCAGAAAAATAACACGGTCTTGTGATTAATGGGTGTCTTGGTAACAGGACTGATGAACCAAGAAGAAATGAGTTAAGTGCGACTGACCAAGACGAAGAAACTAAGATAGAAGATGAACAGAAGAAGAATAGAAGTAAGAAGTAAGTAACGAGGGGGTATACAACATAAAAACATGCGTGCAATCTTAAACAAATCGTAGAAACAACACCCACCGGGAAGCGTATGTACGGCTACTTGATCCCTATTTTACAAACCAAACGAGTGAGACAAACAAGACATTTCGGGCACTGCTGGAAACGCGGGGACGAAATCATCAGTGGAAACCTGATCATGGGCACGTCAGTGTGGGCCGTCCAGCAAAGATCTAAATCGACCAGCTCTGTTAGGATACTGGATGCTTTTGATGAGGACCTCTCAAGGGTGATGAATGATAGGGAAGGTTGGAGAGATATTGTTATGGGTGTCCTTGCTACTGTCGTAGCATATCTAATATTGATCGGTAGTGAAGTGTAAATTAAAATGATTGCAAGCAAAAAACCACAGGGGCATATAGTTTGAGTGATCTGTCATGATTCACAGGATTATTTGAGACGTGACTTTTGATTGGATTAGAAAGTCATGTGATAAAAAAACAGAAGAAAGCTAGCCGGAATCTCTAGTCAATCTAAAATCGAATTGACGATCAGTCGCTATTTCGACATGGTCTCATTTACTGATTCCCCATGCTCCTTTTGTCTCTGTATCTCTCTCTCTCTCTCTCTCTCTCTCTCTCTCTCTCTCTTTATATATATATATATATATATATATTAATAATTTGAAGGCAATTACAACGCGTATAAAAAAATAAAAACGAAAAGATGTTCTTTTTGTCTTATCGATTTCGAAGTATAAACTCCATCATCAGATGCACCTCTGATGATGAAATTTATACTTCGAAATCGATAAGACAAAAATAACATCTTTTTGTTTTTATTTTTTATACGCATTGTAATTGCCTTCAAATTATTAATATATTATAACATACTTAACAATGCTTCAAGCAAATTACCAATTACTTTTATATATATTATATATAATTATATATATATATATATATATGTGTGTGTGGGGGTGTATGTCTGTGTCTGTATCTGTATGTCTCATTCTTTTAAAATTTTCTCTCCCCTTCTTTCCTTCTTCTTTTCTTCCTTTCTTTCTTTTTTCTTCGTTCTTTTCCTTTCGCTGTAACTATTTATGTATCGTTATGTCTGCGTCACACCTTTCGTCTCTCTCTTCATCTTTTCATTCTGCTATCAACCCCTCTATCTCTCTCTCTATCTATCTATCTATGTATACACACACACACACACACACACACACACACATACACTTACAAATACACACGCGCTCGCAGACGCACACGCACACTTACAAATTTTCAAAATCAAAGGAAAAAAAATAAATCACCTTATGTACATGGATGATATCAAGATTTTTGACAAAAATGAAAAAGAACCGGAAACCCTTGTACAAACGATAAGAATATTCAGCCTGCATATTGGAATGGAATTCGGCATCGACGAGTGTACTATGCTTGTGATAATAAAAAAAAAGGGAAAAAAGAAACAGTGGAAGGAATAGAACGACCTAATTAGGAAGAAGTAATGACACTTGGACGAAAGGAGAATTACAAATACCTGGGAATACTGGAATTGGACACCATCAAACAAAGAGAGGATAGAGGAAAAGTAAGAAAAGAGTACCTTAGACGTACAAGAAAAGAATTCTAGAAACCAAACTCTGCAGCAGAAATCTCGTCCCCCTTGTTGTATACATTGACCATTCTTAAAATGAACAAGAGGAACTCCGACAAATCGAACAAAGGACAAGGAAACTTATTAAAGGCATTACACTCAAAAGACGACACAGACAGACTATATGTGTCAAGAAAAGAAATAGGAAGGGGTCTCGCCAGCATTGAAGACTGTGTAGATGCGACAATTTAAGCACTAGAAGAAAACACTAAAAACAGTTGCAACATATGGACAAGCACAAATATAACAAAAACAGGAAAACAGAAATGGGAAGAAAAACAACTATATGGATACTTCAAGCGACAAACTGGAGAGATCGCACACGAGAAGACCTGGACATGGCTAAGAAGCGGAAACCTCTAGAGAGAAAATAAATTGTACAAGAAATTAAATTTTCACCATGCTACCAAATGGTATATTCACAAACCAGAATCTCTCCCGGAGAATGAGACTCATAAAATCATCTGGGACTTACAGAGATACAGACGGATCACCTAACCCCGGCTAAAAGACCAGAATTTGTGTTAATTAGCAAGAAGAAGAAAACGTTATCTCGTGCGAAAAAGAAAAGAAAAAAAAAAAGAAAAAACAAATATTTTGACCTTGCCAGAGAACTGAGAAAGCTATGGAACATGAAGGTAAAGTCGTACCAATTGTAAGTGGTGCCATTGTAACGGTTTCCAAGGGTTTAGAAAAGGGTCTGGGTGAAGTAGAAATCAGAGGAAGAATTGAGACCATCCAACTAGTTGGTTTGTCGTAAAATATATTGCATCTTTTTCATTATTAAGCTTTCATAGCTTCATCAATGTAATCTAATAGAAAATTGTACCTGTGGACTTTAACTAAGTTAAAACTTTGGAAAAAGCTAAGAATTTTTTCCGGTGCGCTGGACCCGTAGATCTCGACAGATCATCCACTTGCACTCCCCAAATACTTACAGTCATCTTGCCTCGGCTTGTCACTGATTCCAGTCTTCGGGGAAGGAGAGCATGCGGTGCATGTCGCACAAGCGCACAACATGTCAACATGTGCAGATATTTCTACAAGTCCCACGGTGATGGAGGAACGGTGGCATATGCAGACCTGACGGGCTACATGCACATAGCTGTGAATCCACGCGTGGCGAGGTTGTGAGTTACCGAGCAGTCCCTGGGTAGTACTGCCCACCCAGACATTTGGGAAGGGTATAGAAAAGGTGACCTAAACAAATATCAAACTGGCCAGTAACCTGTGGCTGGCGGCTGTTCACATTAGCAGGGCGAAAACAAGAAAATATTACAACAAACACTCACCTTTCCGGAACTTTTAATTCCCTTCCATAAACTGAAGTAAACAATACCAAAAACTGCGCACAGGCATAAACACATTTTCCATTTTACACCACCAACATTTTGTATTCCGTTTGCGTATTGGAGTTCCAAAACACTAAATCTGAAAAAACAAAACAAGTAGTTAAAGGAATAAAAACTTACGCAATTTTTTGGAGCAAGTACCCATCTCTCAGTCTCTCCTTCTATCGCTCTCTTTTTTTGTAAATAGTAATATATATATATATATATGTGTGTGACCTAAACAAATATCAAGCTGGACAGTAACCTGTGGCTGGGGGCTGTTCACATTAGCAGGGAGAAAACAAGAAAATATTACAACAAACTTAGGCTAACAATAGCCACCTGAAATGTTCGGACATCTCTCGAAACCCTGAACAATGAACTGGTACCGTGGCAAAGAACTCTCGATATGGGGCAGACATCTTGAGCCTTGCGAAAGTCCGCTTCAGCGAGGAGGACCAATTGACAGAAGTGGGGTCCGGGTACACATTCTTTTGTAAAAGCAGGCCCATGGTAGCTGTATGGATTTGAGGTAAGGCAGCTAGAGCACCCCATAAAGCGGCCTCTGCGTGAGCGGCACATAACGGACGGCATGGACACGTCCTACATCTAAGACTGACCACATATGTGACCTGTGTGGCAGGGCCTGTCCGTCGAGGGTTGGGCTTCTCAGTCACGTACGGTCGCATGCGAATGGAAACCAAGATAGGGGTTAATGTGTGACAGGAAACAAACAAATTTGGATCAAGGGACCCTCTGCGTGCTCACATCCGAACTACTTGTAGAAATTGCCTTATTCTTCGAAGAAGTGGCAATCACCATATATATATATATATATATATATATATATATATATATATATATACTAGCAAAAGTACCCGGTCCATGACCAGACTAAAAAAAATAACACCAGGTAGTGAATGGTTAGAGAGATAATAAGAGGAAAATAATTTATAGAATTAAAAAAAATGTAATTTTTAACTTTTGAGTGTTTTCAAATATAATTCTATTTTTCAAAACTGTTTTGTACATATGACAAAAACTTAAATTCAGTTTCTGATGGTAAAACTTAATCTAGAGGTGAGGTTCCAATTAAGGAGCTCTGGGAAGTGTGGAGTACTCCTTCATTGCCATTACTTTTATGCCCACATTGACCCGGGGATAGTACATCTTAGGCCCACCAAGTACGACCACTCCAGGTTCCATCTATTGGTTTAAATAGATAAAAAAAGGAGTTTTTAAAAAATGTTTAAAAAATGAGTTAGAAATAATTTGAATACCCAGTAATAATGAATGAAACAAACATGACGTCGGCATGAATTGTTTGAAAATCTTAATAAAGTTTGTTATAGTACGTATTGTTACTTCAGACAAAGCATTCGTTTTCGTAATTTTTTTGGCAGAATTTAACGTTTAAAATGTTAATATCATTTTGCTTTTTGACTATCTGTTTTAAAACAAGTTCAACGCCTCTGTCTACTAATGGGGTGGAATGGGTTTTTCATTTATTTTAGAATCCGTCTTTTTTTTTATTAGTTACAAACCAATCTTAAAAAGCTTGAATCGTGCCGACAGGAGATGGGGTGAGAGGGGGCTCGATTTCTGCCGACAGGAGATGGGGTCAGAGGGGTCTCAATTTGCGCCGACAGTAGATGGGTGAGAGGGTAGAGATTTTAGAAATGAACATTGGTATTTTTTTCATACATAAAAAAAAAACAATTCTACCGTCTGTGAACTTCTAAACTAAACTCATGTCGACGTGAGTAGGGTGGGGTGGAGGGGGATGTTTAAGGTATTTTTAATTTTTTCTTAATTATTGAATTATATCGCTTAATTATTAAAAATCAAAACCCAAATTTTGTGTGATTCTTAGTTATAAGCATTTCAATTAGTATGCAAGATTTCAAATCTGAATGACCTCTCGTTTGTGAGTTATAATTCGACACGTACATACCAAATTTCCTTTTATATATATATTATATAATATATATATATATATATATATATATATATATATATATATAAAATCTTCCACACAAACAGAATGACACAAAGACAGAAACAGATTTGTAATTACTTAAATAATTTATATGTATAATGTCATATCTCTATTTACGTCATTTCGAAAGCACGTCGCTTTTCAAAAATATTGAAATCTTAAGGTATTAAAAGCTATATATAATTGCTTCTAAATAATGGTTATTCCAACTGGAACGACGTAGAGTGAGGTATTACTGTATAGGTAATGAAGGACTATTTGCTCGTAAATTCCTACCATAAAATAAACTGAACCCCCATTTTATGTCCTTGTTTTTGTATTGAATGTTTTATTTTTCTTGCACCCGTTATTTTACAATACAAAATATATTTTATTTATTTATTTTAATATTCATTTCAATGTGCATATTCTAAAAGTTTTTATTTTGTGAGAATGTTTAGTTTTAAAGTGGGGGCTCGTTTTACAAGTTAGGCATAAATTGGATCCTCCTTTTATGACCGTAATTTTGTTTTTTCGTCGACGAAGATTAAAATCTGACGCTTTTATTTTAGAGTACCAAAGCCAAAAAGAAAAGAAATAACAACAACAAAAAGTAATATTCAACTTTTTACTCGTAAATTCCTGCCATAAAATTAGGCTTGGGCATTTTATCGTAGGAATTTACGAGTAAAAAGTTGAAGTGTAAAAACGAACCCCCACTTTTAAACTAAGCATTCTCACAAAATAAAAGCTTTTAGAATATAAACATTGAAGTGAATATTAAAATGAATAAAGAAAATATATTTTGTATTGTAAAATAACGGGTGCAAGAAAAATAAAACATTTATTGCAAAAACACGGACATAAAATGGGGGTTCAGTTTATTTTATGGTAGAAATTTACGAGCAAATAGTCCTTCATTACTACTGTATATATATCTTTTTATAATGAAAATTCAGTATCTTTTCGTCTGTAACTGAGACTACGTTACTGCTAATATTACAATACCCTCAGGAATAGCGTAAATTTATCAATGAGTATTTAATTTATAGTCAAAATCATTAATATATAGAATAGGATAAATCTTATTTCTCAAAGATGTGAATTAGATTTGCTTCAAAAGGGTCCATGTTATTAGCGCGTCTAAAATCCTGCTAGGTGTCTTATATATCATTAAGAAATAAAGGTTTACATAATATATGGTGTGGTTAATTTGCATATTGGTTTTAGAAAAACCGGGTTTGATAAATAACTACTTGGTGTTATTGATCTCTAATATTATTGTTTTATTCTCTAACGTATCAATCCTATGAATGAAATTGTTTTATTATTGTAAAATGAAATATGAAATTGTTTTATTTATGAATTGTTTTATTCTCTAACCTATCAATCCTATGAATGAAATTGTTTTATTATTGTAAAACGAAATATGAAATTGTTTTATTTATGAATTGTTTTATTCTCTAACGTATCAATCCTATGAATGAAATTATTTTATTATTGTAAAACGAAATATGAAATTGTTTTATTTATGAATTGTTTTATTCCCTAACGTATCAATCCTATGAATAATTTTATATAAAAACCAATTAAACTATAATTAAAATAAGTTTAATCCTTTTTTATATGCATTCTTATTTAATTTTGTTAGTCTTTCTAATTTAAAATATCTTATTACATTAAAACTTAAATACTTACGCCCAGGGGAGGCATATTCTTGCTAGTATATATAATTTGTACTTACTCAAAGAATTCTTCTGAAGAAGATGTGGACCCGTTGAAGACTAGTGAACTGTTTTGTCGTTGCTCGAAAGTCATGCAATTTGGAGTGTTCCACGTGTTATTGCAGCTGAGCCAGGGAACCTCCGTTGCAAATGATGAGAAGAGGTAGTAGACTGACCAGGCGATGATTGTGTTGTAATAAAAAGCCACGTAGGTTGCGATCAAGCAAATTGCTAAGCCGATACCTGCAAGAGAAAATCAGAAAGAAGATTTACGGGTGCAAAGAAGAACCAAGCACTAAACAAACAGATAGATAGAAAAAGGAAAGATTTTAAAAGGAAGTGAGAGTTATCGTTATCGATTTTATTGTTTTTTCTCATGGATTCTGATGCGTTGAATTTACAGATGGAGAAAAAAGTGCTCAATTTGGACTTTTAGGTGAAATTTGAGGCCTGATAATCCCCTGAGAGAGAGAGTAAAAATGGCAAATTTCGTGCAAAACTAAAGTGCCAATCTAATATGATTTTCTCATAGAGTTCGACGAGGAGTATCACACAGTAAAAGATGGTTGAATTCTGTTGAGAATTGGGGGAGATATGGGGCTTCAAAGTTGCCCCCAAAATGACATTTTTCAGCCATTATAAGTCTACGTATTTTGATGAAAATGTACGTTATCGATTTTATTGTTTTTTTTCTCATGGATTCTTATGCGTTGAATTTACAGATGGAGAAAAAAATGCTCAATTTGGACTTTTAGGTAAAATTTGAGGCCTGATACCCCCCCCCCCTCTGAGAGTGGGTAAAAATGGCCAATTTCGTGCAAAACTAAAGTGCCAATCTAATATGATTTTCTGATAGAGTTTGGTGAGGAGTATCACATAGTAAAGAGTAAGAGGAGGATATAAAAAGGCCGTGGATGTTAGTCTTTTTTTAGACATAGATAGATAAATATATAGATAGATACATAAATAGATAGATAGATCTATGTCTCATTAAAAAAAAACTAAAATCCACTTTCATTTTATATCCTGCTTTTACTTTCTCATTCTCTTTACTTTTAGAATCTCTCCTTTTTCTGTCTGTCTGTCTGTCTCTCTCTCTCTCTATCACGCGCACGCACACTCACAAACAGACGGTAAGATTTATATGTAAATTTATTTTAATTAAAAGACATACTGCATTTTTACAATTAAATAATTACCTAGGTAATAATTAGTAGGTAATTATTGTATTGTATTAATTGCTTGGCACATCCTTGGCCGACGACCAACCAATACATAATCAGACTTCTACAAATCTGAAAATATTACCAACACCCTGCAGGTAATTTATTTCTAGATAAAAACTACAATTTAACACGCTTATTTTAACAAGCTTTGCTTTCCATTGCTCGAGACACCTCCGAAATTCCTCTTTTTCGTTTAATATTCTTCAAATCTTTTAATCTAACCCTTGCGTTGAATTTCCAGTTCAGGAAACATGAAAAACTTGTAGGGAGTTTGGTCTGGTGAGTATGGAGGGTGACACACTTGCACAATCCTGTGTTTCGACAAAATCTTCTGATCACATGTTATCCTCACTTAAGCTAGATGAGAGACAAAAGTTTGAGTTGTTCTCAGTTTAAAGCTTTCAAGCCTCTGCGTAGTTTCTTTCGCCGGAAAATAAAATGTCTTTTCCTGGTCAAGTTTTCCTCTAGCTAAAAACTAAGTCTTTCCCTTGTTCCAACTCTAACAAATGGAAACTTCTCCGCGCTGAGTTGCCCGAGTCGCCCTTGTCTCAACGTGGCTGGGAAATTGTTTTGTATTTGTATTTCCTAAGTAGCACACATTTCACTTCAGGGGATCTTAGTTGGAAAATGGATAAACTGAGCGATACGTCTGAAATATTACTTTATAATATTTCTTCCGGCCAATGCCTTAGCACAAAAATTCTCCCAGGCATCAGTTATATATGCCAAGAATAGGGCGAATGACCCACGAAAATGGCATACTTGAACGAACTGCAATTTTTAGAATACGAATTCAACTTTTCGAAATTGAATTTCACATTTTTTTAGATTGCTTGCTATGGTTTATATGTCGGTAATGTTAACATGTGTAAAAAGTATCGAGAATTGGTACTGGCTTCTCAAGGTTTAGTTTCGTTAGTTTTTTTATCACACTTCGTATATCTCATATTATAATGGAGATTGTGTGTCTGTAACCGAAACTATATTACTACGCAAATCACAATTCCCTTAATTATTTACGTTTCATTCTCAATGATTTTATTTTTATTTAAACCTCAATTATTGATAAAATTGTTTTACATTATTAATACTGTTGGCCATATCTACATGATATTTTCTACGTACCCCACTTGTACGGGTCAGGCACGAAGGCCCTATTTATGTGGGACCACCCACAAGCCGAAGCTCATGGGGTGGCGGGTGAAAAATTGCGTCTATCCCGTCGGTATTCCCCCTCAAGGGGGGCGCCTCAGGCACTGGGCAATAAACCCAGCCCTGCCCCTTTAAATCAAGGGGGCAGGTGTTGCCTGGGGGGATGGCTCCCTGGGATCGACGCCGTTAATTATAGCAATGGTCCAGAGGCCGAAGCCACTGTTGACCATATCTACATGATATTTTCCACGTACCTCACTTGTACGGGTCAGGCACAAAGGCCCTATTTATGTGGGACCACCCACAAGCCGAGACTCATGGGGTGGCAGGTGAAAAATTGCGTCGATCCCGTCGGCATTCCCCCTCAAGGGGGCGCCTCAGGCACTGGGCAATAAACCCAGCCCTGCCCCTTTAAATCAAGGGGGCAGGTGTTGTCTGGGGGGATGGCCCCCTGGGATCGACGCCGTTAATTATATCAATGGTCCAGAGGCCGAAGCCACTGTTGACCATATCAACATACTAATAGCCTGCAATTGTATTTATTTATACAACAAAATAGCGGTTTACAGTGTGAACGGAAAAGCTAATTTGCATATTGATATTAAATGTATAACATTTAATTTTTATAAATATCTTCTTAGTATTATTGATTTCTAACTGTTTGGTTTTATCTTAATGAATATGAGCAAAGATCTCGGGGATAAATAATAAAAGAAATCCATTAACAATAAGAAATAACTGTAATTTTATTCTTTACTTCATACCCTCTCCCGGTTTAGATTAGAAAGAGAGTTTAGTTCAGATCGGCCAAACCACGAAGGTGGTAAGTCGTGTTAAGCGCACGGCCGACTCAATCTGCGCAGATAGTCTGGTGGGGATTTCGGAATAAAATATGATCTAAAGCAAATCGAAGTCTTTGGTTATTATCTAAAAACTACCAATGACACAGTGCTTCTGATAAAGAGAAATCCCCAATGGAAGACCAGACACGAAGTCCCCAAGACGAAGTCCAGACGCTAGAAGAAGAATGTAATATACGAAAGACGAGAAGAAGAATACTAGAAGAAAGAGAGTATACAACATAAGCAGGAGTTTAGCGAAGACCTTGCCCACTGCCTCGTGGAGGCTTATGCCCCGGTAATTGCCACAGGCCGACTGCATACCTTTGCCCTTGTATAGTGAGACCAAGACTGCGTCAATCCAATCCTGGGGGAAATGAGCACACAGCCATACATCAGAGATAAGATAGTGGACCTTCACATCGATCCTGTCACCACCGTGGCGGAGAACCTCAATAGGAATGCCATCAAGACCAGGTGCCTTTCCAGTATTTATTTCCTTAATTGTTTCGCAGATCTCACCAAAGGTAAGATGATCCATCATCTCATTGATCGTTTCCCTTTGAGGCAGGCTGCTGATGACACTGTGGTCATTGACTGGAGGGTTCATGAATGAGGTCCGTCAAGTTCTCCGTCCATCGTTTCATGAAATCCTCAGGGCTCTTATGGAGGAGAGACACATCCTTCGATTTGAGAGGAACCATTGATGATCGTTGTGGGCCGAATGCCTGTTTAATTAAGCGTTTTGGTGCCTTCTGGATCCTCTCCGATATGTCTAACCACCACTGGTTTTTCATTCTGCGTAAGCTCAGGTGAAGTGATGATCTTGTACTTCTAAAAGCTTGTCGTGAGGATTCACGGTCTTTAAAAGATGAACCGAGAAATTTTTGGTACGGCTTGTTTTTCTCCTCCAGAATTTTGTTGGTCCGTTGATCGTTCTCATCACGATGTTTCCATTTCTTGAGGCTAAAGATCTTGATGCTTATCTCATATGTCTTGCTCTTAAAATCATCCCATGTACCGTCAAACTGCTCCTCTTCGAAGGTTTTCTGCAGTTCCTGTCACACATGCGAGTCCTGAAGTTTGGAAACACCGATGTGCTTAGGGACTTTTACCGCATGAGCGTGAGACTTGCGCGTATGACATGGAGTTTTAGTTTACCACGCATAAGTTTGTGATCCGAGCCACACTCTGCACCCCGCATGACCCGCACAGTGCACACATCCTGAAGGTACCGTTTGCGGGTTGTGACATAATCAAGCATGTACCCGTCCCCGGATCGCGGATGAATCCAGGTTTCCTTATGAGCTAGCTTCTGGTGTGAGAATGTGTTGCATATAACGGGTTCAGTACAAAGCTGGAGTGGAGCAGGTGAAGTTCATTTTTATTCATGTCTCCCAGTCTATACTTACCCAGTGCCGTCCAGGTTTCATGATCTTGTCCCACTCTGGCGTTAAAATCGCCGAGAAGTAGGATTTTATCAGCTTTTGGGATGGAGGTTAGGACTGACCTGAGACTCTGGTAGAAGGTCAGGGTTACCTCTTCGTCGCTGCCAAAAGGTAACAGAGATGACAGTCATGAAAAGGTTGCCTGGCAATGAGGCTCGAAATTGCATGATCTTGTCACTGAGGCTACGTGGCTGCTCAATAAGATTGACTAGTTCTGTGCAAATTGCAAATCCCACTCCTCCTACCCGCCTCTCTCCCACCGGCCTGTGTACCCAGCCTCCACCTCTGTCAACTGGTCCGCATCGCTGAAACAGACTTCCGCAAGGGCCGCGATGTCTACCCTGTATTGAGACAGTTCCTTTGCCACTATAACAGTTCATCGCTGGGAGTTTCCCGATCCCTCAAGATCGAGAAGGGTCCGAACATTCCAGGTAGCTATTGTAGGCCTAGGTTTTTTGTTGTAATATCTTGTTTTCGTTCTGCTGATGTGAACAGTCGCCACACTGCAGGCTGCTGGCCAGCTTGATAGGGGAACAGACATTTGTTTAGGCCACCTTTTCTAAACCCTCCTCAGATGTCTGGGTGAGCAGTGCTACCCAAGAGGCTGCTCAATCACTCAAGACCTCACCGAAGCACGTTGATGTTCCATAAAAATGCAGCGACGTTAAATGGCATCATCTCCTGTCTGCACTCTTATGAAAAAAGAGTCACTTTCGGGCGCCACTCTTTCTCCGGCCACGAGGTAAGTGAATTTCCATTTTCAGCCAATCAAAACCGCCCAATTCACTATTTAAAGGCGTTGATGCTGGAGAAGGACCGACCAACAGATGAGGATTATTAAACTCTCTACTTTAAGACATGATAAATTCGGATGATTATACAACTCTCTACTTCAAGACAGGATAACTCTGATACAACTCAAGACGGATCAGTGGACAAGGATTAAAACTGATACTACATCTTTCTACCTCACGAAAGGAGCAAATTTTATGTCATAAGGAATCTCCCCTGTAAAACTTGCTTTCAACTACAACCCTAAAATGGTCATATGAATTGTAACAGAAAGAAAGAAAGAAAGAAAGGAAAATAATTTTACAAAGAAAGAAAGAATGAATGAAAAATAAATAAGAAGGTTTAATGAAACTTAGATTTTTCCAAGAGAAGAAAATAAACTAAAGAAAATCGAAAGAAAGAAGCAAAAATGAAGAAGGAGAGTTGAGGACACAATGTAATTGGGAAGGTCCAGAATTTAAAATAAAAGGAAGAAAAAAGAAAAAAGTAAACACTTATTGTAGCTTAGAAAAAAGAAAGAAGAAAAGAAAAGTTTTTCTGCCGAGAAAGAAAGAAGCAAAGATGACGAGGAAAAACCGCAATGAAACTGAAAAGAGTTAAATTTTAAATAAAGAAAAAGTTTTGAAAAAGAAAGAAAAAAATGTGTTTACTGACGGAGAAGAAACCCAATAAAACCGATAAGGGCAAGAATGAAAAAAAAGAAAAGAAAGAAAAAAAAAGAAAAACATTCGGTGTTTGAAGAAAGAATGAAAGAAAGCAAAAAAAAAAAAATAAATAATAATTGCGCCGAGGGGGAAAAAAAGAACGAGTTAAAAAAGAAATGGACAGAAAAAACACAAGAAAAAAATTATTTAAAAAAAACACTCACTCAAGAAAGGAAAAAAGAAAAAAGAAAAAAGAATGAAAAGAATGAAAAGAAAGAAAGGCAGAAAAAATAATTGCACTAAGAAAAGAAAAAAAAGAAAGAAAAGAAAGAAAGAAAAAGAAAGACAGAAAAAGGGATAGAATTAAAAAACAAAAAAACAAAAGAAAAATACTCAAGAAAAACACTCACTGTTCAAAAAAAAAGAAAGAAAGAAAGAATGAATGAAAGAATTAAAAGAGCGAGATTAATTGCACCGAGGAAAATAGAAAGAAAGAAGAAAAAAAGTGACAGAATTAAAAAAAAAAAAAAAAAAAAAAAAAAAACAAGAAAAATACTCAATGTTTAAAGAAAGGAGAAAAGAAAAGAAAGAATAAAAAAAGTGAAAAAAAAAAAAAAATTGCATCGAAAAAGAAAAAAAAGAGAAGAAAAACATAATAAAAAAAGAGAAATTAAGAATGATAATTGCGAAAAAAACCGCCAAATTAGTTATGAATAAACAATACCCGGTCGAACAAGGGCAAGACTGACAAACAGGCCGCTTTGGTTCGACTGAGTGCGTCCGTTACCGAAAGCTTATCTTTGTCATTTTAAATCCTCCCCAGCTCCCCCGCCCCCTTCTTCGTGTCTTCTACCAACGCCCAATCTTTCCTTTTTTCCCTTTATCGGCAAGTGACATCATCGTTTTTGCAGTGAACATAAGTCTAAAGCTTTGGCCGTTAGATAGATGAGAACCAATGCATACAAAGTACGCTCACAAATACCGTTAAACAACCCTACTCTCCCCCACTCACCTCCACTCTCTCTCTCTCTCACTCTCTCTCTCTCTCTCTCTCTCTCTCTCTCTCTCTCTCTCTCAGAGACAATCACTTTCACTTCATTGAATTGACAGCCGGAAAGAAAATCTCATTGACTTGCGATAGAAAGTCGGTGAAAAAATCATTGAATTGTCATTCGCTATTCTCCATCTCTCTCTATCTCTCTCTTTCTCTGTCTATTTGTCTGTCTGTCTGTCTCTCTCTGTCAATCTGATCTGTCTGTCTGCCCCTCTCTCTCTCTCTCTCTCTCTATCTCTCTCTCTCTCTCTCTCTCTCTCTCTCTCTCTCTATAATATATATATATATATATATATTATATATATATATATATATATATATATATATATATAATGAGTTTGGTATGTACGTGTCGAAGCATAACTCCAAAACGGGAGGTCATTCAGATTTGAAATCTTGCATACTAATTGAAATGCTTATAACTATGAATCATACAAAATTTGGGTTTTGATTTTTAATAATTAAGCGATATAATTCAATAATTAAGAAATTTTTTAAAATACCTTAAACATCCCCCTCCACCCCCACCCTACTCACGTCGACATGAGTTTAGTTTAGAAGTTCACAGACGGTAGACTGTTTATTTTACTATATGAAAAAATACTAATGTTCATTTCTAAAATCTCTACCCTCTCACCCCATCTACTGTCGGCACAAATCGAGACCCCTCTCACCCCATCGCCTGTCGGCACAAATCGAGACCCCTCTCACCCCATCTCCTGTCGGCACGATTCAAGCTTTTTAAGATTGGTTTGTAACTAATAAAAAAAAGACGGATTCTAAAATAAATAAAAAAACTCATTCCACCCCATTCGTAGGCAGAGGCATTGAACTTGCTTTAAAACAGATAGTCAAAAAGCAAAATGATATTAACATTTTAAACGTTAAATTCTGCCAAAGAAATTACGAAAACGAATGCTTTGTCTGAAGTAAAAATACGTACTATAACAAACGCTATTAAGATTTTCAAACAATTCATGCCAAGTCATGTTTGTTTCATTCATTATTACTGGGTATTCAAATTATTTCTAATTCATTTTTTAAACATTTAAAAAAAAACTCCTTTTTTTATCTATTTAAACCAATAGATGGAACCTGGAGTGGTCGTACTTGAAGGGCCTAACATGTACTACCCCCGGGTCAATGTAGGCATGGGAGTAATGGCAATGAAAAAAGTTTTACCATCAGAAACTGAATTTAAGTTTTTGTCATATGTACAAAACAGTTTTGAAAAATAGAATTATATTTGAAAACACTCAAAAGTTAAGAATTACATTTTTTTAAAATTCTATATAATCTCTCTATTAACCACTCACTACCTGGTGTTAATTTTTTTTTAGTCTGGTCATGGACCGGGTACTTTTGCTAGTATATATATAAAAGGAAGATTGGTATGTACGTGTCGACGTATAAGTCCAAAACGGGAGGTCACTCAGATTCAAAATCTTGCATACACATTAATATTCTTCTAACTAAGAAACACGCCAAATTTGGTTATTGATTTTTACTGATTAAGGGATATAATTAATTAATTGAATAAAAATCAAACGATTTGCGTTAATCGTGGTTAAGCTGCTGCTGCTAATATAAGACAAATTTAGCTGACTGCTGCCTATATTCGGCAATGATTTAAAATCGCGCCACTGCTGGTAATTTGAAGTTGACAAATTTGTGCCCTAATTGTTTCTACAGTCTAACTACAGTCTAATTTAAGCACTCGTACGAACGAAATTCAAATAAAACACTATATACGTCAACACACACACACACACAAAACACACGCGCGTGCGCACGCACGCATTACATCCCCAAAGGCCCCGCTCGTCTACAATTATGTATCATCCCACTCAAAACTATGTTACTAAATCTATCTTAATAACACTGGGGAACACCATTTTTGTTGATTTGGATCTGACACTTGTTTTTGACTATTTTTTGACCACTGAATCCAAAAATGACCTCAGTTTTTCTATATCACGTCAACTTTTTGAGCTACGGGATACCCTCGATTTTTCTCAAAAAACGTTAGAATACAGCTTTTAACAAATTTTTGCTTATTCTATGGAAGGTTTTAAAAAAAGTATATATTTTGGGAAATAATAAAACATCACACTGGACATCACAATTTTTGTTGAGCTAAATCTGACACTTGTTTTTGACAAACTTTTGGACCCTGAATCCAAAAATTACCCCATTTTTCTCTATTACATCAACTTTTTGAGTAGCAAGATACCCTCGCTTGGTCTCAAAAACCATTAAAATACTGCATGTGGCAGATTTGAGTTTGTTTTATAGAATGTTTTAAAAGTTTACAATGGAAAATAATTAAAAAAATGCTTGACTGTAATGTTTTTACAAATTCATTTTGTTCCTACAAAGGATATTGTTACTGTAAGTCAAATGGTGTGCAAGTAGTTAAGGTAAAAATTTACACATAGTTTTTTTTCTAGTGTGTGCAATATGTGGACAATTTCCCTTTATGCTACATAGTTAACCATCATATTTACATACCATATACTTTAATACCATTCCTCCATGAATTTCAAATCTTGGTGGAATCATTCATTTAAATTATAGCTGACCACATCAAGGTTTTTCAAGAAGTTAGCAAGATGGCTATGCGGAAAATGGAACTTGATGCTCATGTTGCAATCAAGCATTTTGTGGCCATCCAATTTCAATTCAATTTATTGCTAATGCATTTTCAAGAAAGTTCTTGTCAAGGTAAAGAACTTGTCAAGAACCAAGCATTCTTTTCGAGTTCTGACATTATCCCAATAAAATGTTCATTTTTGATAACTTCCAGAATCTGTAGACCATCAATCACACCTGCCTTGATTTTTTTCAATTGACAGGCCAGGAAATGCCAAAATATGGTACTTGAAACACTTGCCTTCAATTGGCAATGCTTTAATGAATTGCTTCAAGAGACCTAGTTTTATGTGCAAGATGCAAAAATAATTTTCTTTATGTCAACAAATGGTACATGTAGAATATTGGGATCAACAGGTTTGAGGTTAGATCTTGGAGGCCAGTTCTTCTCCGCCCAATGCTTCTCTCAAGCTCTACTGCCCCACACTGGGATTTCAGCTGAATGAGGCACTGGATGTAGCTGAAGGTAGACTAGAATATTCAATTTTACATGTTGGTCATCCATTCTTCGAGCTCATGAATAGTTTGAAATATCGAAGCTGTATCCTTCAAGCTCCTGTCAAAATTCTTGCCCAAGCACTTCACACAGGCTTCTCATTCAGGGTAGAGATTTTTCTCCTGCTATTGTAAAACGTACTTTATTCACTATCTTGCCTTTCTTCAATACTAGAGACCTGGACTTTGCTGGTTTGAAATTCATTGTGATCCATGTCATGCTTTTCTCCAACCCTTTCAAAAGCCACCCGCTTCCCATGACCCATGACATAGTCACGGTCAGATCGTCCATATCATCCCTGGACGTGGTAATTGCATTTCACTTAGCGCTAATACCCTTGGGAAAGGTATGAATACTGCTCTCCCTCTAGCTATAGATAAATAGTAGGGCAGGCAACCGGTCTAGGAGAAGGAAAACTCTGAATTCAAACCTGTTGAACTCCGCTTTATAAATTGACCTTGTGTCACATCCTGCCCGTGCGGAGGGGTTGGTAAATATATATAGGGGGCTGACGAACTACCGTCTTTGAAAGTGGGTCTCGACATTCTACTTTGGCTGCTTTTACCAGCATATTCATTGCCAATGAGAAAAGGACAACCGATATTGTGTAAATCGTTATGATTCCTTTTTCCTTTACATGCCATTCTGACACTGATAAACTTGACCTCACCCGGAAATTATTATAGTAATCAATGACCAGGTCACGTTCCTTGAAGATGGCCCGTGATGTCTCTTTAAGCTTCTACTTTGTGGGGCATGGACCCGTAGGCGTTGGCGAGGTCTAACCATAGTACAGCCAGGTCCATTTTGTTTTTCTTCATCTCTCGCATGAGTTGTGTAAGGACCCCTGCCGGCTACTCCACCTTTCTGGGCCGATGTATCAATATAAATATGTGAAATCTGAACGGCGCCTTGATAACAAACAAAAATAAAAGATCTTTCTCTCGGTACTAAATAGGAAAATGATCCGAAACCGGTCCAGCGACTTCGAGGTTTCTTTTTTGAAATCCCCTTCAGCAAATCTCCTCCAGATGACTCTTATTATTTATTTAATAAGCGTAGTTTGCTAACCATTACATCCGTGAGAATTCAACATATACAGGTTGTCCACAAAGTCTGTGTGCACTGTAAATTTAAAATTCTTTAAAGTGCACTCGGAATCTATGGATATGTTAATATCATTTAATAAAAAAAGAAAGTCAACATGATTATATATATATATATATATATATATATATATATATATATATATATATTTGTTCAGCATGAAAAATAATATTCAGACCTATTTGTAATCTTAACTTTCCTAAGTGACATTCTCCAGTGGGAACCCGCACATGGGCACGTCAGTGTGGGCCGTCCAGCAAAGATATACATTGACAGGCACTGCGTGGGAACTGGATGCTACACAGAAGATCTTTCGAGAGCGATAAATGATAGGGACGGTTGGCAAATGTGTCATCGCTATCCTTGCTACTAGTGTGACAAGATGAGTATGTATCTGCCTCATCACCCGACCCGAGTGGGGTTCCCTACATAGTTTATAAGAGGTGTACAGAAATCCTCCAAAGAAAATGATAAGAGTCATCTGGAGGAGAGTTGACCAGTGAAGATTTGCTGAAGGGGATTCCAAAGAAAGGAGCCTCCAAGTCGCTGGACCGGTTTCGGATCATTTCCCTATTTAATACCGAGAGAAAGATCTTTTTTTGGTTTGTTATCAAGACGCCTTTCAGATTTCTCGTGTTTACGGTTGATAGCACCAGTACCTACAAGATCACCGAAGTTAAGCAGCAAGAAACCTGTTAGGTACTTAGATGGGTGACCATTTAAGCAACAGCAGATACTGTGAGCAATCTGATATTAAAATTACTTTATTCAGCAATAAATGACCCAAAAAGGGTTGATTTCTTGTAAAACAAACCAACCAACCAACCAACCAACCAACCAACCAACGACTCCTCGGGGAAATTTTTGTAAGGGAATCCAGCTAAGAAGACCACCGAAAATCTGACAAGAAGTATTTTTATTTTTTTGTCTTCTACTTCAGTTACATAATTCGTGGGTAACCTACGAATTATGTCTGTAAGTGTAATAAGATTTGAATAACGGTATGGTAAATGGAAAGTAATGGTAACACTAACCGTTGAAAAAAGGTTATTGACGGCAGTTAACCTTTCGCCGACCTGGGCACCGGTTTCTGATTAGCTAAAGGAAAAGCGTGTTAAAGGGAACTGGCTTAGTTAGATTTTAGCCGTTAGTTGAAAGGAGCAGACGCGAGGATCACCTGTTCCCAAGATGCCATTCTCTCACCGCCCAGTTATAAAACTCTTTTGGGCTAATAAAGACGTCTTGTAAAATAATCAAGTCTTGCTTCATTATTACAAACAAGGAAATGAGCACAGACAACCCAGCCCAGCGGAAGAAAGGAATCAACCCAGAAGAAGAGGACGGGAGCGACGAAATAGAACCACATAAGAACATCAACTTCTCTCTCTCTCTCCCTCTCTCTCTCTCTCTCTCTCTCTCTCTCTCTCGCCATTTATATACACGATGTCAAGGGGTATATAACACTTTCGGCAGTCATTTTAGTTGGTTTCTCTTCGAAATTTTCTCTGAGCAGTCGTAAGCGAAAAAAAAAAAAAAAGAAAAAAAGAAGATGAATCCGCTTTAACTGCCATTTTCAAAATTTGTGCACTCAGTTATATGAATTCATCGTATATATATATATTTACCAACCCCTCCGCACGAGCTGGATGCGACACAAGGTCAATTTCTTAAGCGAAGTTTAACAGGTTTGAATTCAGAGTTTTCCTTCTCCTAGACTGGTTGCCTAACCAAGGTTAAAGAGCCCAGTCTGCCGTACTATTTATCCATAGCTGGAGGGAGAGTAGGATTCATACCTTTCCCAAGGGTATTAGCGCTAAGTGAAATGCAATTACCACATCCAGGATTTGAACTCGGGGCGACGAGTCCATTTCCAATAACTTTAACCATTACACCACGCGCTTCCAATTCATCGTTGATAAAAGTGATATGGACGCATACAATAATGTGTCTGAATTGTTCTTCATCTCAACAAACAGCAAATTATTGGCAGTACTGTCCATTTTTAAATAGATTATTACATAGAACTACATAATTCTACTTTCCAGACTCCACTCCTCTCATTGAATCAACTAAATCTATGAAACGACTCGGCTTGGCATTCAAAGGGATCTTCCCTATGCCTTCAAGAACCGTTATCTAATGTTTGTTTGTTTGTTTGTTTGTTTGTTTGTTTGTTTTACGGCATATCAACCTCAGTGGGTCATTTAATGCCGATAAAGTTTTAAAATAAATCAATTCTTAATGGATAATACAATTTTTTTATAAATACATTTTTCTATTTAACCCATATTATATGATACCGACTTTAGGCCGCCCCGTCAACTTTACTTTTTTACTTATTGATATCTGTACAACGTTTCAGCCGATGTACCCTTCGGCCTTCTTCAGGTATTTCTTATCGAACTCGGGAACCTTATTTTCGAACTCGGGAACCTTCTTTTCGTAATCGGGAACCTTCTTGTCATAATCGGGAGCCTTCATGAAACTCTGAACTTGAACCCTTTATTCAATCCACGGGGGTAAACTGTTCTTATTCCGCTAATCATGACTGGGTACAAGTGCTAAGCTGTGTTAATTATCATTCTATGTTACTGTCGCCCTTGACCAGAATTGAACCTGCAGCATAGAGTTAACTGTCCAAATAATACAAATGATCAAGCCTCAAAGAATTTTGGAATAATACCCTTGGTAAAAGTATAAAACCTTTAATTCTCCTTGCTGTATGTTAATTACAGTACCACCACTGTTCTTTTCCAAAGATGCGTTTGACATTAAATAACACACGTCGATTGATATGTCATTAAATAAAGATTGGTTTGTTTGGTTTGTTTTGTTTTACGGCATATCAACCTCAGTGGGTCATTTAATGCCGATAAAGTTCTGAAATAAATCAATTCTTAATGGATAATACAATTTTTTGTTTTAAATACATTTTTCTATTTAACCCATAGATGGGACCCTAACAGATACTACCACTCCGGGTCAGAGTGGACCAGGGAGCAATGGTGATGAAGGGGTGCTCCATATTCCCCAAACCTCCAAAACTGGAACCTCACCATCAGATAGAGTTTAACGTCATTCCCATGACATGTAGACGCGCAGCCACTGCCTTCTAGCACCCATATGATAAAAAGGGATTGGGGCTTGCCATAAAGGCAATAGGGTTGGGAAAATCATATAGGTGCTAGGGCTTGACGTGACCAGCCGATTGATCGGAGGGGGCCTCTCCGACCGCCCGTCTAGCCCAAGATAGGGCCAAAGTGGAGTATTGCATGTCATGAACTGCTCATCCACCTGGGCTCTATCCTTAAGCATCACGGGTCGCCACCCACGGCCAATAGGTGGCCCCATTGGAGGAGTCTTACCCCTCTGCAGAGGTGCAGTCGGTGCATTCTAACGCCCCAGCCGACAGGGCGGTCTAATGTTTTTAGTAGATGAATACTCTCGCTTTTCTTTCGCTTTCACCTATCTTGACTTGATTTCTATCACCACTATGAAGTGTCTGATCCAGATCTTTACAGATCTCTTGGACATCTTCTCGCATCCATGTAGTGGTAGTACCTGTTAGGGCTCCATTTTGGGGTCAGATAAAAAAATGTGTATTAAAAACTGCGTTTAAAAAAATGAGTTTAAAAAAAATTAAATACCCAACAAGAATGAAAACAAAACGTCTTCGGTATAAAATAACCCAACAAGCGTTGAAATGCCGTAAAATCCAACCAACAAGAAAGACTTGGAACAATTAAGCTCGCGACAACAGCAACCGAACAAGAAGAATAAGATGGCGGTGACAGAGATACGATGGTAGCAACAGAAAAGCGGAGTGAAAAATAATAGGAGTTGCTAGAAGGAACGAACAAGAGTAACAGTATGGCGAAGGAGAGGCGACAGAGCGATATATGGAGGACAAGGAAAGGAGAGTGAGATCATCTTAGTAAGGACTGTTCAACAAGTTGATGACAGAGTAGGAGGTCGATGCTTGATCCCATTAGTAGGATAGTTGTGGAGGGATAGTTGCGGAGGCGAAAACGGCCAGAACTGCTAATTTGGCGATGTTTATCTTGTTAAGTGCCATCTAAATTCCAGTCTCAATCCCGACTGCATCAGTACATTTGTGAGTTAGTAAAATCAGTGAAACCCAAGTTAATTCTTTGTGACAATATATATATATATATATATATATATATATATATATATATATATACCAACTCCAACTTTAATTAAAAACACCGGTTAAAACTGATGTGAAAAACTCGCAAAGGGTTAATGTAATGATTTTTATATCTCAATAATAATGGAGATTCGCTTCCGGTTTTTGTCTGTAACAAAAATTACGTCACATTACCCAAAATCGTCATAACATAGAATAAATACACTCAAAATTTGAAAATGCAACATTAGACAGTCCTCGTTGTTTTTTAAAACAAGTTTTAATAAATACATGACTGGTATTATATATCTATATATAGTTTGTTTTATTTGAATACATATTTAAAGTTTACATTTTAAATTGTTTTATTTTTTAATCCTTTAATGAATTTGATGATTTTACTTACTTAGGGTACAAACTCGCTGACATACTCCCACCCCTCAGGCAATATGTTTCAAAAATCTATTTTTACATCGCCCGGAGGGTGTATTTATTTTGTACTAGTCTCAATAATATACCTACAAGAAAGCTTCCTAAAAAGTAACATAAACATAAAAAACTACTAACAATAAAATGATATCCACACTAAAAACATCAGAACCTCAGGTACGTCAATCCTCATTACCAATTATATACCTTAAAGCAGGGGTTCTCAAACTTTTAAATCCGTAGACTCCTATAAAACTTTGATTGACCAACCATGGAACCCCTTCTTATATAATCCAGCCCACCTTGTAGTTTTTTTTGTTGCAACCAATTATGTAATTAATGAATTCTGCACAAACGTTTATGTAAAACTGTTAATTATAAAATAACCATAAAATAAACAGTAAATTAATCATAACATGTAAAAAAAGCTGCCAATATTTAATACTAACTTAATAACTTACCAAGGAAGCACATTTCCTAATGTGATGGGTGAAACTGATGGCTTTTGATAAGTTCATGAATATTGGGCTTAAACTTTTGAAAATATATCAAGATTAGCATGTTCTCCAGGATTCTTGTGGAATTAATTTCTTCTAATTACTAAGAAGGTTTGGTAGTTTTCATAGAACCCATGTAGACCCCCTTAAATACTTACAGACCCCCTGAGTTGTTGTATAGACCCCAGGGGGTTTATATAGACCACTTTGAGAAACCTTGGCTTAAACTTTGGAAAATATATTAACATGAGCATGTTCTCCAAGACTGTTGTGGAATTCATTTCTTCTGATTACTAAGAAGGCTTAGTAGTTTCTATAGACCCTTTGTAGACTCCAGAATACTTACAGACCCCCTGAGTTATTGTATAGACCCCGGGGGGTTATGTAGACCCCTTTAAGAAACCCTGCCTTAAAGAAAACTATATGCAGAAATAAAGTTCCTGGCAATTGCTATCAAAGCAACTCTACATAGAACCTAAAATTAATAGATTCCCTTATTCAAAATAGCAACGCCTCTCGAATAACAACATGCACAATAAAATCTTCTTAATCAAACCCATTTTGGGACATCAGAAACAAGATTTTCAGAAATAAAAAAATCACTATATCCTAATTATACATGGGTCACAAAAGATTTACACTCTCCTTTATATCCAAACAAGAATAACCACAGCGTGAAACATGTCAAATACCCTGCACTGTTAAACATTTTTAGCAAACGCTTTTTAACGCAAATGATATAAAAGATCTGTTTGAAAATGTCAGCAGAGATGATATTCTGACCTTTTTGAAATAAATAAAATTATAGCAAAAAATATCAATATTATACAAAATTAACCCTTTAACGATGCTAACGTATCGTTAAAACCGCTTACAACAAAAGTAAAATTATAGACGTACAACGTATATTTTTCCCGAACTTCTAGGTATAAAATAGCCCCAAATGGGTTGAAATGCTGTTAATATCCATCAATCATTTAACCAATCATCGATATGGAACAGTAAATTCATGTTCATTATTTGTTTGTATGTTTTGTTTTACGACATATGAACCTCGTTGGTCATTTAATGCCGTCAAAGTTTTGAAAGATTCGTAGCGATACTTTGGAAGAAAATTTGTTTAACTCATTTATTTTGTAAACGAATTTAATTTCTATTCAACCCATTGATAGGACCCTAACAGGTACTACCACTCCTGGTCAGAGTGGACCTGGGAGCAATGGGGATGAAGAAATGCTCCACATTCCCCAGACCTCCAGAACTGGTACCTCACCATCAGATAGAGTTTAACGTCATTCCCAGGACATGAAGACCCTCAGCCACAGCCTTATAGCATATATATGATAAAAAGGGTTGGTGGTTGCCATAAGGGCAATAGGGTTGGGACAATCATATAGGTGCTAGGGCTTAACATGGCCCGACGATTGACCGGAGGAGGCCTCTCCGACCACCTGTCTAGCCTAAGTATTGGCTGTATGGTGACAGAGATGAGACCATAAACCCTGTATTAAGCGAATGCAGCAAACTAGCACAACGAGAATACAAATCTAGGTACGACTGGTCTGGAAAGGTGATCCATTGGGAATTATGCAAGAAACTAAATTTTGACCATACAACAAAATAGTATATGCATAAACCAGAATATATTCTTGAGAATGAAATGCATAAAATTCTATGGGACCTTGAGATAAAGATAGGTCGCCTTATCCCAGCCAGAAGACCAAACCTAGTATTGATTAAAAAAAAAAAAAAAACCAAAAAAAAAAACAAAAACAAAGAGAACTTGTCAACTGGTAGATTTTGCAGTTCCAGCAGATCACTGGGTGAAGATGAAAGAAAACGAAAAGATAGACAAATACCTAGACCTGGCTAGAGAATTAAAAACACTGCGGAATATGAGGGTGAAAGTGATACCAATAGTAGTTGGGACACTAGGAAAGATCCCCAAAATCTTTTTAAAAAAAGACTTAGAGGAACTGAAAATCAGAGGAAAAATTGAGACAATCCTGACAAAACCATTATTGAAATCTGTTGAAATACTCAAGAGAGTCCAGGAGGCCTGAGGAGACTTGTTGTCATTCAAACTCCAGTGAAGGACCATCAGCTAACACTGGCGTGAAAAACTACTACTACTACTACTACTACTACTACTACTACTACTACAATAACAATAATAATAATAATAATAATAATAATAATAATAATAATAATATACTACTATGCTACTAAATGGTATATGCGCAAACCAGAATCACTCCGAGAGAATGAGACGTATACAATTCTCTGGGATTTTGAAATACAGGTGGATCACCTGATCCCGGCTAGGAGACCAAACCTATTGTTAATTAACAAGAAGAAGAGAACTTGTCATCTCGTGGAATTTGCCGTCCTGTCAGATTACAGGGTAAAAATGAAAGGCAAGGAAAACTTCACTAGCAGAGAATTGAAGAAGCCGTGGAATATGAGGGTGAAAGTGATACCAATTGTATTTGGAGCACTTGGAACAGCCCCCCCAAAAGCTTGGGAAATAGACTGGAAACAACGGCATTGCTGGAATCGGCTAGAATACTCAGAAGAGTCCTGGAGACCTGAGGAGACTTGTTTTCACTCAGACTCCAGCGAAAGACCATCACCTAATGCTGGTGTGAAAAACTAATAATAATAATAATAATAATAATAATAATAAATCGTATCGAACCGTAAATTGCTTTCGAATCCGATGTAATCAAAAGATATCTGCATTTTTTTTGTTGTATTTTTCTCTTTCAATAAAAAAAACAGATATTCTTCTTTACCCCCTACTCCACTCGGATTCTTTTCTCTGAAGCCACGCACCGTTCATTCAAGCCAACTTTGAGCAAATTGATCTACAAATGACAAATCTTTCATTCTCCCCCCTCTCTCTCTTTCTCTGTCTCTCTGTCTGTCTCCCCCCTCTCTCTCTCTCTCTTTCTCTCTCTCTTTCTCTCTCTTTCTCTCTCTCTCTCTTTCTCTCTCTCTCTTTCTCTGTCTCTCTGTCGGTCCCCCCTCTCTCTCTCCCTCTCTCCCTTTTAATGAAAGGATTATAGGTATTTCAAGATTTCCATTGAATAGAATCAACATTAAGACTCTCGAGTATCGAAGATTTACATATTATGAGCGGTCGATATGAATAACCCAGAAGGCCTAATGGTTAACAATCTAAGCTAGTACCGCATTGTTAGTGAGTTCAATTATCACTGGGGGCCCTATACTTCTGGCCTTGTGCCAAACTACGATGCTAACTACACGATAGCATCAAATATTTTTTAAGATAAAAAATGTACATATTTTAAGCGGTTGATATGAGCAACTCGCAAGGCGTAATGGTTACCCCATTGCTAGTGAGTTCAATTCTCACTGGGGATCCTATACTTCTGGCCTTGTGCAAGGCGTAATGGTTGACAATCTAGGCTAGCAGACCATTCTTTGTGAGTTCAATTCTCACTGGGGGCCCTATACTTCTGGCCTTGTGCCAAGCTAGGCTAGCAGACCATTGTTAGTGAGTTCAATTCTCACGAAGTATCCTATAAGTTTGGATTTGTGCCAAACTAAACACAGCAAACTGAACGACAACATTAAGACTGTTGAATATTGAAGAGCTCAGTCGATAAAGCATCCACATCGGAACCACATACTTCCGGGTCCAATACCGGCCCTCACCAACTTAGCGCATGAGTAGCACAGCTTATGTCTGTGTGGTAAAGTGGGGAGCTGGGGACAAGTGTGACCCTCCACCTCAGTCGCAAAAACAATCTTCCTGGTATTGCGCTAGTGAAAAGGGGATAGACTCCCATGTTGTCCGGCTGATACCGACTACAGACCTCTCTGCCGACTTTAATTACTTTACACACATTACATGCTGTAGATACCTCGCACTGGGTCATGGTTAACGAGCTAGGTTAATAGAACATTTTTAGTGAGTAGAATTCTTACTGTGCACCCTATATTCCTGGCCTTGTACAGCTTATAAAACGACAATGTTAAGATAGTTGTGCATCGAAGTTGTGCACCATAAAAGCTTTGAATTAAAAATCTTTGAATTCGATTATTTTGTGTTTTCATTGCCTTTAATTATCTTTTTCCCCTAACCAAGATATACATGTGGGTTTGGGGGACCACATACGAATTTTTATATTCCCTTGATACGCCTTAGATAAATTCACCTACAATCTCGAATACGTAACTTCTGTTACGCCTTCCGTAAGAAGTGGCGCGTCCACTGTCCCATTGTTGCGAGTGTCAAATTAGCAAGCTAGGATGTTCTGTTGCAGAGAACTTCATAATTTGACATGCTGGAATGTTAAACACTAAAACTTGAAGAAACGCAAGCTGTTACGATGCACCCCCTTCATCAGTATTGATGCCGCCTGCCTCTCAGAGGTACGGTTACCGGATAGTGGCTACCGCACAATCAAGATCCTCCAACCCGTCTTTCGGGACGGGGGTCCAGTGCGCTTCGGCCACTGGATCGGTGGGCTTGAATTAATAGCGTCGATCCCAAGGGGCTATCCCCCAGGCAATACCTGCTCCCTTGATTTAAAGGGGCAGGGCTGAGTTTATTGCCCAGCGCCTGAGGCGCCCCCCTCGAGGGGGAATGCCGACGGGATCGACGCAATTTTTGTTCTCTCCCACCCATTAGCTTCGGCTTGTGGGTGGGCCCACGTTAAAACGGAGCCTTGTGCCCAGTCCATACAGGTGGGGTATGAGACAAATAAATCATATCTATCACAGCGGCCCTACTGACAACTCTGGACGCCATGGTGTAGCATTTGCATTCGAGATACAGCGAATTCGTTGGGTGGAGCCGGCTCAAACGACCATGTGTGAATGCTGCTGCAGTAACAGTAACCGTAACAGTAACAGTAGTAATATTAAAAGCTTTCAATACAGACACCTCACACTGTTAGGGTAAACGAGCTAGGCTAGCAGATCATAATTAGTGAGTTTAATTCTCACTAAATATCCTATAATAATGGCCTTATGCCAAACTAGACACTAGACGACAATAGTAAACATTTGTTGAGGATCGAATGTTTGCCAATACTAGTGTTTCCAGGTGTATGAATCCATAGAAGAACATCACATTGTTCGTCTTACTTGGATATTTTATGAGATGGGAGGTAAGTGGCCACACAGCTGCAGTTTTGTGAGTTACTGCCGCTTAATTTGATATTGGTTCAAACGGTTATAATTACAAAAACGTTTGTAATTAAAAAAATAAAAATAAAAAAAAAGTTTGGTGTTAGGGGAGGCTAACCGGTAATTATGAATTTAGTTGGCCAAATTCCAAGCATAAAATTGTGCGTGCACATTATCTGAAATGAACTTAATTGTTATTAAGAAAACATTTTATGATATTTTTGTTGTGCACTGTCTTATCAACACATTTTTGTTTGTTTGAGAAATAACATTTTTCATTCTCAAACAAACAAACAAAAATGTGTCGATAAAAATAAAATGTATTTTTATTCATTCAATTGTTTAAGAAAATCTCATAAGAAAAACTATACAAGCAAATTTGTTAAGGGAGATAATGCGCACGCACAATTTTATGCTAGGAATTTGGCCAACTAAAGTTCATAATTACCGGCTAACCCATATTTTTTACACCATATCTGTCCTTCGACAATGAAACAACATTAAGCCCCAATCAGATTTTGAAGTTATTCTGTAGTCATCATTCGTATTTTCTGACTACGCACTTATCTTAATTTTCAATTTTAGAAGATACACTATTTGTCAAAATCATTCAGAAATTAAATTCAACTCGGTGCGGATTTTCCATCGCTTTCCGCCAAAAAAAAAAAATTAATTATTTAAAAATTTTTTTTTTTTTTTTTTTAAAGTTTAAGAAAAAATTTTAAAAAAAAAATAAAATTGAAAAAAAAAACCCAGATACAAAATGGAGTTCCGTAAAAAAAAAAAAAAAAAAGAACACCATCACCCATCTAAAAACAATTTAAAAAAATAATCCCCAACATTCACTAATATGATGATGAAAGGAAAAGGCGGATGAATTTAGACAGGTTCTTTATTCTTTTCTGCATCTTTACCTCGTTGGTCGCCATCTTACTCTTCTGGACTCTGCTGTTCGTCTTTCTTTTGAGGCTGATTCCTTCTCTATTAGCTTATCTATTTTTCCCATATTTACTCATATCACGGCTGGTAATTTGGTCTCTAGTGATCTCAAATAAATTCACAGGTAAATATAAATACCACCACTGGATTCCTTGTAAAATTCTACCCTAGAAAAGTTTTGTTTGATCTTGGTAAACGGCTTTCTTTTTTTTAATTTCATCACCAGGAGAGACAAACAGGCAGATAGATAGATAGGTAGGCAAAGACATCGCAAATATAGTATAAGATTTAATGAAATATATGTGGCTGGAAAAATATGGAAATAAATCCTACATTATGTAGAAAATAGAATATTTTTGGAATACTTTGTTTATTTTATATATATATATATATATATATATATATATATAATTTTATAACATTCGCTTTAAAAAAAAGTGTATATATATATATATATATATATATATATATATATATATATATATATATATATATATATATATATATATATATATATATATATATATATATATATATATATATATACACTTTTTTTTTTAAGCGAATGTTATAAAATTCCAACTGCAGTTTTTTGCCGGAGCAGTTCTTCAGGGAATAATCACTTATTCTAGTCATCTACTCTTATTAATATCCCGGCTGTATCCATTCGTAAGTAGGTGGGTGTACAACCCTACGTAATTCCAGAAACTACCTGGCTCAGTCTATGTTTATTTAAATGTCTACATTTGTTTGTTAACTCAGATCGCGAGTTCAATATCTTCCCTGGGTCTCTGCATTTTGCTATTTTTACTTTTTCATTTAAACACAGCATACAGGGGTTTTCGTTTCCTTTATGTGAAGGTGCCCTTTTTATTATTTTTCGGGGGATCAAGTGGTGTTACCACCTGTCAATCATTGGCAGTAACTTTCCATTCAACTCTTCAATTTGAAAATATCTAAGGAACTCTGATTCAAAATCTATACTACACTACTTACATAATTCATAGGCTATCCTTGAATTATGTAACAACCACACCAACCATATATCTATTTAACAACCCCTCCGCACGAGTAAGATGTGACACAAGGTCAATTTCTTAAGCGGAGTTCAACAGGTTTGAATTCAGAGTTTCCCTTCTCCTAGACCGGTTGCCTAACCAAGGTTAAAGAGCCCAGTCTGCCCTACTATTTATCCATAGCTGGAGGGAGCGTAGGATTCATACCTTTCCCAAGGGTATTAGCGCTAAGTGAAATGCAGTTACCACATCCAGGATTTGAACTCGGGGCGACGAATCCATTTCCCATGACTTTAACCATTATACCACGCGCTTTCCACACCACACCAACCAAAGCAGTTGTAACGTGTACAAAATATACTTATATTTAACATTCTGTTTGAAAATAATAAAACAATATCCAACTAATTTGACTTAAGTTTAAGCAGTTAGAATAAAATAAATATGTGTCTAACATTTACTTATTTTAAGGTACCGTTTAATAATAATCTAACAAACGCTGCATTTACAAAACAACTATTATATTGGGTATGACGCTAAATTGTATCTAGTAGTGGGGGGTTCAATTCTAGAGTAGCCCGTCATTTCCATTACTCCCAGGTTCACTATGACCTGTAGTAGTAGTAGTAGTAGTAGTATCTTTTAAGTTCTCATCTATTAGTAAAATAGATCTACTGGCAAATTATTTGTATTAGGTATAAATACTTGGTATCTTACAAACGTGTGTAAAAACTCTTAAGAAACTATTACACAAAAATTTTATAAGAAAGGGAACGTTTGACCTAATTTAAATTTATTGAGCCAAGATGTTGGCCGGGTTGCTGCTTATGAACATACAAATACACTTCAAACTCTCCCATCTCTCTCTCTCTCTCTCTCTCTCTCTCTCTCTCTCTCTCTCTCTTCTCACTGAGAAACTAACATCTATAACGAGGGGGTTATCAAGATATACACAGAGGGGGGAATGTGATAAGCAGAATGTGAAGTAAAAGACGGGTCAGTTTTTTTTACTTAATTGCAAATTACGACTAATTAGAACCAATTAAAATGGATTTCTCTTTCAAACATAACTCAATCCTCAAAGTAAGGAATAATTTAGTATAACTTTCGCGTCATTTAACTAAATAGTAAAGAAAGCCTATACGAGACAAACATTGAATCGTTCAGATTTAGTATAATGATAGATATATTCAACATGAGATCGTCGAAATGTAGAATTGCAATAATATTAGGGGTCAAGACAATTACATTTTCTTTCAAGTAATATCTTCATATTAAAAATACTCATTCCCCAAAGCAAATACATTCATATGAAACACTTTACGTATCCATCAACAGACGAGGATATCAACTGAGTGACAAACGTTCAGTCCAATTTTTCAAACATGTTTCTCGTTATGTGTGCGTGGGACTTTGTACGTATTAGTAGATGTGCTTAGATTCGAACCCCTGTGGGTAATTATTCTCCGAAAATATTCCCCTTTCAACCAGGACGATGTTCGTCTGTGTTTATTTAGTGTTGGTTCATATTGGACGTTTTTCTACTAATCGAAAAACAGAGTTTGATCTCTCAAATACTTAAATCTTCTTTCATTTCTCTTGGGTCGTGGCTACTGTCTGGATCCAACGTGCCCAAGAATATATTTTCACAATGGGATTATTATTATTATTATTATTATTATTATTATTATTATTATTATTATTTTACTCCTTTTGAGTTTTCACATCAGCATTAGCTGATGGTCTTTCACTGGAGTCTGAGTGACAGCAAGTCTCCTCAGGTCTCCATGACTCTTCTGAGTATTCTGGCAGATTGCAGCAGTGCAGTGCTCTGAATGGTTTCAATCCTTCCACTGATTTCCAAACTTTCCAAACCCTTTTCTAATCCTTTTGGGACTGTTCGAAGTGCACCAACCACAATTGGTATCATTTTCACTTTCATATTCCATAACTGTTTCAGTTCTCTGGCAAGGTCCAGATATTTGTCCATTTTTTAATTTTCCTTTAGCTTCACCCTGTGATCTGCTGACACTGCAAAATCCACCACGTTCTTTCTTTTTTGTTTATCAACACTAGGTCTGGTCTTCTTGCTGGGATAAGGTGATCCGTTTTTATTTCAAAGTCCCAGAGAATTTTATGTGTTTCGTTCTCAAGAACAGATTCTGGTTTATGCATATACCATTTTGTTGTGTGGTCAACATTTAATTTTTTGCATAGTTCCCAGTGGATCACCTTCCCAACCCAGTCGTGTCTAGTTTTGTATTCTCGTTGTGCTAGTTTGCTACATTATAGCATATATATATAGTATATGGTTTACAGTCTCATCTCTATTACCACAAAATCTACATTTACTATTTTGTTGGGTCTTATCAATTTTCACTTTTATATAGTTTGTCCTTATGGCATTATTTTGTGCAGCAATTATTAATGATTCTGTTTCTCTTTTGAGGTTTCCTTTTCTTACACAATGTCCAAGTCTTTCCATGTGCAACCTCTTCGATTTGTCGTTTGAAGTGTCCATATAATTGTTTTTCTTCCCATTTTTGTTTTCTAGTCTTTGTTGTTTTTCTGTTTGTCCATCTGTCACTTCTACTATTGTTGGCCGTCATAAGTAATTCATATTTGCTCTTTCTTGTATAATTATTAATATATTACATTTTGTCATGCATGCTATTACAGGTTATATTGCATTATCCAAGCAAGTAATAACATCCCACCATTTCAAATAGCATAAGTTTTCAGATTGCTTAAATAATTTTAACTCCATTTTAAATGTAAATAATAATATTTGATGTCATATTAAGTTATATATTATTAACACTAATTCAACAGAAGTTAAAAATCGGAAAATCCTATATAAACTAGTCATTCTAATTTCTATCATTTTAAGAGTCATCATTCACAAACACAAACACACACACACACACACACACACACACACCACACACACACACACACACACACACACACACACACACACAGAGAGAGAGAGAGAGCTCCTCCTTGTTTGTTTGGAATGTTTCCGTCTATGGTTGGTTAGTTATTTTCTTTTATGGCATATCAACCTGAGTGGTTTATTTAATGACAATTCTTTTTTTGTGATATTTGGATTATTCGGACTATTGTCCTCATCTTTATTGCTATCTGTACAACGTTTCGGCCGATATGCCTCCCGGCCTTCTTCAGATATTTCTTATCGGACTCGGGAACCTTCTCGAACTCGGGAAGATTATCTTCGAACTCGGAGACCTTCTTGTCGTAATCGGGAGCCTTCACGGAACTTTGAACCGCTAATCATGATTGGGTACAAGTGTTAAGCTGTGTTAATTATTATTCTATGTTACTGTCACATTTAACCAGGACTGAACCTGCAACCAAGAGGTAACTGTCACTTAAAACTGTATTAACCCATCACTTATATCCACTAGGCCATGTGTCCAATTTTTTGTATGGTTTCTAAGCGAATAGTTTCTAGGTAAATATTTGTTTGGTTTTATAAACTCGCAGAAATACTCGTAAATAGATATTGTTACATAATCATTAGATACCTAATGATTATGACAATAGTGTAGAAATCATATTAGTACAGCTGATGGCCTTGAGAGTGAGTGACGGCGTTTGACCTCACTCTGACCTTGCGTTCTGGGGATGATCGTGAGAAACGGAAGGCAATAGAAGTCCCTTCCGGTTTAAGGGGTAAGCAACTCAGTTAGTTGGAGTTAGAACTTGTGGTAAGGGGTAAGCAACTCAGTTAGATGTGAGTCTCACTGCGTGATTGTCTGGTCTGGGGTTCTACGAATAAAGTAACATCATCGTAAATCGAAGTCTTGTGGTTATTACTAAAAGCTAACAATGACACAAGGCTTCTGATAACAAGAAATCCCTAGCAACAGAAACCAGACACGGAATCCTCAAGAAGACCAGACCTTAGAAGATATACCAGACCAAGATAGAAGATAGACGATAGAAGAAGCAAAGCCGGCCAGAAGAAGATACGACCAGGGTAAGAAGTAAGAGAAGTATATAACATATAGATATTTAGTGTCGGTAAAGAAGGGTATACAACAGATCTATTTGACCCATAGATGGAACCCTAACAGGTTCTACTACTCACGGGTTGATCTGCGAACAGTGGCTATGAAGTGGTACTCCATACTCCCCAAGGCTCCAAAACTGGAACCTCACCACTAGATGCAGAATCTTTGCATAGATTTATTTACCAATCCCTCCGCACGCACAGGATGTGACACAAGGCCAGTTTCTTCAGTGAAGTTTAACAGGTTTGAATTCAGAGTTTTCCTTCTTATAGACTGGTTGCCTAACCAAGGTTAAAGAGTCCAGTTCGCCCTACTATTTACCGTAGGGAGAATAGTTGGACGCATTCCTTTCCCAATATGTGAAATGCATACCTTTCCCAATGTGGGAAATGCCATCAGCCGCACCCAGGATTGGAACTCAAGACGATGAGTTCATTTCATACGACGATAACCCTTACACAACGCGCCTTTTTGCATATGATCAAAAAGTATCGAGACTTTAGCTTTAATATTTTCTTTTTAAATTTAAGATTTAAATCCACCAAGTCATGATATCTGGACGTCTAGACGTCCAGACTGCTCTCTGCACAAAATAGTGTCAATCTAAAATAAAAAAATAAAAATCGAGAAATTTTTGATATTTTTTGAAGAAGGTTGTTTTCGTAAAAGACAGGATTGTGTAACTGTAACACTGGGGGGGGGGCTCGTTACGTCGTGGTAAGTGGAATGGCTAACTGATTGTCTTTTCGGTGGGACTAGAATATGCAAATACTCTGTAGAGGGGGTAAGACCCCACCAAAATGGTGTCTTGTGCACGACACTAAACTGCATCTAACGCTGATTCCAGTTCTGGAGATCCGGAGACTGTAAACTTTAATTGTCATTACTCCCAGGCACACTCTGTCTCAGAGTAGTATTACCTTTTAGAATCCCATCTCTGGGTCAATTAGATCGGTTTGAAAATTATTCGCATTCGATAAGGACCGTGTACAAAAAAAAAAAAAAAAAAAAATAGATTTTAAAAACTCGTAAGAAACAACTGCAAAAAAAAAATCTAAATCTAAACGTACAATAAATTTAATTCCATAACCTCCAGGTATAAAATAACCCTAGACGGATTTACATGCCGTTAAAATCAGTCGGTCAATCAATCAATCGGCTACCTGAGTTCAAATACTTAACGAGACAATTTGAATTTCATATAGCACTAATATCCTTGAGCATGATATTAATCCAAGTATTCTCCCTGTAGCTATGGGTAAATAATAGGGCAGACTGGGATATTTATCTTTGGTTAGGCAACCAGTCTGGAAGAAAGACAGCTCTGAATTCAAACCAGCTTTACTCCGTATAAAAATTGACATTGTGTCACATCCTACCCGTGACGGAATATAGGTATTCACTACGCTTCGTCTGTCACAAGAAAGATCGAAATTGCAGTCAACAGTCTGCAAGGCCACATTCAACAGAAGACAGGCGATTGTAGTTTGTATTATTTGGATTATTCAGACTATTGTCCTCATCTTTCGGCTAGAAACCACAAGGTTCCTAGTTCGATACCGGCCTTCGCCAACTCAGCGTTATGAGTAGCACAGGGATCTGTGCGGTAAAATAAGGAGCTGATGGTAGGTGTGGCGCCCCACCTCAGACGCTAAAATAATCTCCTTGGTCTAGCGCTATTGAAAAGGGGGTAGACTCCCTCGCTGATTGGCTGATACCGACTTTAGGCCGCCCCGACGACTTTACTTTTTTACTTATTGTTATCTGTACAACGTTTCAGCCGATGTACCCTTCAGCCTTCTTCAGGTATTTCTTGTCGAACTCGGGAACCTTCTCGAACTCGGAAACCTTCTTTTCGTAATCGGGAACCTTCTTGTCATAATCGGGAGCCTTCACGGAACTCTGAACTTGAACCCTTTATTCAATCCACGGGGGTAAACTGTTCTTATTCCGCTAATCATGACTGGGTACAAGTGCTAAGCTGTGTTAATTATCATTCTATGTTACTGTCGCCCTTGACCAGAATTGAACCTGCAGCATAGAGTTAACTGTCCAAATAATACAAATGATCAAGCCTCAAAGAATTTTGGAATAATACCCTTGGTAAAAGTATGAACCTTTAATTCTCCTTGCTGTATGTTAATTACAGTACCACCACTGTCTTTTCCAAAGATGGGTTTGACATTAAATAACACACGTCGATTGATATGTCATTAAATAAAGATTGGTTTGTTTGGTTTTTTGTTTTACGGCATATCAACCTCAGTGGGTCATTTAATGCCGATAAAGTCCTGAAATAAATAATACAATTTTTTGTTTTAAATACATTTTTCTATTTAACCCATAGATGGGACCTAACAGATACTACCACTCCGGGTCAGAGTGGACCAGGGAGCAATGGTGATGAAGGGGTGCTCCATATTCCCCAAACCTCCAAAACTGGAACCTCACCATCAGATAGAGTTTAACGTCATTCCCAGGACATGTAGACCCGCAGCCACCGCCTATAGCACCCATATGATAAAAAGGGTTGGGGCTTGCCATAAGGGCAATAGGGTTGGGAAAATCATATAGGTGCTAGGGCTTGACGTGACCAGCCGATTGATCGGAGGGGGCCTCTCCGACTGCCCGTCTAGCCCAAGATAGGGCCAAAGTCGAGTATTGCAATTCATGAACTGCTCATCCTCCTGGGCTTTATTCTTAAGCATCACGGGTCGCCACCCACGGCCAACAGGTGGCCCCATTGGGGGAGTCTTACCCCTCTGCAGAGGTGCAGTCGGTGCATTCTAACGCCCCAGCCGACAGGGCGGATTAAATAAAGAAACCAAACTAATAAAAAAAGAAAACTTAAAATGGTTACCATAACTACCAAATATATGTACCCTCCGAGTGCAAGTATTTAAGTTTTAATGTAATAAAATGTTATATTATATCATAAAGGCTAATTAAACTAAATAAGAATACAGATAAATAGATATGAAACATAGACGTTATAATCGAAAAATAGAACAACTGAAACTTACTCTTTCATCACTCCCGTCTTTTATTGCTAAATTCTCCAAATTTAACTATTTAGTTAAAATAGGAAGTAAATGTCTTCTTGTTAATGGATTTCTTTTAAGATCTATTCCAAAGAGTGTTGCTCATATTCATCAAGATAAAACCAAACAATTAGAAATCAATAATATTAAGCAGATATTTATTAAAATCAAATTCTAAATATCAATATGAAAATTAGCCTTCCCGTTCGCACTGTAAACCACTATTTTGTTGTATATATGAATACAATTACATGTTATTAGTATGTAGATATGGCCAATGCCAGGGATCCAGTGGCTTCGGACCTGGATCTTTACAAGTTAATAGCGTCGATCCTAGGGGGCTATCCCACCAGGCAATACCTGCCCCCTTGACTTAAAGGGACAGGGCTGGGTTTATTGCCAGCGCCTGAGGCGCCCCCTTGTGGGGGAATGCCGAAGGGATCGACGCAATTTTTGTTCTTTCCCACCCATGAGCTTCGGCTTGTGGGTGGGCCCACGTTAAAACGAGACCTTGTGCCCAACCCATACAAGTGGGGTATGAGGCAAATACCTGTAGATATGACCAACAGTATAATGTAAAACATTTTTATTAATAATTGAAGTTTGAATAAAAATAAGATCGTGGAGAGTGTGACGTAAATAACTAAGGGAATGGTGAAGAGTAGTAATATAGTTTCGGTTACAGACAAACACACAATCTCCATTATAATAAGAAGTGTTAAGTAGGTATTTACTCAACCCATTCATCACAGATAGAATGTGACACAAGGTTGCAAGTATGGGATATCCAACAAGGATTGAATTCGCTATTCAGTAGTAACAGATCTGCGAGAATAGCTTGCTAACCATTATACGACGACGGGACACCCAACACGTTAACTACGAGTAGGATGTGACACAAGGTTGAAAATATGGGTAATCCAACGAGGATCGAAACTTGGTACTTGATATTAATAGATACGTGAGACGAGCTTACGAACTCGGGAACATTCTTGTCGTAATGGGGAGCCGTCACGGAACCTCGAACCTATTCAATCAGAAATATTTGTTGAGCAAGGGTAAAAGTTAAAATGAAAAACAACAACAAAAAGAACCCGTACATTTTGAATTGAAAATAACCCAGACGGACTGACGTGCCGTTAAAACCAACCAACCAACCAACCAACCAAGGATTTTAATAGACTAATTATATTCTTAAAACTAGCAAATATATGCACCCTCCGGGTGCAAGTATTTAAGTTTTAATGTAATGAAATATCATATTAAATTAGAGGCAGACAAAAAGATATGTAACAGAGAGGGGGTATAATAGAAAAATAGAAATGAAACTTACTCTTCCATCACTCCCGTCTTTCATTGCTGAATTTTACTTATTTAACTATTTAGTTAAATTAGGAAATAAAGAATAAAATTACACTTATTTTTTCTTGTTAATGGATTTCATTTAAGATTCATTGAAGAGATTTTTGCTTATATTCATTAAAATAAAACCAAACAATTAGAAATCAATAATACTAAGCACATATTTAATAAAATCACATTTTTAATATCAATATGCAAATTAGCCTTCCCGTTCACACTGCAAACCGCTATTTTGTTGTATATATAAATACAATAGCATGTTAGTATGTAGACCTGGCCAACGCCGGGGTCCAGTGGCTTCGGCCCTGGATCTTTACTAGTTAATAGCGTCGATCCCAGGGGGCCATCCCCCAGGCAACACCTGCCCCTCGATTTAAAGGGGCAGGGCTGGGTTTATTGCCCAGTGCCTGAGGCGCCCCCCTTGAGGGGGAATGCCGACGGGATCGACGCAATTTTTCACCTGCCACTCCACGAGCTTCGGCCGTGGGTGGTCCTACGTTAATAGGGACTTTGTGCCTGACCCGTACAAGTGGGGTACGCGGTAAATACAGTAGACCTGGCCAACGCCGGGGGTCCAGTGGCTTCGGCCCTGGATCTTTACAAGTTAATAGCGTCGATCCCAGGGGCCATCCCCCCAGGCAACACCTGCCCCCTCGATTTTAAAGGGGCAGGGCTGGGTTTATTGCCCAGTGCCTGAGGCGCCCCCCTTGAGGGGGAATGCCGACGGGATCGACGCAATTTTTCACCTGCCACTCCATGAGCTTCGGTTTGTGGGTGGTCCCACGTTAATAGGGACTTTGTGCCTGACCCGTACAAGTGGGGTACGCGTAAATACAGTATGTAGATATGGACAACACTAATAAAAAGGCGAAGCAATTTTATTAATAATTGAGGTTTAAATATAAATAAAATCATGAAGAATATGATGTAAATAACTATGTTAATTGTGACTCGATTAGTAATATAGTTTCGGTTACAGACAGAAAAACACACAATCTCCATTATAATAAGACGTGCTCGCAAAGATATATTTGTTGAGCTGTGGTATTTACCGAACCCGGGTAGGATGTGACACAAGGTCACAAGTCTGAGGCATCCTTCAAGAATCAAACTTACTATCGAGTGGTAATAGATCTGCGAGACTTTGCCAAGTGTATTAAACCACAATGGGACGCCCAGTTATTTACCCAACCCGTTTGCCACGGGTAGGATTTGACCCTAGCTCGCAAGTTTCGGGCATCAACCGAGGATCAAACTCGTTATTCAGAGTAATGGATGTGTTGAGAATAATACAGGGCATTTTTAAAAATATTAACATTTTATTGGAGTTTCTTTTAGTATATCATCATTTTAAAGTCTCCATCTGTTCACTATCTCGGTCAATACATTATTGAAATTTTTCTCAGTCTCTGTATATCGCTATTCAATAGTAATGGATCTGTGAGACTAACGTGCAAACCATTACACTACGAAGGGGCGCCCCAGAAGGAAGACAATTTTAGAATTGTTTTAAGCTAAGAGTCAGTTCAAGCGTAGTTCCCCCTTTCAATCTGAATTTCAAATTTGGGGATTTTTTGTGTAAATTTCCGATAAGATAAATCTAGGTTTAACGAGTTTGTAATTGTCTTACATATTCGGTATTATCGGCTTCCGGGAGTCTGTAGACTTTTGAATCATGCAAGCTTGACGCCATGACAGAGTAGAAAAAGTGGTTGGCTGGTTAGTTGGTTGATTGGTTGGATTTTACGGCATGTCAACCCTTGGGTTATTGTATATTTTGTTTTATCGATTCTTGTTAGGTATTACATTTTTTTCAAACTCAATTTTTAAAAACTTATTTTTAAAACTCGTTTTTTATCTATTTAACACATAGATTAGACCCTAACAGGTACTACCACTCAGGGATAGGTGGACCTGGGAGGAATGATGATGAAGGGGTGCTCCACATTCCTCAGACTTCCAGAACTGGAACCTCACCATTAACGTCATTCCAAGGACATGAAGACCCTCAGACACGGCCTTCTATCACATATATGATAAAAAGTGTTGGGGCTTGCCATAAGAGCAATAGGGTTGGGACAATCATATAGGTACTAGAGATCGACATGGCCAGCCAATTGATCGGAGGGGGCCTTTCTGACCGCCCGTCTAGCCTAAGTAAGGACCAAAATGGAGTGCTGCAAGTGATGGACTCACCCACCAGGGATCCGTCCTTGACCATCACGGGTCGCCATTCACGACCAACAGGTGGTCCCATTGTGGAGGGTCTTACTCCTCTACAGAGGTGCAGTCGGAATATTCTAAACCCCCAGTCGATATGGCTACAAGCTTGACGCCAAGAGAGAATAGAAATACTGATTGGTTGGTTGGTTGGTTGGTTGGTTGGTTGGATTTTACGACATGTCCACCCTTGGGTTATTGTATATTGAAGACATTTTGTTTTATTCATTCTTGTTAGGTATTACATTTTTTCAACCTCAATTTTCTTAAACTCGTTTTGGTAATTTATGAGGAAGTGCGTCCCGGTCTCCTGCCTCAGAAATTGCTACCCAGTGACTATTAAAATAACGTCCCCAGCTATGTCGTCTCGGTGGTGTTACTTGAAAGAAAACAACCAACTTACGGAATTAAATGTATTTTAGAGGGGGGGGTCTCTTTTTTTGTCGTAATTTTCATTTATTTATCGTAATTTGTTTAGAAATTTATTTATAGATATTTGTCGTAATTCTTGTTTATTTATAGAAATTTGTCGTAATTCTTGTTTAGATATGAAGATGGATATCTATCTATCTACATCAATTTGTTCATTTTTTACTTTGTTCATATATATCTATCCACCCATCTCCATTTGTTCATAAAGAGAAGCCCCACCCCCTCTAAAATACATTTAACGCCCTAAATTGGTTGTTTTCTTTCAAGTAACACCGCCGAGACGACATAGCTGGGGACGTTATTTTAATAGTTACCGGGTAGCAATTTCTGAGGCAGGAGACCGGGACGCACTTCCTCATAAATTACCCTCGTCTTTAAAAGTCATTTTTTGATTTATATACCCCATAGATTGGACCCTAAGAAGTACTACCACTCCGGGTCAGTGGACCTGAGAGTGATGGCGACGAAGGAGCACTCCAGAATTGGAACCTCACCACTAAATGCAGTTTAGCGTCATACCTAGGACAGTAAGACCTTCAGCCACCGCCTTCTCAACGTATATATGATAAAAAGTTTTGGTTGAAATAAATTAATAACCGCCAACATGGCTGATATTTAAGCCTTTTCTTTATCAATCATATAAATATTGCCCTTTATATACTACCAAATCATCATACATTGAGCTCTTCAAGCAGACCACCAAATATTTGATATATCAATATTAAGAAAAAAGCCAGAAACAAAAAAGGTCCTTAATAGAATCATTCCCACCACTGAAGAATAATTAAAGTTCCAATTACCGTCGAACTGGGAAGTCAAGGCAGCAAACGGTTGTAGCTGAAATACAAACCCGAAAGCTACAAGGTCCACTGCAAAATGACAAAGTACATATAAGACTCCACAATGTCATTCAAATCAAGCAGTCAAGCAGCCAATCAGAACTCAAGGAATGGAATCACCCAAATCACCCAGATTCATGGATGGATCATTCTTGATTCCTGTTTATACCAACTGTCTTGGACACTGCTGGAGTTCTACTTAGCTGCTGTTATTAAAACCAACAGTAGACTATCTGACTTCAATAACCACTAAATTTTATTTCCATCTATATATTTAACCAACCCCCACCGCCATGAGTAGGATTCGACACACGGCCGATTTTTCTGTGGAGTTCAACAGGTTTTAATTCAGAGTTTTCCTTTTACTAACCTTACACCAGTTATCATGAAGAGCCCTGTCGACCTTACTATTTACCTATAGCTGGAGAGAGAATAAGGGCAATAGAGTTGAGATAATCATATAAGTGCTAGGGAATGACGTTGACCAGAAGATTGATCGGAAGAGGCCTCTCCGACCGCTCATTTAGCCTAAGTGGAGTTTGCATGTCATGGTCTACTCAACCACCAGGATTCCGTCATAACCCACGACCAACAGATAGTCCAATTGGCGGGATTTTACCCCTCTGTAGAGGCGCAGTTGGTGTATTCTTCTAGACTGTATTCGGTGAAAAAAATCAATCAATCTGATCCCATTGATTGGCGTTGACAGAATGTGACACGAGATCAAGCCCAATGCGACGTCTCTCTCAGGTGTTACATATTTTGTGGGTAACCTATGAATTATGCATGTTAGAGTAGTTAAAATTCAAATAACAGTCTGCTAAATGGAAAATTACCATTAACCGTTGAATAATAGTTACTGACAGCAGTTAACCTTTCGCTGACCTGTATGCCGACTTCTGATTGGCTGAAGGAATGGCACGTGAAAGGGAACTGGTCTAGTTAGTTAGATTTCGGCCGTTAGTCAAGAGGAGCAGACGTTAGGATCGTTGATCCCGAGATGCCGGTTTTTCATCGCCTGGGCCTGCGGTTTTTTGTAATAAAGAATAGGCGTCTAAAAAAACAAAGTCTTGCTTATTTATTACAAACAACAAATAACGACCCAGCTCAGACGGAAGAAGTCAGCCTAAAAGAAGATGGTCTCTCTCTCTCTCTCTCTCTCTTCTCTCTCTCTCTCTCTCTCTCTCTCTCTCTCTCTCAATTCAGTGAGATGAACAGGTATATAACAACAGGAATGTAGTGAGAAAAATTGTTCAGTTCCATCAACATTTTCTAGGGATTGATCCTGATCCTAACAATTAAAATGTTGTTTTCAAAACAAGACCTATGTTCGTACCCAATTGCAAGGATGTTCTCCCCCCCCCTCCCACCATAATAGCTATATTATTTACTCATACAAATGTATTTGCGGTGTGCAATACATAGGAAGAGCAAACCAGCGGTTGGATGCCCGCATTAAGCAACACGTCCCCACCAAGATTAGAAATGGAACCGTCGGTCCCAATGATGCACTGAGAAACACGTATGGTTCCTCTATAGGTGAGCATCTAATAAATAATCCTAATTGTGACAACTTATTTAGTGCTGACGAGTTCTCGGTTGAGAGCGGATCACACTCTTTCTATCACCTCAAAATATTGGAGACATTATATATTCTAACCAGTAAGCCTTCTCTTTGCAAACAAAGGGAGGGCTTACTTGGTTTGAATATCATCAACATTTAGATCTTCTCCCCCTGTTTTGAGGTATAGAAAAGGAGAAAAAAGAAAGGAAAAGAAGAAAAAGGAGAAATTGTCTTTTTTTTGTACTAGTCCCATTTACTTAATATTTTATTTTAATCAAATTCTAATTAAAATTAATCTTAAGTTTAATAATTGATGACTGGTGAATTTTGTAACAGTAAAATGTGTGCTGTCTTGGATAAATTTTAGGTCGCAAGTATGGGACATCCAGCAAGGATTGAACCCATACTGAATAAGGTTACAAGTATGGGGCATCCAGCAAGGATTGAACCCGCTATTGAGTAATACTGAAATAAGGTTACAAGTATGGGGCATCCAGCAAGGATTGAACCCGCTATTGTAATACTGAAATAAGGTTACAAGTATGGGGCATCCAGCAAGGATTGAACCCGCTATTGAGTAATACTGAATAAGGTTACAAGTATGGGGCATCCAGCAAGGATTGAACCCGCTATTGAGTAATACTGAAATAAGGTTACAAGTATGGGGCATCCAGCAAGGATTGAACCCGCTATTGAGTAATACTGAAATAAGGTGACAAGTATGGGGCATCCAGTGAGAATTAAATTCACTATTCAGTAGTAATGGATCACTACGCCCAACCAAGCAAATAAGCGTATAAAGACTTCGAACCTCGACTCTTTGAGATCTCTGATCAATGGTTTAACCCTTGTGCCATCACTGGAAAAGGGACTTCTCGCAATTAATCTACGATACGAACGAAACGACCGAGAACTCTGGTTAAAAGAATTGGAAAAAAAGGAGTAATATGGCGATGGTGATGGTGGAATCAAAGCCCAGCTCATTCTTGATTGCATCAGCCTTCCAGAACCGACAAAGAAAAAAAAATGCCAGGTCTGAAAAACGGTTAGAACAATGCCAATTCCTCCATCTCTTCTGATTAATTTTTGCGTTGTCCTGTAAGGAGGGAAGAAAAGGTGAAGAGTTCGGATTTTTAGGACTAATTGCCTGTCTAGTATATATATATATATATATATATATATATATATATATATATATATATATGTGTGTGTGTGTGTGTGTGTGTGTGTGAGCGTACTATCTCAATCTCTGTCTCTCTCTGTCTCTCAGTCTGTCTCTGGAATTAAAGAATAATTGCCAGTCTAGCACACACACACACACACACACACACACACACACACATATATATTTATATATATATATATATATATATGTGTGTGTCTATGTGTGTGTGTGTGTATGTGTGACTGTGTGTGTGCATATGTGCGTGTCTCCTATTTCCTTTTCTGGTTTCTCCCTCTGTGCTCTCTTTCTCTCTCTCTCTTAACCCTCCCTCTCCCTCTCTCTCTCTCTCTCTGTTTCTCTCTCTGTCTGTCTGTCTATCATATATATATATATATATAAAGGTCAGGGACAACCGGGGGTCAAAGCCACATCGATGAGTAAAGTCGGAAGTGTCTTGTGCTGACCTTACGGAGTCAGCATAATGACCCCTGTCCGAGATATTTGGAAGGAGAAATCTTGTATGAGGTTTGACCTAGGGTCAGTATGAATCTCGGTTGAAAAGAGGAATGGAATGCTGAAAGGCTCTGAGGTATTATCCATAGTGTTTGCTTGGATTGCTATAATAAAATCAAGAGAAGAAAAGAAAAAGACTATTTTTAACGGAAACAAGAACACGTGGGCTGATAGTGATAAATAAGGTCTTCAAATCCTATAAAAATGTTTGACAACCGGTAGAAGAATGAAAATCTTCCACTCAGTTAATGTGTGTTCCGACGAAATCCGAAAAAAAGAGCTCATCCTTATCGTAAAGTAAAACAATATTTCAAAATGAGAACACTAAAACGATTTATAAATTCTCATAGCAAAAAAACATTTATCTAATAAATAAACCTCATTTCTCTGAATGTTTGAGATGAGGCTTGAAGATTAGTATTATCTGCGTTATTCGGACTATTGTCCCCATCTTCATTGTTATTTGTACATGGCCGAGTGGATTAGGCAGTTAGTTTAAAAGACAGTTCTAAGTGACAGTTATCTCTGGTTCCCGAGTTCAATCCTGAGTGAAAGCAGTTAGAAAAATAATTAATTAACACAACTCCTACCCCAGCTATGGTTAGCGGAATGAGAACAGGATACCCCCGTGGAATAAATAAAGGGTTAGGTTCAAAGTTCCGTGATGGCTCCCGAATACGACAAGAAAATTTCCGTTCGAAAAGAAGGTTCCCGAGTCCGACAAGTAATACCTGAAGAAGATCGGAGGGTATATCGGCCGAAACGTTGTACAAATAACTATGAAGATGGGGACAATAGTCCGAATAACGCAGATAATACCAAATAAACATCATTTAACATCTATTACATTGCATTGTAAATTGCCTTCAAATTTATATTTTACATATACATACAATGCTTCTAAAAATATATAAAAAAAAAAACACTTATTTCACCACGCTTGAGCGAGGCTTATTTTATAGTTAAAAAAACCCCAAAAAGAACTAAAAGAATTTCGAATAATCAGCACGAGCGCATATACAACAGACCGACATGCCATCACGGAAAATCCCGAACATTTCAAATATCTGGCGTTCCTCCAACTTAATACCAACAAAAGATTACGCCGGCTCGGTGCTTAAAGAAAAAAACACGGATGCTTCTGCCTCTGAAGATGAGATTTTCTCGAAAATATTTAGGTAAATAAACATCATTGAACACCTATTACATTGCATTGTAAATTGCCTTCAAATTTATAATTTTTTTTTCCAATTGTTTTTATTACTGTAATGGTTAATAAAATGGCAGTTGCCGATATGTTTTAAAAAGGGGGGGGAGTAAGAATTAAAAAAATGCAGTAATAGAAACCAACAGACGCTGAATTCAAAAATCGAGCGCCAAAAAGAAGAAGCGGGAATTTCAGCAGTTTTTGAGGATGACAAGCAAGTAGTCGTCACGCAACAAGTCATTCCATTATCAGAAAATGAAAGAAGATAAAATATGAACTATTATTACCAAAATATAAAACATAGGACTTTACCCGGTATGCTGTTCTACATTTCTGTAACTTTGTTTATGTTAATACGACTTCGTCATTTTTCCATTGTGTTGAGTCTTGTTTAAAGTTAGTAAGATGTGTACAACCTATATATAAAATATATATAACTCACGACTTGCTACATTACTACTACAAGTGGAAAAGTTGTTTTGTCTGCAGAACAAGCCTGATATATCTATTTAGCAACCTTTCCGCACTAACAGTGTGGGACACAAGGTCAAATTCTAAAGCGGAGTTTAACAGATTTGAATTCATAAATTTCCTTATTCTAGACTGGGTTTTAATGATATGTCAGTAACGTCTTAATTATAATTATCTATATTTATATATGTATATATTTGGGAGATTATGTGCTTAATTAAAGTCATACCTAATTTGTTAATTAATTAATTATAATTAAATGAATCAGGCGTGCATAATTCATTTAATTCATGTGTCGGCCTTCGCCATTTCAAACACATTGTTTGACCACTTCATATGTATATATATATATATTTTCTTCCTTTTATCTTTTCAACACACACACACACACACACATATATATATGTGTGTGTATGTGTGTGTGTATGTGTGTATGTACTATGTAATCCAGTACTACCTGTTTCATAGTAGGATTATCGGTGACTGAACTGGTTACCCCACCAAACTTGTCTGGTGAAGAGGGTGGCTATACACCCAGCAGGACGAAAAACAAAACCTGAAAGGGCGGAGGAAGCCTTTCGTTCAACGACCATCTAGCACATAACATACGTCCCAGTCATGGGTAAATGACATAAGCGGCCAGAAGGGGCTCGATAAGTCGAAGTGATGGCAACCCATCTAGGAGAAGGAAATCTCTGATATAAAAAACCATCCAGCGGATGGCCATTCTGCCCATCCTGTTGGTCTGCAGTTTGAATTGTTGCCAGCTATCTTGCTTCTGCTTGTTGGGTCTCAACCTTTTGACCCGAGAGAGGGACTTAGCTGTCGTACAAAGGTATGTATGTATATAATGTCTGTACAGATACTCCTTCAAACAATAACATGTCTGTCCAAGAAGTCCTGTGGTGATGGAAAGGTGGCGACGCATGTAGGTCTGACAGGCCGGAATCATGTAGTTACTACTCTGCACATAGGCAACATTGGGCTTATCTTAACATCGCTTCTCACAACAATACAATGGCAGTTGTGTACTCGGTGGAGCCTTTTGTGGTTGAGCAGCCTTTCCAGGATAGCACTGCTCACCCGATGACTGTGGGAGGGGACAAGAAAATTCATCTTAAACAAAGCTACCATTGATCTGCTGGTTATTATACTGCGGCCAACGGTTGTCCATTTAAGCAGGAACAAAAGAAGTAATAAACGATATGCACTACAGCTCTGTTGCTGGAATGTGAGAACACTGATTGACAATGGGAAAAGACTGGAACACAAGACAGCAATTCTAGCCAAAGAATTGCAGAGATACTATGTAGACGTTGCTGCACTTTCTGAAACCCGCTTTGCTGGTGAAGATCAACTTGGCTACACTATTTTCTCGTCATGTAAATCTGAAAATGATAGGCGTGAGGCTGGTGTGGGTTTCGCAGTTAAGAATTCCTTAGTTGACAAAATCGAACAGCCAGTTTGTGTTAATGATTGGATCATAAGAGAATTCCCCTTGCTGCTGGTCGATTCATGATAGTTCTATCCATCTATGCACCCACTCTTGTTTCTCCTGAAGATGATATTATATCTTTCTACAATACTCTCAGATCCATTGTCACCAGTATACCAAGTGGGGAGATTGGTAATCCTTGGTGACTTTAATGCGCGAGTCGGCTCAGATAATAAAACCTGGTCACCTCTGGATCCTTATAGCGTTGGCAGAATCAATTCCAATGGTAGTTCTTTATATAGTGACGGTTCTCCTGATGCGGAAATAAAACAGAAAATAAGCAGGGCATCTGGGTCCTTTGATCATCTGGTAAGCTAAAGACAGAGTCTGGTCCGATAGTGATCTAACTCTTGCAACTAAAGTGTCTGTGTATCAAGCATGTGTGTTGTCATCCTTGCTCTATGCTTCTGAAACCTGGACCTTGTATCAGTCTCATATGAGGCAGCTTGAAAGATTCTGTCTTGGACATATCCTTGGTCTGAATTGGGAAAGCCATGTTCCAGATACGGCTATATTGGCCAAAGCAAAAACAACTATCATTGCTGCAATTGTGATGAGGAATCAGACGCGTTGGGCGGGTCATCTTGTTCGGCTTGATGACTCTAGACTACCAAAAACAGCATTTTTATGGTGAGCTCCTTTTTGGCAAAAGACCACAACACAAGCCAAAAAAAAAAAAAAAAGGTTTCGTGATAGTGTGAAGGAGTGTCTAGTGTGCTTTGGTATTCCCGTCGATAATTGGGAGTCCCTGACATCTAAACGTAGGCAATGGAGGGCTGCGTTATACAGGGGTGCAGAACTGTTTAAAGCTGCAAGGGTGGACCGTGCAAAACTCAGGAGAACGTGCCGAAAACGGGAAACTGCCAGTCAATTCTGGTGATGTGTGGATCTGTGAGGAGTGTGACCAGGCCCTATTGTCAAAGCCAGGCTTGGTCAATCACATGAAATCACATGAGTGCTACCTGACTGCAATTGTTGTCTCTTCCATGTCACACTCTAAGAGCCAGCATGATCCCCAACATGAGGACAATGATGAGTATACAACACCTGTCGACGCAGTCAACACCGATCGTTATGTGTGCCAGATATGTTCTAGGATATGCAAAACTTTGGCGGGATTAAAGAGTCATAAACGAGCCCACAAACAGACCATTGATGAAGGAGTGGCAGTCGGCTGACAAGACGTTGCGATCGATATGTGTGTATGTGTGTGCGTATTTGGGCAGCATTTCTTCATTCAAACATATTTGGTATTATAATATAGACATCTTTTGTCTACATATTTTGGTTTTAATCCTTTGAAGCCTTCGAATGGACGTTTCTATGTAAGTCTGAAGTTGGCTAGTAAATTCGCCATAACTAATATCTTTCCAGCGTTCGCTACTATCGTGGACCATCATCGGGGGATGTGTATGTTGTAAAAAACAATTCAACGTTATATATATATATATATATATATATATATATATGAAATTGATATGTTGAAAAAACAAAAGATGTTTATAAAAGCATGGGATCATCAGGAGAGAATGTGCAACCGTTTCGGGGCCTTCCTCTCAACGGTTTTAAAAAGCAGCATCGGTCCCCCCCTCACTGATGTGAGGTCCCTCGGAATATCTGTATCGACCGCATGTGGATCGGTCTTCAACATAAAATAAGACGGGATGAAATGACCTCTGATGATCCCATGCTTTTATAAACATCTTTTGTTTTTTCAACATATCAATTTAACACTGTCGGATTAAGTTCCATTTTTATTTCATATATATATATATATATATATATATATATATATAATATATATATAGATATATGGTGCCCATAAACATAAAAAATTAGTCCTAAAATATAGTCTAAGGATATATATGTTTCGCTATTTGCAAAAACATATCTTGATTAACTGTATTTTCACGTATACAATATTGCGCCCTAATTCAAGTATTTTGTATGATTTTGCTCAATGTTTCTGGCGTCAATCCGTTTATCGATGCACCAATATAATTTTTGAAATGTAGGAATGTCTTAAGCTTATTCGATAATTATAATTACATTCGTCTTAATTCGTTTATATTTTTTGGAATAATTCTATTTCTCCCAAACAGGACAGTGTCATGTAAATGTTGACATTTTAAAATAAATCTTTCATCTTATTTGCGTTAAAAAAAACGTTTTCTGGTGAGAGTGAGAGTTTTACATTCTCTGAGGAAATATTTAACAGATTAGGGTGTTTGATATGTTTCACATTGAGGTTGTTGTTCTTGTTTGGAGTGAGTAAGTCTTGTGTAATCGGCATATAGTGATATGTTTCTTTCTGGCTTGTGTCCAGTCTTCCAATTTTGGTTCGATTAAGAACAATTTATTGTGGATGTTGTTATTCAAAGTACCCATTTTTTATGAAGAAATCTATTAATCACCCCTGTCGGCTTGGGACAGAAGAATACACAGACTGTACCTCTGCAGAAGGGTATGACCCACCCAATGTGGCCGTGCGTGGCGACCCGTGGTGCTTAGGTACGGAATTCTGGTAGCTGTGCAGTCCATGACATGCAACACTCTACTTACACCCTTACTTAGGCTAGACGGTCGGTCGAAGAGGCGCCCTCCGATCCATCTGCTGGTCACATCAAGCCCTAGCATCTATATGATTGCCCCAACCCTATTGCCTTTATTGCAAGCCCTAACCCTTTTTATCATATATGTGCTAGAAGACTGTGTCTGAGAGTCTTCATGTCCTTGGAATGACGTTAAACTCTATCTGATGGTGAGGTTCCAGTTCTGGAGGTCTGTTTAATGTGGAGCACCCCTTTATTACCATTGCTTCTTGGTCCACGCTGACCCGAAGTGATAGTACCTTTTAGGGTCCCATCTATGGGTTAAATAGAAAATTTGGTTCTGATGGGGTGGTATATATATATATATATATATTATATGTGTGTGTGTTGTGGTGTATGTATGTATGTATATGTGAGTGTGTGTGTGTGTGTGGTTCCATCTATGGGTTAAATAGAAAATTTTGTTCTGATGCGGTGGTATATATATATATAATATATATATATATATATATATATATACATATATGTGTGTGTGAGTGTGTGTGTGTGTGTGTAAAATTAATGTGTTGGGTAGTTGGTAGTCAAATCTAAAGCCGATTTGACTACCAAGCAAATGTTTTACAAGGTGGTAAAGGTCTGAGATACAAACCTAAGAAATATTTTCATGGTATCAATAAACAAAAACAATATATTGGAGACTAGGAGCAGAGAAGCATTTGAAGCCAGGAGAATCAAATACTCCCTCTTGGAACGTGCGCTTCGGAAACAGGAGTTGATCTCGGTCCTGGCCACTTTCCGCCTTATTATACTTTTAACATCTGCAGTTGTTGTCTGTGTTGTCCACAGGTAGACTAGCTAGTTATTAACAATTCCATGACATCAAACAATCACAGGCTGATATTAAACAGGCCCTTCCACAGCAACCTACTGG
>CM042167.1:18899068-18904865 GCA_023376005.1 Doryteuthis pealeii
TAATATAGATGTGTATATGTATATATATGTGTGTGTGTGTGGATGTTGATGATGTCTTGTAGAAAAACCTTGACCCCATAATATAATATATATATTTACCAACCCCTCCACACGAGCAGGATGCGACACAAGGTCAATTTCTTAAGCGGAATTCAACAGGTTTGAATTTAGAGTTTTCCTTCTCCTAGACCGGTTGCCTAACCAAGGTTAAAGAGCCCAGTCTGTCCTACTATTTATCCATAGCTGGAGGGAGAGTAGGATTCATATCTTTCCCAAGGATATTAGCGCTAAGTGAAATGCAATTACCACAGCCAGAATTTGAACTCGGGGCGACGAGTCCATTTCCAGTGACTTTAACCATTACACCACGTGCTTCCCATAATATAATATAATATAACTTATGCCCTTATACTATATTCCAAGCAATATGTAGATAGATATTTGTTTATATATACATATGTATGTGTGTATTTATATATATGGATAATTGAATAAAGTATAACCACTTTGAATTTAGGCATACATCACGTATGAGGCCCCTATATCAACTCTCCAAATAAAATAGATTTTTTATATAATATATATAGCGTAATATAGAAATATATATACGGATGTGTGTGTGTATGTATGCATATATGTGTACATGTGTGTACATGTGTGTATGTATGGATGTTTATATGTATATGTATATATGAACACATAGTTGGATACACCCAAATATTTCCTCCCCCAACTAAACCCTAAAATATAAACTATACCCCCATATTAATCGTCCAAATGGGCTAAAATATGTGTATATATGTATACATATGTGTATATATGTATGTATATGTATATGTGTGTATATGTGTATGTATATGTGTATGTACACTTGTATGGAAGGGAATGCAGGTGTGTTTGAATGTGGAGTTATATGATTGGATAGACCAAATATCAAACATATGTACGTTTGTGTATGTAAGTTGGTGTATGCAGGTGTATGTGTGTGCATGCATATATATATATATATATATATATATATATATATATATATATATATATATATACTAGCAAATGTACCCGGGCCATGACCGGACTTTTTAAATTGAGAATACCAGAGAGGGAGGGAGAAAGAGAGAACGGGAGTAAGAGAGAGAATATGATTTATCGTATTTAAAAAAAGAGAGGAAAATGATTAATCAAATGTATCGCTGATAATTCGTATAGTACAATGTTTGTTTATTCTAGGAAATATTTTTCTTTTTGTTTACATTTAAAATATCATTTTTAAAATGTATTCCTAAACTTGTGTGTTTTGAAATATATTTTTTTCAAAAACTTTTTGTGTATATGACAAAAACTTAAATTCAATTGCTTGTTGCGTTAAAGTGATACAAATAAATTCGTTTCTTTTCTTTTCTTTTTTACCTCTAAACAAGTAACAATTTAAAGGAGCTATGTATTAAACTTCCTTATTTATTTAGGTCTGTCGGTGGGGCTGTAGAATACATCGATTGCACCTCTGTTGAGGAGTAAGAATTAAATATTTACAATTGTCCGTATTCCATTTTTTGTTTTTTTGTTTATAATAGTGTTTTATTTATTTTCTTAAACTATTTTGTACATACGAATTTATCAGTTTGATTTATTTCCTTCTTTAACCCCGAAAAGTAACAAAGTAGCTAATACGTAAACATTACCCCATTTTGTGTATTTATTTAATAATGTTTATTTTATGAATAGTTTCTTACAAAAAAGATTTTAGTTATACAGATTATTCTAAAATGAAAGTACTAATAAAAAAAAGTTCAGTTATCGTTAAAATTTTTTCGCTTGATTTCTTATTTAATTCGCTGTAAAAAATAATTCAATGTATGAAAACACATACAAATTGCATATTTAGAAAGATTATTTTATTTTATTTCTAACCAAATGAATGATATGAATAAAAAAGATAGCGATAAATAAGATTTGATTTTTCGTTAAAATTTAGTATGAAAAAAAAAATCATGCTTCGAATAGGCTGTCCGAAGTAAAATATTTTTTTAACTTGCCGTAAAAAATTATTCAATGGATAAAAACTCATGCAAATTCCATATTTAGAAAGATTGTTTTATTTTATTTCTAACCATATAAATATATCAAAGATTGGACCATAAATATATCAAAGATTGGACCATAAATAGGCGATAGATTTCCGGGCTGCGAAATTTATTCACTAAAATTAAACTTCACTGCTAATATCGCTGTAACAAAAAGCAGACAGTGAACAATATTTTATTATCAAATCGGTTGATTTTGACTTAATTAATGAATTATATCCCTTAATCAGTAAAAATCAATAACCAAATTTGGTTTGTTTCTTAGTGAGAAGGTTATCAAAGTGTATGCAAGATTTCGAATCCAAGTGAGCTCCCTTTTCTGAGTTATACGTCGACACGTACGTACCAAACTTCCTTTATATATATATATATATATATATATGGAAATACGGTGAGGAAATTAATCCGACAATATAAGAAGAAAATATTTTCAAAAAATATAACAAACACAGGATGTTACGATCAGGGGAAACAATTTTATTTGTCAATACTTAAGTATTTCGGTATATTGTACCATCTTCAGGACACTGTTAAGGAATGTTTTTGTGAGGGACAAAATGAAAGATGTTAAGTGTATAGTGAATGTGGGAATATGATGTTATTAACCGTTAATTTTTATATGTGCGTTTGTTTACGAAAGCTGATGACGTGATCATTGCATGTGCAAAAATGGAAAGTGAAGATCATAGGATGACGCATGCAGAAACGTGGAGAATGAAAAGCTGATGACGTGATCATTGCATGTGCAAAAATGGAAAGTGAAGATCATAGGATGACGCATGCAGTAACGTGGAGAATGAAAAGCGAACAAAGATATGACGTATTTTATATGGATTTTTGTCTAAATTTTGATTGTGGGTGTTGGAGAGGAGGGTGATAGTAAGATTGTTATAAGTGTATGTGTGTATGCTTATTATTATTATTATTATTATTATTATTATTATTATTATTATTATTATTATGTGTGCGTGTGTTTAATATTGTTGTTAGGTTTATTATTATTATTGTTATTGTTGTTATTATTATTATACATGTGGAACCCAAAGAGAGACAGATCTTTGTTGGAGAGAGAGAGAGAGAGAGAGAGAGAGATGGGCGTCCAACCCGAAGAACATCGATAATAGTAAGAGAAAAATTGAGAGCCGACTCACAGTGTCTGATTGACCTAATTTCGGACTTTATGACGTTCGCTAAACTGAAATTTAGTCGAGCAAATTGACGTAAAGGCGAATTTTACACGGATCGAAATGACGTAAAGCGCGATATTACTGTATATGTCAAACCATGTATGATCAAAGCATAAAATCTAAAAAATATTTTAGGCTCACTAAAACATTGCGTAAATTACGACAGGAGGCCGACACGGCATAAGATCAAAATTATCAAAATATATTCCGTAATTTACAATTTCAATATAACAAATAAAACAAACATTCAATTCATTTTAATTTTGTGTTGGGAATTTAAGCGATACAAGACTACTTGGAATGTTTCATTTTAAAAATTGGGTGAAATAAAATAGGACAAATAAAATAGGACAAATAAAATAGGACAAATAAATCTACGATTAAGCGACATCAGATAATCTGGATGTGCATTTTTTGCATTGCATCTTGAACAATTTAGACAGTCTCATTTTAATCAGAGGGTGTTGCAGGGTGATAACGGACGGAACATTTAGGAACACGCGTATTAATATATAGATGATGTGTTAATCTTGCTAGTCGTTACACCAAGCAATAAGCGAATGCAGCCGACTAGCACAAAAAGAGTACAAGCTATGCACGACTGGGTGGGAAAGGTGATCTACTGGGAATTGTGCAAAAAATTAAATTGTCACCATTTGGTAAATGGTATATGCACAAACCTGAATTTGTCCTGGAGAATGAGACGCATAAGATTTTCTTGGACTTTTGAGATACAGACAGATCAACCAAAGATCACCTTTGATAATGTCCTGGAGGCAAAATAAATGTTTTTCACTTCCATCTTTCATTATATGTGATAAATGCCCCACCACCACTGGAGATGCATCCACATAATGATAGTTTAAGTTCAGCATTGTAATGAACCACATTAGTTTGACATTAGCACATTTGATTGCTTGAAGGCAAAGGCTTCATCTGGTCCCCATTTCCAGTAATTCCTTTTTGTAATAATTTTGTACAATGAGCTAAAACTGTGCTGATATGTTTAAATACTGGTGATAGTAATTAACGAAGCTAACAAACTATGCAGTTCAGACACATTCTTGGGGTGGGTGTTTGCTAATTGCATTGACCTTATCTTGCGTTGGGTGGATTCCTTCAGAATCAATCCTATGACCCAGGTGTGAAATTGACGACTTTTTGAATTCACATGGTGAACAGGAGACCAGACGTAGTGTTATTAACAAGAAGAAGAAGAAAAATTGCCATCTCTTTGATTTTGGCCGTCCCGGTAGATCACCGAGTGAAAGTGAAAGTGAAAGAGAAAGACAACAACCAATTAACCAGCCAGGTCAGAATTTGAACAGAAATGGCAACGAAGTGTTAATTGGCACCATATTAAAATAATATCTCGTTGTTGCAGACTTACCTTTAAACATGGGACATATCCGGTTCAAAGATGTGAAACAACCACATCGCTGATATTGACCGAGGCGGAGTTCCATATAATAAGCAGCCCCAAATACCAACATGGTAATATATGGATGAGGAAAGCACCTGAAAAGATGAAGATAACAAAAATAAATAAATAATAATCTAGTCACAAAGGAATTGTCTAATTTATATATCAAAATAAGAATAAACACACGTACACATTTCCTTTTCCCAAACTTAAGAAAAGAAATTAAAACAAACACACGAACACACATCCTTTTCCTAACTTAAGGAAAGTGATTAAAACAAATGTTTATACATAAAGTCAGGTTCGATTGGTTTAGAGTAGCGTGTCTTCTACTACGTCGCGCGTTTTGCGCCAAAAATTAATTACTTTTTGATCTCATCTTGTAATTATAAAGACAGAGAAAAATCAGCAATTACACAGACTCATTTCGCGTCAAACAGGACACACCCGACGACAACAAACAAACACACAGATCTCGTCTCGCTGTCAGACAGTTACCATTCCACACCGAATAGATCACTCAGAATTCATCTCGCGGCAGATAGAACACGACCAAGAAACAGGTGTCCGAAGAACGATTCCACCGCCTCAACACAACTACGACGCTCCTATAACTCATTATTCTTACTATTTCGTTCTACATCAAGAACCGTTTCAGCAGGTGTATAGACAAATTAATTCTCATTTCTGTCTATCACACGTAGCCGAACTGTTCGACTTCATAAACATTCACATTTAACCATTACACATTTCTTTGACGAACTTTTAACATTTTACATTATATTTCGTAGCAAACCTTTCCAACATCATATCTACGCTATTTCTTTTGAACATCAATTTTGTTGATTATTGCAATTTATTCTCCGAATGCATTTTTTGTTGCCATTTAATCATATGCTTTGTTTTTATCATTCTCCGTATTTTCTACCTAAACTGTGTCATATTTTTATTCGTCATTTTAATATTATTTTGCGAACCTCTACGACAAGGTCTACAAACCGTAAAGGGCACACAACTGACAATCCGCTGACCACGAAGAAAGAGTGGAAGAATTCTTTTGGGGTCGACTGACTAACGACCGCTGCTAGATTTTTGGTGCTAGATGC
>CM042167.1:18904965-18989965 GCA_023376005.1 Doryteuthis pealeii
ATCCACAATTCGGGAACCACATACTTCCGGGTCCAATACCGGCCCTCACCAACTTAGCACATGAGTAGCACAGCTTATGTCTGTGTGGTAAAGTCGCCTCAGTCGCAAAAACAATCTTCCTGGTATTGCGTTAGTGAAAAGGGGATATACTCCCTTGTTGTCCGGCTGATACCGACTACAGGCCTCTCTGCCGACTTTAATTACTTTACACACATTACATGCTGTAGATACCTCGCACTGGGTCATGGTTAACGAGCTAGGTTAATAGAACATTTTTAGTGAGTAGAATTCTTACTGTGCACCCTATATTCCTGGCCTTGTACAGGATTAAGCTCAGCTTATAAAACGACAATGTTAAGACAGTTGTGCATCGAAGTTGTGCACATTAAAAGCTTTGAATTAAAAATCTTTGAATTCGAATTTTTTGTGTTTTCATTGCCTTTAATCATCTTTTTCCCCTAACTGAGATATACATGTGGGTTTGGGGACCACATACGAATTTTTATATTCCCTTGATACGCCTTAGATAAATTCACCTACAATCTCGAATACGTCATTTCTGTTACGCCTTCCGTAAGAAGTGACGCGTCCACTGTCCCGTTGTTGCGAGTGTCAAATTAGTAAGCTAGGATGTTCTGTTGCAGAGAACTTCATAATTTGACATGCTGGAATGTCCAAATACTAAAACTTGAAGAAACGCAAGCTGTTACGATGCACCCCCTTCATCAGTATTGATGTCACCTGCCTCTCAGAGGTACGGTTACCGGATTGCGGCTACCGCACAATCAAGATCCTGCAGGCTGATGTATCCTATCATATCTATCACAGCGGCCCTACTGGACGCCATGGGTTTAGCATTTGCATTCGAGATGCAGCGAATTCGTTGGGTGGAGCCGGCTCAAACGACCATGGGTTGAATGCTGCTGCAGTAACAGTAACGTAACAGTAACAGTAGTAATTTAAAAGCTTTCAATACAGACACCTCACACTGTTAGGGTAAACGAGCTAGGCTAGCAGATCATAATTAGTGAGTTTAATTCTCACTAAATATCCTATAATAATGGCCCTTATGCCAAACTAGACACAGCTTACAGATTAAAACATTTGTGAGGATCGAATGTTTGCCAACTAGTGTTTCCATGTGTATGAATCCATAGAAGAAACATCACATTGTTCGTTTTACTTGGATATTTTATGAGATGGGAGGTAAGTGGCCGCACAGCTGCAGTTTTGTGAGTTACTGCCGCTTAATTTGATATTGGTTCAAACGGTTAGAATTACAAAAACGTTTGTAATAAAAAAATTTTTTTTTTTTAAGTTTGGTGTTAGGGGAGGCTAACCGGTAATTATGAATTTAGTTGGCCAAATTCCAAGCATAAAATTGTGCGTGCACATTATCTGAAATGAACTTAATTGTTATTAAGAAGACATTTCATGATATTTTTGTTGTGCACTGTCTTATCAACACATTTTTGTTTGTTTGAGAAATAACATTTTTAATTCTCAAACAAACAAACAAAAATGTGTCGATAAAAATAAAATGTATTTTTATTCATTCAATTGTTTAAGAAAATCTCATAAGAAAAACTATACAAGCAAATTTATTAAGGGAGATAATGCGCACGCACAATTTTATGCTAGGAATTGGCCAATTAAAGTTCATAATTACCGGCGAACCCATTTTACACCATATCTGTCCTTCGACAATGAAACAACATTAAGCCCCAATCAGATTTTGAAGTCATTCTGTAGTCATCATTCGTATTTCTGACTACGCACTTATCTTAATTTTCAATTTTAGAAGATACACTATTTGTCAAAATCATTCAGAAATTTTTCATTTCCGTTACAAATTCAACTCGGTGCGGATTTTCCATCGCCTTCCGCCCCCCCCCCAAAAAAAAAAAAATTAATTATTTAAAAATTTTTTATTTTTTTTTAAAGTTAAGAAAAAATTTTTTTTTTTTTAAATAATTTTGAAAAAAAAAAACCCAGATACAAAATGGAGTTCCGTGAAAAAAAAAATGAAAAAAAAAGAACACCATCACCCATCTAAAAACAATTTTAAAAAATAATCCCCAACATTCACTAATATGATGATGAAAGAAAAAGACGGATGAATTTAGACAGGTTCTTTATTCTTTTCTGCATCTTTACCTCGTCGGTCGCCATCTTTCTCTTCTGGGCTCTGTTGTTGGGCTTTCTTTTGAGGCTGATTCCTTCTCTATTAGCTTATCTATTTTCCCCATATTTACTCATACCACGGCTGGTAATTTGGTCTCTAGTGATCTCAAATAAATTCACAGGTAAATATGAATACCACCACTGGATTCCTCGTAAAATTCTACCCTAGAAAAGTTTTGTTTGATCTTGGTAAACGGCTTTCTTTTTTTTAATTTCATCACCAGGAGAGACAAACAGACAGATAGATAGATAGGTAGGCAGAGACATCGCAAATATAGTATAAGATTTAATGAAATATATGTGGCTGGAAAAAATATGGAAATAAATCCTACATTATGTAGAAAATAGAATATTTTTGGAATACTTTGTTTATTATATATATATATATATAATATATATATATATTATATATATAATTTTATAACATTCGCTTAAAAAAAAGTGTATATATATATATATATATATATATATATATATATATATATATATAATATATATATACTTTTTTTTAAAGCGAATGTTATAAAATTCCAACTGCAGTTTTTTGCCGGAGCAATTCTTCAGGGAATAATCACTTATTCTAGTCATCTACTCTTATTAATATCCCGGCTGTATCCATTCTCAAGTACGTGGGTGTACCACCCTACGTAATTCCAGAAACTACCTGGCTCAGTCTATGTTTATTTAAATGTCTACATTTGTTTGTTAACTCAGATCGCGAGTTCAATATCTTCCCTGGGTCTCTGCATTCTGCTATTTTTACTTTTTCATTTAAACACAGCATACAGGGGTTTTCGTTTCCTTTATGTGAAGGTGCCCTTTTTATTATTTTTCGGGGGACAAGTGGTGTTACCACTTTGTCAATCATTGGCAGTAACTTTCCATTCAACTCTTCAATTTGAATATCTAAGAACTCTGATTCAAAATCTATACTACACTACTTACATAATTCATAGGCTATCCTTGAATTATGTAACAACCACACCAACCATATATATATTTAGCAACCCCTCCGCACAGTAGGATGTGACAAAGGTCAATTTTCTTAAGCGGGGTTCAACAGGTTTGAATTCAGAGTTTTTCCTTCTCCTAGACCGGTTGCCTCACCAAGGTTAAAGAGCCCAGTCTGCCCTATTATTTATCCATAGCTGGAGGAGAGCAGGATTCATACCTTTCACAAGGGTATTAGCGCTAAGTGAAATGCAGTTACCACATCCAGGATTTGAACTCGGGGCGACGATTCCATTTCCATGACTTTAACCATTATACACGCGCTTCCACACCACACCAACCAAAGCAGTTGTAACGTGTACAAATATACTTAATTTAACATTCTGTTTGAAAAAACAATATCCAACTAATTGAACTTAAGTTTAAGCAGTTTAGAATAAAATAAAATTTGTCTAGCATTTACTTATTTTAAGGTACCGTTTAATAATAATTTAACAAACGCTGCATTTACAAAACAACTATTGTATTGGGTATGACGCTAAATTGTATCTAGTAGTGGGGGGTTCAATTCTAGAGTAGCCCGTCATTTCCATTACTCCCAGGTTCACTATGACCTGTAGTAGTAGTAGTAGTAGTAGTAGTATCTTTTAAGTTCCCATCTATTAGTAAAATAGATCTACTGGCAAATTATTTGTATTAGGTATAAATACTTGGTATCTTACAATCGTGTGTAAAAACTCTTAAGAAACTATTACACAAAAATTTTATAAGAAAGGGAACATTTGACCTAATTTAAATTTATTGAGCCGGGTTGCTGCTTATGAACATACAAATACACTTCAAACTCTCCCATCTCTCTCTCTCTCTCTTTTCTCACTGAGAAAACTGAGAAACTAACACCTATAACGAGGGGCTAATCAAGATATACACAGAGGGGGGAATGTGATAAGCAGAATGTGAAGTAAGAGACGGGTAAGTTTTTTTACTTAATTGCAAATTACGACTAATTAGAACCAATTAAAATGGATTTCTCTTTCAAACATAACTCAATCCTAAAAGTAAGGAATAATTTAGTATAACTTCCGTGTCATTAAACTAAACAGTAAAAAAAAGCCTATACGAGACAAACATTGAATCGTTCAGATTTAGTATAATGATAGATATATTCAACATGAGATCGTCGAAATGTAGAATTGCAATAATATTAGGGGTCAAGACAATTAAATTTTCTTTCAAGTAATATCTTCATATTAAAATACTCATTCCCCAAAGCAAATACATTCATATGAAACACTTTACGTATCCATCGACAGACGAGGATATCAACTTAGTGACAAACGTTCAGTCCAATTTTTCAAACATGTTTCTCGTTATGTGTGCGTGGGACTTTGTACGTATTAGTAGATGTTGTTAGATTCGAACCCCTGTGGGTAATTATTCCGAAAAATTTCCCGTTTCAACCGGGACGATGTTCGTCTGTGTTTATTTAGTGTTGGTTTCATATTGGACGTTTTTCTACTAATCGAAAAACAGAGTTTTGATCTCTCAAATACTTAAATCTTCTTTTCATTTCTCTTGGGTCGTGGCTACTGTCTGGATCCAACGTGCCAAAGAATATATTTTCACAATGGGATGATTATTATTATTATTATTATTTTACTCCTTTTGAGTTTTTACATCAGCATTAGCTGATGGCCTTTCACTGGAGTCTGAGTGACAGTAAGTCTCCTCGGGTCTCCAGGACTCTTCTGAGTATTCTGGCAGATTGCAGCAGTGCAGTGTTCTGAATGGTTTCAATTCTTCCTCTGATTTCCAAACCCTTTTCTAATCCTTTTGGGACCGTTCCAAGTGCACCAACTACAATTGGTATCACTTTCATATTCCATAACTTTTTCAGTCCTCTGGCAAGGTCCAGGTATTTGTCCATTTTTTTAGCTTCACCCTGTGATCTGCTGGCACTGTTTATTATTATTATTATTATTATTATTATTATTATTATTATTATTATTATTAATCTGCTGGCACTGTTTATTATTATTATTATTATTATTATTATTATTATTATTATTATTATTATTATTATTATTATTATTATTATCATATAACATTTTGTCATGCATGCTATTACAGGTTATATTGCATTATCCAAGCAAGTAATAACATCACACCATTTCCAATAGCATAATTTTTCAGATTGCTTAAATAATTTTAACTCCATTTTAAATGTAAATAATAATATTTGATATCATATTAACTTATATATTATTACTACTAATTCAACAGAAGTTAAAAATCAGAAAATCCTATATAAACTAGTCATTCTAATTCTATCATTTTAAGAGTCCTCATTCACACACACACACACACACACACACACACACACACACACAGCTTGTTTGGAATGTTTCCGTCTATGGTTGGTTAGTTATTTTCTTTTATGGCATATCAACCGAGTGGATATTTAATGACAATCCTTTTTTTTGAGATATTTGGATTATTCGGACTATTGTCCTCATCTTTATTGCTATCTGTACAACGTTTCGTCCGATATGCCTCCCGGCCTTCTTCAGGTATTTCTTATTGGACTCGGGAACCTTCTCGAACTCGGGAGGATTATCTTCGAACTCGGAGACCTTCTTGTCGTAATCGGGAGCCTTCACGGAACTTCGAACCGCTAATCATGACTGGGTACAAGTGTTAAGCTGTGTTAATTATTATTCTATGTTACTGTCGCCCTTAACCAGGATTGAACCTGCAACCAAGAGATAACTGTCACTTAAAACTGCATTAACCCATCATCTATATCCACTATGCCATGTGTCCAATTTTTATATGATTTCTAAGCGAATAGTTTCTTCGTAAATATTTGTTTGGTTTTATAAACTCGCAGAAATACTCGTAAATAGATCTTGTTACATAATCATTAGATACCTAATGATTATGACAATAGTGTAGAAATCATATTAATACAGGTGATGGCCTTGAGAGTGAGTGACAGCGTTTGACCTCACTCTGACCTTGCGTTCTGGGGATGATCGTGAGAATCGGAAGGCAATAGAAGGCCCTTCCGGTTTAAGGGGTAAGCAACTCAGCAGTTAGAGATAGAACTTAGAAGCGAAGCTAGCAAGATGTGAGTCTCACTTCGTGATTGTCTGGTCTGGGGTTCTACGAATAAAGTAACATCATCGTAAATCGAAGTCTTGTGGTTATTACTAAAAGCTAACAATGACACAAGGCTTCTGATAACAAGAAATCCCTAGCAACAGAAACCAGACCCGGAATCCTCAAGAAGACCAGACCTTAGAAGATATACCAGACCAAGATAGAAGATAGACGATAGAAGAAGCAAAGCCGGCCAGAAGAAGATACGAACAGGGTAAGAAGTAAGAGAAGTATATAACATATAGATATTTAGTGTCGGTAAAGAAGGTATACAACAGATCTATTTGACCCATAGATGGAACCCTAACAGGTTCTACTACTCACAGGTTGATCTGCGAACAGTGGCTATGAAGTGGTGCTCCATACTCCCCAAGGCTCCAAAACTGGAATCTCACCACTAGATGCAGAATCTTTGCATATATTTATTTACCAATCCCTCCGCACGCACAGGATGTGACACAAGGCCAGTTTCTTAAGTGAAGTTTAACAGGTTTGAATTCAGAGTTTTCCTTCTTATAGACTGGTTGCCAAACCAAGGTTAAAGAGTCCAGTTCACCCTACTATTTACCGTAGGGAGAATAGTTGGATGCATTCCTTTCCCAATATGGGAAATGCCATCAGCCGCGTCCAGGATTGGAACTCGAGACGATGAGTTCATTTCATACGACGATAACCCTTACACAACGCGCCTTTTTGCATACAATCAAAACGTATCGAGACTTTAGCTTTAATATTTTCTTTTTAAATTTAAGATTTAAATCCACCAAGTCATGATATCTGGACGTCTAGACGTCCAGACTGCTCTCTGCACAAAATAATCTAAAATAAAAATAAAAATCGAGAAAGTCTTGATATTTTTTGAAGAAAGTTGTTTTCGTAAAAGACAGGATTGTGTAACTGTAACACTTGGGGGGAGTCGTTGCGTAACGGCTATCGTCATGGCAAGTGGAATGGGCTAACTGATTGTCTTTTCGGTGGGACTAGAATATGCAAATACCCTGTAGAGGGGTAAGACCCCCACCATCATCTAACGCTGATTCCAGTTCTGGAGATCTGGGGACTGTAGATTTTAATTGCCATTACTCCCAGGCACACTCTGTCTCAGGTAGTATTACCTTTTAGAATCCCATCTCTGGGTCAATTTAGATCGGTTTGAAAATTATTCGCATTCGATAAGACCGTGTACAAAAAAAAAAAAAAAAAAAAAAAATAGATTTTTAAAACTCGTAAGAAACAACTGCAAAAAAAATCTAAATATAAACGTACAATAAATTTAATTCCATAACCTCCAGGTATAAAATAACCCTAGACGGATTTACATGCCGTTAAAATCAGTCGGTCAATCAATCAATCGGCTACCTGAGTTCAAATCCTTAACGAGACAATTTGAATTTCATATAGCACTAATATCCTTGAGCATGATATTAACCGAAGTATTCTCCCTGTAGCTATGGGTAAATAATAGGGCAGACTGGGATATTTATCTTTGGTTAGGCAACCAGTATGGAAGAAAGATAACTCTGAATTCAAACCAGCTTTACTCCGTATAAAAATTGACATTGTGTCGCATCCTACCCGTGACGGAATATAGGTATTCACTACGCTTTGTCTGTCACAAGAAAGATCGAAATTGCAGTCAACAGTCTGCAAGGCCACATTCAACAGAAGACAGGCGATTGTAGTTTGTATTATTTGGATTATTCAGACTATTGTCCTCATCTTTCGGCTAGAAACCACAAGTTTCCTAGTTCGATACCGGTCCTCGCCAACTCAGCGTTATGAGTAGCACATAGATCTGTGCGGTAAAATAAGGAGCTGATGGTAGGTGTGGCGCTCCACCTCAGACGCTAAAATAATCTCTTTGGTCTAGCACTATTGAAAAGGGGATAGACTCCCTCGCTGATTGGCTGATACCGACTTTAGGCCGCCCCGACGACTTTACTTTTTTACTTATTGTTATCTGTACAACGTTTCAGACGATGTGCCCTTCAGCCTTCTTCAGGTATTTCTTGTCGGACTCGGGAACCTTATCGGACTCGGGAACCTTATCTTTGAACTCGGAAACCTTCTTGTCATAATCGGGAGCCTTCACGAAACTCTGAACTTGAACCCTTTATTCAATCCACGGGCGTAAACTGTTCTTATTCCGCTAATCATGACTGGGTACAAGTGTTAAGCTGTGTTAATTATCATTCTATGTTACTGTCGCCCTTGACCAGAATTGAACCTGCAGCATAGAGTTAACTGTCCAAATAATAGAAATGATCAAGCCTCAAAGAATTTTGGAATAATACCCTTGGTAAAAGTATGAAACCTTTAATTCTTCTTGCTGTATGTTAATTACAGTACCATCACTGTTCTTTTCCAAAGATGAGTTTGACATTAAATAACACACGACGATTGATATGTCATTAAATAAAGACACCAAACTAATAAAAAAAGGAAACTTAAAATGGTTACCATAACTACCACGCCCTGTCGGCTGGGGCGCTAGAATGCACCGACTGCACCTCTGCAGAGGGGTAAGACTCCCCCAATCGGGCCACCTGTTGGCCGTGGGTGGCGACCCGTGATGCCTGAGGATAGAGCCCAGGTGGATGAGCAGTTCATGACATGCAATACTCCACTTTGGTCCTATCTTGGGCTAGACGGGCGGTCGGAGAGGCCCCCTCCGATCAATCGGCTGGTCACGTCAAACCCTAGCACCTATAGGATTTTCCCAACCCTATTGCCCTTATGGCAAGCCCCACCCCCTTTTTATCATATGGGTGCTAGAAGGCTGTGGCTGCGGGTCTACATGTCCTGGGAATGACGTTAAACTCTATCTGATGGTGAGGTTCCAGTTTTGGAGGTTTGGGGAATGTGGAGCACCCCTTCATCACCATTGCTCCCTGGTCCACTCTGACCCGGAGTGGTAGTACCTGTTAGGGTCCCATCTATGGGTTAAATAGAAAAATATATTTATAAAAAAATTGTATTATCCATTAAGAATTGATTTATTCCAAAACTTTATCGGCATTAAATGACCCACTGAGGTTGATATGCCGTAAAACAAAACAAACCAAACCAAACCATAACTACCAAATATATGTACCCTCCGAGTGCAAGTATTTAAGTTTTAATGTATTAAATGTTATATCATATTATAAAGGCTAATTAAACTAAATAAGAATGCAGATAAATAGATTTGAAACATAGACGTTATAATCGAAAAATAGAACAACTGAAACTTACTCTTCCATCACTCCCGTATTTTATTGCTAAATTTTCCAAATTTAACTATTTAGTTAAAATAGGAAGTAAATGTCTTCTTGTTAATGGATTTCTTTTAAGATCTATTCCAAAGAGTGTTGCTCATATTCATTTAGATACAACCAAACAATTAGAAATCTATAATATTAAGCAGATATTTATTAAAATCAAATTCCTAATATCAGTATTAGCCTTCCCGTTCGCACTGTAAACCACTATTTTGTTGTATATATGAATACAATTGCATTTTATTAGTATGTAGATATGGCCAATGTCAGGTATCCAGTGGCTTCGGCCCTGGATCTTTACAAGTTAATAGCGTCGATCCCAGGGGGCTATCCTACCAGGCAATACCTGCCCCCCTGACTTAAAGGGACAGGGCTGGGTTTATTGCCAGCGCCTGAGGCGCCCCCCTTGTGGGGGAATGCCGAAGGGATCGACGCAATTTTTGTTCTTTCACACCCATGAGCTTCGGCTTGTGGGTAGGCCTACGTTAAAACGAGGCCTTGTGCCCAACCCATACAAGTGGGGTATGAGGCAAATACCTGTAGATATGACCAACACTATAATGTAAAACATTTTTATTAATACTTGAAGTTTAAATAAAAATAAGATCGTGGAGAGTGTGACGTAAATAACTAAGGGAATGGTGAAGAGTAGTAATATAGTTTCGGTTACAGACAAACACACAATCTCCATTATAATAAGATGTGTTAAGTAGGTATTTACTCAACCCATTCATCACAGATAGAATGTGACACAAGGTTGCAAGTATGGGATATCCAACAAGGATCGAATTCGCTATTCAGTAGTAACAGATCTGCGAGAATAGCTCGCTAACCCTTATACGACGACGGGACACCTAACACGTTCCCCACGAGTAGGATGTGACACAAGGTTGAAAGTATGGGTAATCCAGCGAGGATCGAAACTCGGTACTTAATAGTAATAGATACGTGAGACGAGCTTACGAACTCGGGAACATTCTTGTCGTAATGGGGAGCCTTCACGGAACTTCGAACCTATTCAATCAGAAATATTTGTTGAGCAGGGGTAAAAGTTAAAATGAAAAACAACAACAAAAAGAAAAACCCGTACATTTTGAATTGAAAATAACCCAGACGTATTGACATGCCGTTAAAACCAACCAACCAACCAACCAACCAACTAACCAGCCAAGGATTTTAATAGACTAATTATATTCTTAAAAAGTGCTCGCAAAGTGGTATTGTTGAGCAGTGGTATTTATCGAACCCGTCTGCCACGGGTAGGATGTGACACAAGGTCACAAGTCTGGGGCATCCTTCGAGAATCAAACTTACTATCGAGTGGTAATAGATCTGCGAGACTTAAGTGTATTAAACCACAATGGGACGCACAGTTATTTACCCCACCCGTTTGCCCCAGGTAGGATTTGACCCTAGCTCGCAAGTTTCGGGCATCAACCGAGGATCAAACTCGTTATTCAGAATAATGGATGTGTTGAGAATAATACAGGGCATTTTTTTTAAATATTAACATTTTATTGGTGTTTCTTTTAGTATATTATCATTTTAAAGTCTCCATCTGTTCACTATCTCGGTCAATACATTATTGAAATTTTTCTCAGGTAGTCTCTGTATATCGCTATTCAATAGTAATGGATCTGTGAGACTAACGTGCAAACCATTACACTACGAAGGGGCGCCCCAGAAGGAAGACAATTTTAGAATTGTTTTAAGCTAAGAGTCAGTTCAAGCGTAGTTCCCCCTTTCAATCTGAATTTCAAATTTGGGGATTTTTTGTGTAAATTTCCGATAAGATAAATCTAGGTTTAACGAGTTTGTAATTGTCTTACATATTCGATATTATCGGCTTCCGGGAGTCTGTAGACTTTTGAATCATGCAAGCTTGACGCCATGACAGAGTAGAAAAAGTGGTTGGCTGGTTAGTTGGTTGGTTGGTTGGTTGGATTTTACGGCATGTCAACCCTTGGGTTATTGTATATTTTGTTTTATCCATTCTTGTTAGGTATTACATTTTTTTCAAACTCAGTTTTTAAAAACTTATTTTTAAAACTCGTTTTTGATCTATTTAACTCATAGATTAGACCCTAACAGGTACTACCACCCAGGGAAAGGGTGGACCTGGGAGGAATGATGATGAAGAGGTGCTCCACATTCCCCAGACTTCCAAAACTGGAACCTCACCATCAGATAGAGTTTAACGTCATTCCAAAGACATGAAGACCCTCAGACACGGCCTTCTAGCACATATATGATAAAAAGTGTTGGGGCTTGCCATAAATGCAATAGGATTGGGACAATCATATAGGTGCTAGAGCTCGACATGGCCAGCCAATTGATCGGAGGGGGCCTTTCCGACCGCTCGTCTAGCCTAAGTAAGGACCAAAATAGAGTGTTGCATGTCATGGATTTACCCACCAGGAATCCGTCCTTAACCATCACGGGTCGCCATCCACGACCAACAAGTGGTCCCATTGTGGAGGGTCTTACTCCTCTTCAGAGGTGCAGTCGGCGTATTCTAAAACCCCAGTCGATATGGCTACAAGCTTGACGCCAACAGAGAATAGACAAACTGATTGGCTGGTTGGCTGGATTTTTCGACATGTCCACCCTTGAAATCTAGCGCCAAAAAGAAGAAGCGGGAATTTCAGAAGAGGTTTTGAGGATGACAAGCAAGTAGTCGTCACGCAACAAGTCAGCTCCATTATCAGAAAATGAAAGAAGATAAAATATGAACTATTATTACCAAAATATAAAAGAAAGGACTTTACCCGGTATGCTGTTCTACATTTCTGTAACTTTGTTTAATACAGATTGTTTATTTTAATACGACTTCATTATTTTTCCATTGTGTTGAGTCTTGTTTAAAGTTAGTAAGATGTGTACAACCTATATATAGAATATATATTACTCACAACTTGCTACATTACTACGACAAGTGGAAAAGTTGTTTTGTCTGTAGGACAAGCCTGATATATCTATTTAGCAACCTTTCCGCACGAACAGTGTGGGACACAAGGTCAAATTCTAAAGCGGAGTTTAACAGATTTGAATTCATCAATTTCCTTCTTCTAGACTGGGTTTTAATGATATGTTAGCATCGTCTTAATTATAATTATCTATATTTATATATGTATATATATATATTTTCTTCCTTTTATCTTTTCAACACACACACACACACACACATATAAATATGTGTGTGTATGTGTGTGCGTATGTGTGTATGTACTATGTAATCTAGTATATTGTAGTATATTGAAGACATTTTGTTTTATTCATTCTTGTTAGGTATTACATTTTTTCAACCTCAATTTTTCTTAAACTCGTTTTTAAAACTTATTTTTTTATATTTTTTTTATATACCCCATAGATTGGACCCTAAGAAGTACTACCACTCCGGGTCAGTGGACCTGAGAGTGATGGCGACGAAGGAGCACCCCAGAATTGGAACCTCGCCACTAAATGCAGTTTAGCGTCATACCTAGGACAGTAAGACCTTCAGCCACCGCCTTCTCAACGTATATATGATAAAAAGTTTTGGTTGAAATAAATTAATAACCGCCAACATGGCTGATATTTAAGCCTTTTCTTTATCAATCATATAAATATTGCTCTTTATATACTACCAAATCATCATACATTGAGCTCTTCAAGCAGACCATCAAATATTTGATATATCAATATTAAGAAAAAAAAAAACAAGAAACAAAAAAGGTCCTTAATAGAATCATTCCCACCACTGAAGAATAATTAAAGTTCCAATTACCGTCGAACTGGGAAGACAAGGTAGCAAACGGTTGTAGCTGAAATACAAACCCGAAAGCTACAAGGTCCACTGCAAAATGACAAAGTATATATAAGACTCCACAATGTCATTCAAATCAAGCAGTCAAGCAGCCAATCAGAACTCAAGGAATGGAATCACCCAAATCACCCAGATTCATGGATGGATCATTCTTGATTCCTATTTATACCAACTGTCTTGGACACTGTTGGAGTTCTACTTAGTAAGCTGTTATTAAAGCCAACAGTAGACTATCTGACTTCAATAACCACTAAATTTTATTTCCATCTATATATTTAACCAACCCCCACCGCCATGAGTAGGATTCGACACACGGCCGATTTTTCTGCTGAGTTTAACAGGTTTTAATTCAGAGTTTTCCTTTTACTAACCTTACACCGGTTATCATGAAGAGCCCCGTCGACCTTATTATTTACCTATAGCTGGAGAGAGAATAAGGACAATAGAGTTGAGACAATCATATAAGTGCTAGGGAATGACGTGACCAGAAAATTGATCGGAAGAGGCCTCTCCGACCGCTCATTTAGCCTAAGTGGAGTTTGCAGGTCATGGTCTACTCAACCACCAGGATTGCGTCATAACCCACGACCAACAGATAGTCATATTGGCGGGATTTTACCCCTCTGTAGAGGCGCAGTTGGTGTATTCTCTTAGACTGTATTCGGTGAAAAAAATAAATCAATATGATCCCATTGATTGGCGTTGACAGAATGGGACACGAGATCAAGCCCAATGCGACGTCTCTCTCGTTAACAGGTGTTACATATTTTGTGGGTAACCTATGAATTATGTATATTAGAGTAGTTAAAATTCAAATAACAGTCTGCTAAATGGAAAATTACCATTACCCGTTGAATAATAGTTACTGACAGCAGTTAACCTTTCGCTGACCTGTATGCCGACTTCTGATTGGCTGAAGGAGTGGCATGTGAAAGGGAACTGGTCTAGTTAGTTAGATTTCGGTCGTTAGTGAAGAGGAGCAGACGTTAGGATCGTTGCTCCCGAGATGCCGGCTTCTCATCACGTTGGGCTTGCAGTTTTTGTAAAAAAAGAATAGACGTCTAAAAAACAAAGTCTTGCTTATTTATTACAAACAAGAAATAAGCACAGACGACCCAGCTCAGACGGAAGAAGTCAGCCTAAAAGAAGATGGTCTCTCTCTCTCTCTCTCTCTCTCTCTCTCTCTCTCTCTCTCTCTCTCTCTCAATTCAGTGAGATGAACAGGTATATAACAACAGGAATTTAGTGAGAAAAATTGTTCAGTTGCATCAACATTTTCTAAGAGTGAAGTGCCTCATATATTAGGGATTGATCCTGATCCTAACCGTTTTAATCTTAAACTTAATAATTGATGACTGGTGAATTTTGTATCAGTAAAATGTGTGCAAGTGTCGCCCAGTTGTATTGTACAGATTTACTAGTTTGCTTTTTATTTCTACGTAAGCTTAGTCGTAATTTTGCTGTAACTATTCTGTGATCTGAGGATACTCCTTCAAAGAGAGATGTTAACACACGAATAGCAAAGGCATGGTCGGCCACAAACAAATTGTCAGTCATATGGAGGTCCGATCTCCCTGACAAGCTTAAGTGACAGTTCTTCCAGGCTGTGGTTGTGTCGGTGCTGCTATATGGCTGCACCACTTGGACCCTAACGAGGCGTCTTGAAAATAAGCTAGATGGAAGCTGCACAAGAATGCTGTGTACAGTCTTGAACAAATCGTGGAAGCAGCACCCCACGAAGAGACAGCTGTACGGTCACTTGCCTCCCATCTCTCAAACTATCCGAGTGAGACGGACAAGGCATACAGGACACTGATGGAGAAGCAAGGACGAGCTCATAAGTGACGTTCTCCTGTGGAAGCCAACACATGGACATGCAAGTGTGGGGCGCCCAGCAAGGACCTACATTGACCAGCTATGCGAGGATGCTATTTGCTCAGCAGAGGACCTCCCAGGTGCAATGAATGATAGGGAAGGTTGGCGAGAGATTGTCATGGATATCCGTGCTGCAAGCGCGACCTGATGATGATGAAAATGTGTGCTGTCTTGGATAAATTTTAGGTCGCAAGTATGGGACATCCAGCAAGGATTGAACCCGCTATTGAGTAATACTGAAATAAGGTTACAAGTTTGGGGCATCCAGCAAGGATTGAACCCGATATTGAGTAATACTGAAATAAGGTCACACGTATGGGGCATCCAGTGAGAATTAAATTCACTATTCAGTAGTAATGAATCACCACGCCCAACCAAGCGTATGAAGACTTCGAACCTCGGCTCTTTGAGATCTCTGATCAATGGTTTAACCCTTGTGCCATCACTGGAAAAGGGACTTCTCGCAATTAATCTACGATACGAACGAAACGACCGAGAACTCTGGTTAAAAGAATTGGAAAAAAAGGAGTAATATGGCGATGGTGATGGTGGAATCAAAGCCCAGCTCATTCTTGATTGCATCAGCCTTCCAGAACCGACAAAGAAAAAAAAATGCCAGGTCTGAAAAACGGTTAGAACAATGCCAATTCCTCCATCTCTTCTGATTAATTTTTGCGTTGTCCTGTAAGGAGGGAAGAAAAGGTGAAGAGTTCGGATTTTTAGGACTAATTGCCTGTCTAGTATATATATATATATATATATATATATGTGTGTGTGTGTGTGTGTGTGTGTGTGTGTGTGTGTGAGCGTACTATCTCAATCTCTGTCTCTCTCTGTCTCTCAGTCTGTCTCTGGAATTAAAGAATAATTGCCAGTCTAGCACACACACACACACACACACACACACACACACACACACACACATAATATATATATATATGTGTGTGTGTGTGTGTGTGTGTGTGTGTGTATGTGTGACTGTGTGTGTGTGCATATGTGCGTGTCTCCTATTTCCTTTTCTGGTTTCTCCCTCTCTGCTCTCTTTCTCTCTCTCTCTTAACCCTCCCTCTCCCTCTCTCCTCTCTCTTTCTCTCTCTGTCTGTCTGTCTATCATATATATATATATATATATATATATATATATATATATATATTAAAGGTCAGGGACAACCGGGGGTCAAAGCCACATCGATGAGTAAAGTCGGAAGTGTCTTGTGCTGACCTTACGGAGTCAGCATAATGACCCCTGTCCGAGATATTTGGAAGGAGAAATCTTGTATGAGGTTTGACCTCGGGTCAGTATGAATCTCGGTTGAAAAGAGGAATGGAATGCTGAAAGGCTCTGAGGTATTATCCATAGTGTTTGCTTGGATTGCTATAATAAAATCAAGAGAAGAAAAGAAAAAGACTATTTTTAACGGAAACAAGAACACGTGGGCTGATAGTGATAAATAAGGTCTCCAAATCCTATAAAAAAAGTTTGACAACCGGTAGAAGAATGAAATCTTCCACTCAGTTACTGTGTGTTCCGACGAAATCCGAAAAAAAAGAGCTCATCCTTATCGTAAAGTAAAACAATATTTCAGAAAGAGAACACTAAAACGATTTATAAATTCTCATAGCAAAAAAACATTTATCTAATAAATAAACATCATTTCTCTGAATGTTTGAGATGAGGCTTGAAGATTAGTATTATCTGCATTATTCGGACTATTGTCCCCATCTTTCTGTACTATTTCTCTGAATGTTTGAGATGAGGCTTGAAGATTAGTATTATCTGCATTATTCGGACTATTGTCCCCATCTTTTCTGTACTATTTCTCTGAATGTTTGAGATGAGGCTTGAAGATTAGTATTATCTGCATTATTCGGACTATTGTCCCCATCTTTTCTGTACTATTTCTCTGAATGTTTGAGATGAGGCTTGAAGATTAGTTTTATCTGCGTTATTCGGACTATTGTCCCCATCTTCATTGTTCTTTGTACATGGCCGAGTGGATTAGGCAGTTAGTTTAAAAGACAGTTCTAAGTGACAGTTATCTCTGGTTCCCGAGTTCAATCCTGAGTGAAAGCAGTTAGAAAAATAATTAATTAACACAACTCCTACACCCAGCTATGGTTGGCGGAATGAGAACAGGATACCCCCGTGGAATAAATAAAGTGTTAGGTTCAAAGTTCCGTGATGGCTCCCGAATACGACAAGAAAGTTCCCGAGTTCGAAAAGAAGGTTCCCGAGTCCGAGAAGGTTCCCGAGTCCAAGAAGGTTCCCGAGTCCGACAAGAAATACCTGAAGAAGGCCGGAGGGTATATCGGCCGAAACGTTGTACAAATAACAATGAAGATGGGGACAATAGTCCGAATAACGCAGATAATACCAAATAAACATCATTTAACATCTATTACATTGCATTGTACATTGCCTTCAAATTTATATTTTACACATACATACAATGCTTCTAAAAATCTATAAAAAAACACTTATTTCCCCACGCTTGAGCGAGGCTTATTTTATAGTTAAAAAAAAAAAAAAACTAAAAGAATTTCGAATAATCAGCACGAGCGCATATACAACAGACTGACATGCCATCACGGAAAATCCCGAACATTTCAAATATCTGGCGTTCCTCCAACTTAATACCAACAAAAGATTACGCCGGCTCGGTGCTTAAAAAAACCACGGATGCTTCTGCCTCTGAAGATGAGATTTTCTCGAAAATATTTAGGTAAGTAAACATCATTGAACACCTATTACATTGCATTGTAAATTGCCTTCAAATTTTTTTTTTTTTCAATTTTTTTTTATTACTGCAATGGTTAATAAAATGGCAGTTGCCGATATGTTTTAAAAAAGGGGGGAGTAAGAATTCAAAACATGCAGTAATGGAAACCAACAGACGCTGAATTCAAAAATCGAGCGCCAAAAAGAAGAAGCGGGAATTTCAGCAGTTTTTCAGGATGACGAGCAAATAGTCGTCACGCAACAAGTCAGCTCCATTATAAGAAAATGAAAGAAGAAAAAATATGAACTATTATTACCAAAATATAAAACATAGGACTTTACCCGGTATGCTTTTCTACATTTCTGTAACTTTGTTTAATACAGATTGTTTATATTCATACGACTTCGTCATTTTTCCATTGTGTTGAGTCTTGTTTAAAGTTAGTAACATGTGTACAACCTATATATAACATCTTCTTATTATAATGGAGATTGTGTGTTTTTCTGTCTGTAACCGAAACTATATTACTACTCAAGTCACAATAACCTTAGTTATTTACGTTACATTCGCCGTGACTTTATTTTTTTTTATCTAAAACTCAATTACTAATAAAATTGTTTTACGTTAATACTGTTGGCCTTATCTACATAGTAATACCATGCAATTGTATTTATATATACAACAAAATAGCGGTTTACAGTGTTAACGGGAAGACTAATTTGCATATTGATATAAAAAATATTTTATTAAATATGTGCTTAGTATTATTGATTTCTAATTGTTTGGTTGTATCTTAATGAATATGACTAAAAATCTCGGGTATAAATCTTAAACGAAATATATTAACAAGAAGAAATAACTGTAATTGTAATTTTGTTCTTGACTTTCTATTTTGGCTAAATAGTTAAATTAGGAAAATTTAGTAATGAAAGACGGGAGTGATGGAAGAGTAAGTTTCAGCTGTTCTATTTTTCGATTATACACACCTCTGTTTCAACTTTTTAAATCTGCATTGTTATTTAGTTTCATTAGCCTTTCTAATTTAATCTAATATTTTATTACATTAAAACTTAAATACTTGCACTCGGAGGGTGCATATATTTGCTAGTATATATAACTCACAACTTGCTACATTATTACTACAAGTGGAAAAGGAGAACAAGCCTGATATATCTATTTAGCAACCTTTCCGCACGAACAGTGTGGGGCACAAGGTCAGATTCTAAAGCGGAGTTTAACAGATTTGAATTCATAAATTTCCTTCTTCTAGACTGGGTTTTAATGATATGTTAGCATCGTCTTAATTATAATTATCTATATTTATATATGTATATATTTGGGAGATTATGTGCTTAATTAAAGTCATACCTAATTTGTTAATTAATTAATTATAATTAAATGAATCAGGCGTGCATAATTCATTTAATTCATTTAATTATAATTAATTAATAAACAAATTAGGTATGACTTTAATTAAGCACATAATCTCCCCAAAATGTGTCGGCCTTCGCCATTTCAAACACATTGTTTGACCACTTCATATGTATATATATATATATATTTTCTTCCTTTTATCTTTTCAACACACACACACACACACACACACATATATATATATATATATGTATGTGTGTGTGTGTATGTGTGTATGTACTATGTAATCCAGTACTACTTGTTTCATAGTAGGATTATCTGTGACTGAACTGGTTACCCCACCAAACTTGTCTGGTGAAGAGGGTGGCTAGACACCAAGCAGGACGAAAAACCAAACCTGTCAAAGGGCGGAGGAAGCCTTTCGCTCAACAGCCATCTAGCACATAACATATGTCCCAATCATGGGTAAATGACGTAAGCGGGCAGAAGGGGCTCGATAAGTCGAAGTGATGGCAACCCATCTAGGAGAAGGAAATCTCTTATATAAAAACCATCCAGCGGATGACCATTCCACCCATCCTGTTGGTCTGCAGTTTGAATTGTTGCCAGCTATCTTGCTTCTGCTTGTTGGATCTCAGCCTTTTGACTCGAGAGAGGGACTTAGCTGTCGTACAAAGCTATGTCTCTATATAATGTCTGTACAGATACTCCTTCAAACAATAACATGCCTGTCCAAGAAGTCCTGTGGTGATGGAAAGGTGGCGACGCATGTAGGTCTGACAGGCCGGAATCATGTAGTTACTGATCTGCACATAGACGACATTGGGCTTATCTTAATATCACTTCTCACAACAATACAATGGCACTTGTGTACTCGGTGGAGCCTTTTGTGACGGAGCAGCCTTTACAGGATAGCACTGCTCACCCGATGACTGTGGGAGGGGACAAGAAAATTCGTCTTAAACAAAGGTGCCACTGATCTACTGGTTATTATACTGCGGCCAACGGCTGTCCATTTAAGCAGGAACAAAAGATGTAATAAACGATATGCACTACAATTCTGTTGCTGGAATATGAGAACACTGATTGACAATGGGAAAAGACTGGAACACAAGACAGCAATTCTAGCCAAAGAATTGCAGAGATACAATGTAGACGTTGCTGCACTTTCTGAAACCCGTTTTGCTGGTGAAGTTCAACTTGGCTACACTATTTTCTGGTCAGGTAAATCTGAAAATTATGTGGGTTTCGCAGTTAAGAATTCCATAATTGACAAAATCGAACAGCCAGTTTGTGTTAATGATTGGATCATAAGAGAATTCCCCTTGCTACTGGTCGATTCATGATAGTTCTATCTATCTATACACCCACTCTTGTTTCTCCGGAAGATATTATATCTTTCTACAATACTCTCAGATCCATTGTCACCAGTATATCAAGTGGGGAGATTGGTAATCCTTGGTGACTTTAATGCGCGAGTCGGCTCAGATAATGAAACCTGGTCACCTCTGGATCCTTATAGCGTTGGCAGAATCAATTCAAATGGTAGTTCTTTATCTAGTGACGGTTCTCTTGATGCGGAAATCAAACAGAAAATAAGCAGGGCATCTGGGTCCTTTGGTAAGCTAGAGGACAGAGTCTGGTCCGATAGTGATCTAACTCTTGCAACTAAAGTGTCTGTGTATAAAGCATGTGTGTTGTCATCCTTGCTCTATGCTTCTGAAACCTGGATATTGTATCAATCTCATATGAGGCAGCTTGAAAGATTCCATCAGCACTGTCTTAGACATATCCTTGGTCTGAAGTGGGAAAGCCATGTTCCAGATACGGCTGTCTTGGCCAAATTCAAAAGAACTAGCATTGCTGCAATTGTGATGAGGAATCAGATGCGTTGGGCGGGTCATCTTGTTCGGCTTGATGACTCTAGACTACCAAAACAGCTTTTTTTATGGTGAGCTCCTTTTTGGCAAAACACCACAACACAAGGTTTCGTGATAGTGTGAAGTGTCTAGTGTGCTTTGATATTCCCGTCGATAATTGGGAGTCCCTGACATCTAAACGTAGGCAATGGAGGGCTGCGATATACAGGGGTGCAGAACTGTTTGAAGCTGCAAGGGTGGATCGTGCAAAACTCAGGAGAGCTTGCCGAAAACGTGAAACCAATTCTGGTGATGCGAGGAGTGTGACCGGGCCCTATTGTCAAAGGCAGGCTTGGTCAATCACATAAAATCACATTAGTGCTACATGACTGCAATTGTTGTCTCTTCCATGCCACACTCTAAGACCCAGCATGATCCCCAACATGAGGACAATGATGAGTATACAACACCTGTCGACGCAGTCAACACCGATCGTTATGTGTGCCAGATATGTTCTAGGATATGCAAAACTTTGGCGGGATTAAAGAGTCATAAACGAGCCCACAGACGGATCATGGATGAAGGAGTGGCGGTCGGCTGACAAGACGTTGCGATCGATATGTGTGTATATGTGTGCGTATTTGGGCAGCATTTCTTCATTCAAACATATTTGGTATTATAATATAGACATCTTTTGTCTACATATTTTGGTTTTAATCCTTTGAAGCCTTCGAATGGATATTTCTATGTCAGCCTGAAGTTGGCTAGTAAATTCGCCATAACTAATATCTTTCCAGCGTTCGGTAATATCATGGACCATCATCGGGGGATGTGTATGTTGTAAAAAACAATTCAACGTTATATATATATATATATATATATATATATGGTGCCCCATAAACATAAAAATAGTCTAAGGATATATATATATGTTTAGCTATTTGCAAAAACATATTTTGATTAACTGTATTTTCACGTATACAATGTTGCGCCCTAATTCAAGTATTTTGTATGACTTTGCTCAATGTTTCTGGCATCAATCCGTTTATCGATGCACCAATATAATTTTTGAAATGTAGCAATGTCTTAAGCTTATTCGTTAATTATAATTACATTCGTCTTAATTCGTTTATATTTTTTTGAATAATTCTATTTCTCCCAAACAGGAGAGTGTCATGTATATGTTGACATTTTAAAATAGGCCTTTCATCTTATTTGCGTTAAAAAACGTTTTCTGGTGAGAGTGAAAGTTTTTGCGCAGGTGTCCATACAGCTGCTTCCTTGTGATGTGGTGTTTCCACAAGTTGTTCAAGACCATGCGCAACATTCTTGTGCAGCTCCCATCTAGCTTGTTCTCAAGGCGTCTCGTTAGGGTTCAGGTAGTGCAGCCATACAGCAGTACTGATATAATCACAGCCTGGAAGAATTGTCGCTTTAACTTGTCAGTGAGATCGGATTTCTATATGACTGATAGTCTGTTTGTGGTCGCCCATGCCTTTCCTATTCGTGTATTAATATTGCGTTCTGTGGATGAGATATTACTACCTAGGTATGTGAATTATTCTACTGGCTTTAGAGGCTTACCGTTGAGTGTGGAGATGTCTCCTTTCTTTTTGATACACATGAACTCAGTTTTATAGGAGTTCCCATACAGACCGATACTCTTTGCTGCCTTTTCCAGGCTATGTAGTAGTGACTCTGCCTGTGTCGGTGTATCTACAAGAAGTACTAGGTCATCAGCGTAGTCTGCATCTGTGACAGTCTGTGCGGGATTTCGCCTGCTTCTTGCCTTTTTTAGTGTGAAATGTTTTTCTTTTATGGTATCTAATGATGTTCGGAGTACATAGTCTAGGTATATTATAAATATATATGGTGCTAATGTATCTCCTTGTAGGACTCCAGCAGCGATATCAAAGAAATCTGTGTCACCATCAGGTGAGCATAACATTGCTTTAGTGTTTTTATAGAGCATCATTATGGCGGCAACCGTTTCTTTGGGGAAACCGAATGCTAGTAGTATTTGTTCCATTTTCCCTCTGTGTATGGAATCAAATGCCTTGGAAAATCTACGAATAGCAGCGTTGCCTCTAGATTCTTTGCTCGAACCCCTTCTATTATCCGTCGAATGGTCAGGATCTGAGAGGTTGTGGATCGATTTCTGCGGAATCAGTTTTGGTTTTTCCTAAGGATTTTCTCTATTTTGGGCCGGATGCGATTAAGAAGGACATTATATATCTTAGCTGCAATAGCAGTAAGAGTTATGCCTCTGTAGTTTTTAGCGATTCCGAGGTCTCCCTTTTTGGGGAATGGGAGGATGCAGCCTTTCGTATATTTATCTATTTTATTTTGTCTATACACTAGCCTAAATATGTCAAATTTATCCCAAAACACACACACACACACACACACATATATATATATATTTATATATATAATCCAAAAATCTTCCTTACGACATAGAAGGTTTCTAAACAGCGTCGCAGTTTGCAGAGCTCAATGTGTGCTCTTATTGTCAGATTCACCGAGCAAAATTATACAAGTAAAAAATATAACAGAAGACTTAGATTCTTTGCAGTATAGCCTATTTCAGGAAGCCTAGACCAATTGTCTAAGGATCCCAATCATCAGATGCGAATTATGAATTCTTTATTACTTTTATGGCAGTTGAAAACAGATTTATTTTAATGCACTAACTCGGAGTTACTGCAGGACCACTTAAACAAAGGTACTACACCCACAGGCATTCCTTCAAGAACCCCGCGTCATCCAAACAAACGGAATTGTCCAAGCATTACTGGTCCATTAAGAACTCCAACTACGACCCGGTGGTTAAATGGAAAATAGTCCGAATCTCTAACTCGGCCACCAATTTCAAAGGTCACTTTGCATATCGGAAAAATAGAAATGATACTGTTTAAGAAATATAGAAAATTGCTTAATACACGTAACGAACTGATAGCTAAGTGCAGGCACAAAGTTAAATACCAGATATAACGTAATTAAATCCCCAATAGCCTACAGTAGCCCCTAATTTTATCATTATTATTATTATTATTATTATTATTATTTTCTATTTTTATAGAGTAATATAGATATGTATATGTATATATATGTGTGTGTGGATGTTCATGATGTCTTGTAGAAAAACCTTGACCCCATAATATAATATAATATAATATTACTTAGGCCCTTATACTATATTCCAAGCGATATGTAGATAGATATTTGTTTATATATACATATGTATGTGTGTATTTATATATAGGGATAATTAAATAAAGTATAACCACCTTGAATTTAGGCATACAGTACGTATGAGGCCCCTATATCCACTCTCCAAATAAAATAGATTTTTATATAATATATATAGCGTAATATAGAAATATATGTACGGATGTGTGTGTGTATGTATGCATATATGTATACATGTGTGTACATGTGTGTATGTATGGATGTTTGTATGTATATGTATATATGAACACATAGTTAGATACAAAATATAAACTATACCCCCATATTAATCGTCCAAATGGGCTAAAATATGTATATAGATGTATACATATGTTTATATATGTATGTATATGTATATGTGTGTATATGTGTATGTATATGAGTATGTACACTTGTATGGAGGGGAATGCAGGTGTGTTTGAATGTGGAGGTATATGATTGGATAGACCAAATATCAAACATATGTACGTTTGTGTATGTAAGTTGGTGTATGCAGGTGTATGTGTGTGCATATATAACGCCCCCTTACCTATTATGGTATAGGCGTGTAGTATCGCTTGACAAGCTTAATTTCGCTAGGATGGTCAGCTGTGTACTGTGGCCGAGGCGATAAAAGTGTTTCACTAGTGTTTCACTGTGTCTGCTGAAGTCCCGGTTTCGATTTCTGTCGGAGGGAAATCGTTAGTATATACCGCTGATGAGACTTAATAAAGTCGAAACAGTCTGTACGGTATTCTACACATCGAGCCATCCTTTGCTGGGATTACACTTGTCAAGTTCATTTTCTATATGAAAAAGTATCGAATTGTATGCGATACATGCGTTGTAAGTGCCTTCAAGTAAAAATTTTATATATATATATATATATATATATAAAAACAAATTTTTTGTACAGCTGAATTTGTATATTATTTTGAAAAATAGGGACATACTTTATTGATCAGCAAAAGATTTTTTTTTTTTTTTTTCGAAAAGAGAAAAGGTAAGAAAAGAAACTTAAGGGCCCTTTCGACCGGTGCTTTGTCAAAAGAAACGACTGGTAGATCGTTTAAAAGTCACGATGTAAATTAATTGGGTAAAAAAGAGATTGAATCAAGCAAATAGTGGGGTAACATGAAGGAAAAAAAATTGGGGGTAAATAACTTCAGGTTATCCCCACTTCATCAATAACATCCCCAGCAAAAATTACCAGGGAGTGCTTAAGATGTCTCTGTCTGCACAATGACGGGCAGTAAATAAGCATGGAGACTGCCTCGAGGACATTGAGATGGTGGTTAGTCCTAGCCTTGTGCAGAATAGTAAATTGCTGATCACTGTAGTTTGTTCTACAGCTATTTAAATTATAAAGGTGGTCACCGATGGCAGAATCTTGGGAGAGCCCGGATGTGGTTTGGGGGAGGCTTCTTATACCCCTCGGTACATGTTGGTTAATACGGACGTTTAGCCTCTGTGTTGACCTACCAATATAGCTGGCAGCACACCAGCATTGGTATTTATAAATGACATAACTTTGTTCAAAGATTGGCAGGACCTCTTTATGAGCAGAGCGAAATGCAGGTTTGGTGGTAAAAATTTGACCAACAAGTCCTATCCATGGCAATCGTAAATATACGGGACATTTAGGTGGACCAAACTCTTTGTTGCTGTTGAAATTTGAAATAGTTTGGTTAATCACCTTTGTAATCAAATCTCCTGGGTACCCATTGTCGGCAAAGATGTTATTAATTGTTTTGAGTTCGTCTCCTATCTTGCAGTCAGAGCATATCATGAGGGCTCTGAATGTTAAACATTTGATCAAGTTTATCTTTCTGGATTTGGGGGCGAACGAATCCCAACTCAAGTAGAGGCCAGTAAAAGTGGGCTTACGATAAATACTCGTTACAAAGGACGAGGAACGTTTTTCAATAAGAACGTCCAAGAAGGGGAGACTATTATTTTTCTCCTCCTCCATAGTAAACCCCAGGGAGGGATGGAGACCATTAAGACTGTGGAAAAATTTCAGGGCTTCATCACGTGAACCAAAACAAGCAAAGGTGTCGTCCACGTAACGAGCGTATTATTATTATTATTATTATTATTATTATTATTATTATTATTATGTGTGCGAAAGAGAGAGATGGGCGTCCAACCCGAAGAACATCGATAATAGTAAGAGAAAAATTGAGAGCCGACTAACAGTGTCTGAGTGACCTAATTTCGGACATTATGACGTTCACTAAACTGAAATTTAAATCGAGCAAATTGGCGTAAAGGTGAATTTTACACGGGGCGAAATGACGTAAAGCGGGATATTACTGTATATGTAAAACCATGTATGATCAAAGCATAAAATCTAAAAATATCTTAGGCTCACTAAAACATTGCGTAAATTACGACAGGAGGCCGGGACGACATGAGATCAAAATTATCAAAATATATTCCGTAATTTACAATTTCAATATAACGAATAAAACAAACATTCAATTCATTTTAATTTTACGTTCGGAATTTAAGCGATACAAGACTACTTGGAATGTTTCATTTTTAAAATTGGGTGAAATAAAATAGGACAAATAAAATAGGACAAATAAATCTACGATTAAGCGACATCAGATAATCTGGATGTGCATTTTTGCATTGCATCTTGAACAATTTAGACGGTCTCATTTTAGCCAGAGGGTGTTGCAGGGTGATAACGGACGGAACATTTAGGAACACGCGTATTAATATATAGATGGTTTGTTAATCTTGCTAGCCGTTACACCAAGCAATAAGCAAATGCACCCGACTAGCACAAAAAGAGTACAAACTATACACGACTGGGTGGGAAAGGTGATCTACTGGGAATTGTGCAAGAAATTAAATTGTCACCATGCTACCAAATGGTATATGCACAAACCTGAATTTGTCCTGGAGAATGAGATGCATAAGATTTTCTTGGACTTTGAGATACAGACAGATCACCAAGGATCACCTTTGATAATGTCCTGGAGGCAAAATAAATGTTTTTTTCACTTCCATCTTTCATTATATGCCCCCACACCCACTGGAGATGCATCCGCCATAATGATAAGTTTAAGTTTAACATTGTAATTAACCAAAACATTAGTTGACATTAGCAACCCCTTTGATTGCCTGAAGGCAAAGGCTTCATCTGGTCCCCATTTCCAGTGAATTCCTTTTTGTAATAATTTGTACAATGGAGCTAAAACTGTGCTGATATTGTTTAAATACTGGTGATAGTAATTAACGAAAGCTAACAAACTATGCAGTTCAGACACATTCTTTGGGGTGGGTGCTTTGCGAATTGCATTGACCTTATCTTGCATTGGGTGGATTCCTTCAGAATCAATCCTATGACCCAGGTGTGAAATTGACGACTTTTTGAATTCACATGGTGAACCAGGAGACAGAGACGTAGTGTTAATTAACAAGAAGAAGAAAATGTGCCATCTCGTGGATTTTGCCGTCCCGGTAGATCACCGAGTGAAAGAGAAAGTGCAAGTGAAAGACAACCAACCAATTAACCAGCCAGGTGAGAATTTGAACAGAAATGGCAACGAAGTGTTAATTGGCACCATATTAAAATAATATCTCGTTGTTGCAGACTTACCTTTAAACATGGGACATATCCGGTTCCAAAGAGTGAAACAACCACATCGCTGATATTGACCGAGGGCGAGTTCCATATAAAATAAAGGCAGACCCCCAAATACCAACATGGTAATATATGGGATGAGGAAAGCACCTGAAAAGATGAAGATAACAAAAAATAAATAAATAAATAATTTAGTCACAAAGGAAATTGTCTATATTTTATATCAAAATAAGAATAAACACACGTACACATTTCTTTTCCCAAACTTAAGGAAAATAAATTAAAACAAACACACAACACAATCCTTCTCCCAAGCTTAAGGAAAAGAAATTAAAACAAACACACGAACACAATCCTTTTCCTAAACTTAAGGAAAAGTGATTAAAACAAATGTTTATACAAAAGTCAGGTTCGATTGGTTTAGAGTAGCGTTGTCTTCTACTACGTCCGCGCGTTTGCGCCAAAAATTAATTACTTTTTGATCTCATCTTGTAATTATAAAAGACAGAGAAGAAATCAGCAATTACACAGACTTCATCTCGCCGTCAAATAGGACACCCCCGACGACAACAAACAAACACACAGATCTCGTCTCGCTGTCAGACAGTTACCATCTCCACACCGAATAGATCACTCAGAATTCATCTCGCGGCCAGATAGAACACGACCAAGAAACAGGTGTCCGAACGAACGATTCCACCGCCTCAACACAACTACGACACTCCTACTACTACCATTATTCTTACTACTTCGTTCTACATCAAGAATCCGTTTCAGCAGGTCGTATAGACAAAATTAATTCTCATTTCTAGCACACGTATGCGAAATGTTCGACTTCATAAACATTTCACATTTACCATTACATATTTCTTGACGAACTTTTACATTTTAGATTTTACATTTCGTAGCCAACCTTTCTACATTATATCTACGCTATTTCTTTTGAACATCCAATTTTGTTGATTATTGCAAATTTATTCTCTGAATAAATTTATTTGTTACCATTTAATCATATGCATTTGTTTTATCATTTCTCCGTAATTTCTACCTAAACTGTGTCATATTTTTATTCGTCATTTTAATATCATTTGCGAACCTCTACGACAAGGCCTCTACATAGTAAAGGCACGCGACTGACAGTTATCCGCCGACCACGAAGAAAAAGAGTGGAAGAATTCTTTTGGGGTCGACTGACTAATGACCGCTGCTAGATTGTGTGCTGATAAACAGAAACCCCAAAACGTTTACGTGCGCACCGAACGAAGTTAGTGACTAAGTTTTAATAGTGCACCCACGGTGTGCACTGTGAAGAGACCATAACGTAACATATATACCATTTTGTGTCGTGCATTTGAGGCACTGTGTAACGCACGGTGCAAAAACCCCGTTACGTTACATATATCTGTTTTGGTGCCGTTGCGAAGGCGAATTCACGCATGAATGCATAAGAACTTGTTACCACAAACACAACATGAAGAAATATCGGAAATTCAATAGAGAATTATCTTCCCCTGTCGCTAGAGGGCGAATCGCCTAGAGAAGGTTGGCGCCAAATCCAAACCCCATTACTTATCACAGAACAGTTACCGAGGAGGGATGCGAAAATAAGCGCCTCCAGCCACCTCGCCCATAACCAGCAAACTTTCTAAGGCATTGTATCAGCATACTACAGAAGGCTGTCACAATAGCATACTACAGAAGGCTGAAGAACGAGAACCGACCTGACGAAGCGTTTAAACAACATTCAAACCAGCGAGTCGAACTGAATAGTCACCTTAAAAAGAGCCACTTCTCCAACGAACAGTATTTAACCTCACAGATAAGTCTTGTAGCAAATGCCAATACAATTTGCAACAAATTCTTGTATTATTTGTCAATACATGTATTAAATTTCCATTGTGTGTTTGTCTTCTTTCGTCTGAACAATTTGCTTACAACTGGGAGATTTAAGAGGCTCCCCCTTTAAACCCGTAATTCCTCTTAGAAACCCCACTACGACGAGGCCTGAAATTTACGAAAAACTAACAGAAAGGAAAGAAAGAGAGAGAGAACCGAACAGAGAAATGAAAACACACACAAAAAAAACAAAACAACGTAAACTTGGATTCCCTGGAAGAGAAAAACCAAAGGAACGAACAAAATAAGGATTCACAACAGACTTTTAAAAAACAAAAAAAAAATAAGGACTCTCAACAGACTTTGAAAACAAAAAAAAAATAAGGACTCTCAACAGACTTAAAAAAAAATAACAAAACAAATTTATAACGAAGGACGTATTAAAAAAAAATCGACTTTTTATATGACTACTTATAGGTAATTAGAACTTATTCCTGCTATTTTTTTCTTTTCGCTCTCTGTGTATGTTGTATTATTTAAAAAGGAAATAGTAATGATGAATAATTTGGAAATAAATTTTGGAATAATCAAAATTAATTGCAAAATCCAGCGAGGAAAACTCGTGAAAGTCGAAACACGTGTCCGTGGATGACTATGTATGCTCCCCATTCCCCTGGGGTTGAGCACTTTGGGGGGGGGGATTTCGCTGATGATCGCGGAATAAAGCGTAAACGCAACGCTCTCCTATAAAAAAGGGATGGGGGTGTCTTTTAAAACAGCTAAAATCCGCTTCGCATTCTGTGGGTGACGATAGCCCAGTGGTTAAGCTGTCCGACTGATGCTGAATCGATCGGAGTTCTATCACGACTATAGGTAGCTCACAAAATGTCTAGCCATATTGAAGAGACTTGATAAGTCGAAACACGTGTCTGTGGATGACATATATATATATATATATATATATATATTATATATATATATATATATATATCCGTAGATGGATTACCAGGTACGTTGGTATGACGATTATTCTAAGTTGGTACTTTCTTCCAGCGGTAGAATCTTAGAGTTGTTCAAGTCCAATTTGAGAGCTCAATGTTCAGTATCATTGAACAGAGCAATATAACTTCGGTTAAAATGGCCGATTATAAAGCCTTTTTCTTTACCAATTATATATATATATATATATATATATATATATATATATAAAAGAAAGTATTATAGAAAAACAAGTTGTTAAAAATTTTTGCTGACAGAAATCTGTTTCGACATTATGAATATGTCTTTATCAAAGCAACATTGTAAGCGGAAAAACGAAATGAATATATCAGTAATTACAAGGCACAGAACGCTCTCGATCAGTACCGGAATTTTTTTTTTTAATTTTTAAAAATACATATATATAAAGCAAGATCTAGTATTAAATAGCTCACATATTTACATACACAGCAATATCTACAATTCCATTCAAGGAAAAAAATATTGAATATGTCATGTTGGCTTATTTATAAATTTATTTCAACACACTCACGCACACGCACACACACACACAGACACACATATATATATACATATATATATATATAGAGAGAGAGAGAGAGAGACAGACAGACAGAGAGAGAGAGAGAGAGAAGAGAGAGAGAGACAGAGAGAGAGAGTGTGCTTGTGCGCGCAGAAACAGCTAGTTTATAGTCGATGTTGTAACCTGGGGTTATTAAGTTTGTATATGCTAATATCCCCATTAGTTGACGATTCGTTTTCAACGCCAATTATAAGACTGTACATTGATTTACGATTCTGTCCCCCACAAATTTACCCCTCTTCTTCCTTTCTCTCAATACTTATATATAAGCATATTTATCTGATAGAAGCCATGGTATTTGTTTTGTCTACCAAACACCAGATAAGTTATGAGTATTCAATAGCTAACGAGAAGACGTGTCCGTAGAAGAAATAAAAAAATAGTTTGAATGAGGATTATGTGTCTAGTCTGCTCTCCCATTTGTCACTCTCTTTCTCTCTCTTTCTCTCTCTCTCTCCCTCTCATTCTCTCTCTCGTTTCATGAACTTTCCTTCTCTCTCTCTCTCTCTCTCTTCCCCCTCTCTCTCTCTCTCTCCTCATTCTCTCTCCTTTCATGAACTTTCCTTCTCTCCCCTCCCTCTCTCTCTCTCCCCGCCCTATCTACGAAGCTTAGAATACGCTGGCTGTATCCTCAAAGCAGCGGCCTGGGTATGACTAAACATCATTTGATGGTGAGGCTCCTGTTCTGGAGATCTGAACATTGAAGACTAACACTTTATTAGCATCTCCAAGATCCTCTCTGACCTTTGGTGAAAGTACCTGTTAGGGGTCCCATCTCTGGGTATTGTGGACTAGCCTCACTTACATTGCTTAGAGAGTAATGGGTGTTAGGCATAAAAAATGTGTTGATCCCGTCGGCATTCCCCTTCAAGGGGGGCCCCAGGCACTGGACAATAAACCCATCCCTGTCCCTTTAAATCAAGGGGCATGTATTGCCTGGGAGATAGATATCCAAGACTATTTGTACACTGCTGTCTTTGAACATCGAGGTGATTGCTGATACTGCTTTAGAGTGTTTCGGCTTCTGGAGTGGCTACCCCCCAGGCAATAACTGCCCCCTTAATTTAAAGGGGCAGGGATGGGTTTATTGCTCAGTGCCTGAGACGTCCCCTTCTGGGGGAATTCCAACGGGATGAATATATTTCTGTAAAATCTTACGTGGAGTTTGTTTTTTGTTTTTGTTTTTTCTATTTCGAGTGTTAATTCTGAAAATTAACGACTGTGGTTTTAGGAAACTCACGTGAAAAAAAATATTTGTAGTTACTACAATTGACAAAAGGTGTTCAAATTAAGCTCATATTGGCTATATTTTTTTTGTGAACAGAACTCTGGTAGGGAAAAATATGGAGGAGTTTCAATCTACCATTACAATACTATTAAGGTTCCAAGCGGAGTTGAAAACATAACTATGAAAAATTAATTGATGGAACTACTTCTCTTAAAAACGCAAAAAACAAAAAATGATGGATTCTTTCCCTGATTCGGTGGCTAATTCTATTGGAGAATTCTCCTACAATCATAAAGAAGGAATTCACACCTATTTTCACACACACACACACACACACACACACACACACACACACACAGTCAATTGTCCCTCCACCCCAACAACGCGCACATTCATACACTGTTTTATGTATATATGTAAGTATAGGGCATACGTTTCGCTTAAACTTCTGAATTTTATTCTAATATGTAAGCAAGCATATACACCTATTCACACACAACATACAGAGAGAGAGAGAGAGAGAGGAAGAGAGAGAGAGAGAGAGAGAGAGAGAGAGAGAGAGAAAGAGAGAGAGAGATAATTGTCCTCCACCCCAACAACGTGCACATTCATACACTGTTTTATGTATATATGTAAGTATAGGGCATACGTTTCGATTAAACTTCTGACTTTTATTCTAATACGTAAGCAAACATACAAACGTATTCTGACTAAGGTTTCAAAACAGAGACTTCTCAAACAAATATATCAATGTTGTTTACATGTGTATTAAGTTCGCTGCTTATTTTCGTAGATATGAAGACATTTTCAGAAAAGAATGCATGGGGTGAGCCGAAGAAAAAAAAAAAGTTCGTCTCCTGCTTCAAAAATTGTGCCCGGCAAGCCATAGCCCATATTTCAATTACATTTTTGTCAAAGAAACAGAGTGAAGTATCATTTGATGATACAATTAAAATCCTAACGAACGTTTTTGGCGAAAGATCTCTTTTTAACGTTCGTTGGAAATGTTTAAATTTAACGAAGAAAGGGGAAGAAGATTTTTTTTTTACATACGCCGTTGTAGTGAACAGGAAATGTGAAAAAATGAAACTTGAAGATTTGTCACCTGATCGTTTTAAATGTCTCATTTTTATGCAATGCTTGATTTCAAGTAGAGATGTGGAGGTAAGGAAAATAATCCTCAAAAGATTAAAGCAGGACTACAAATTAACATTACAAGCAGTTGTGGACGAACTAAGAGTATTTACGGGGATTCGTTGGAGCCCTTATTCTCCGTAGTTGGCTATTTCGGATGAAATAAATAAATAAATACAATATAAAATGCAGACACTTGTATTATCAAAAGTACAGAAATGTTGTTGCAAATTTTAATGGTATTTGCTACGGACTTATCTGTGAGGTTAAATACTGTTCGTTGGAGAAGTGGGGATAACAGGGATATTCTGGTCGCTGGTTGGAATGTAGATAAGACGCTTCGACAGGTCCTTTCTCGTTCTTCAGCCTTCTGTTAGTATGCTATTGTATCAGACTTAGAACGTTCGCTGATACAATGCCTTAGAATGTTTGCTGGTGGTAGAGTTTTGTAGAGACGCTTATTTTTACGTCCTTCCCTGGTAACTGTTCTGTGATAAGTGACGTGGTTTGGATTTGGCGCCAAACTCCTGTTGGCGATTCGCCCTCTAGCGGCAGGATGACATGATTTGACTTATGGGATTTATCAATTCTTTCTGTAACAAAGTAAATTCACCTCCTCCCAATGCAAACGCGAGACTGGAAACATTAAAAAAAAAAGAACTCAAAAACGAATTTCCAGATATTTTTTCGGAAGGTTTGGCCAAAACAAAAGTTAAGATGCAAGTTAAAGAGAATGCAATGCCTGTGTTCGAACCGAAAAACAGCTGGCGAAAAAATTGGCGATTTTGGATATCCTTAAGTATCACGGGTCGCCACCCACGGCCAATAGGTGGCCCCATTGTGGGAGTCTTGCCCCTCTGCAGAGGTGCAGTCGGTGCATTCTAACGCCCCAGACGACAGGGCGGGTTTGGCATTGGATCACTTTTGCTGCATAGTTCAGGGAGCATAAAGGCTGTTGCACACGCGAGCAGAGGATTAATTGCAACTGAAAAAAGTTGCAGTCATATCTCAAAATAGAGTTTAGCGAAGATATTTGGAATTATGAAATTTCATGAATTTATTCATGGTCGACGCTTTTTTTTTTATTAAAAAAGATCGTCCCCTTATAAAAATGTTGGTTCTAAAAAAGAATACCAGCCAACACAGCAAATAGATTACAGCGCTGGGTCAATATTTTTCTGAATTATTATTTTCAGATGGAATATATACCTTCGAAAAAGTTGGGCCACGCAGACGGTCCTTCGAAGCCGATACCGAAATAATTAATAAAATAACATTGAATTTGGTATTTTTAACAAGCCCCTAACGGGTTTAATCATGCCTGATAGTTTGGAAGTTTTAAAACTTTGGTTAACTTTAAAAATTTTGCTTAAATTCATATACTGAAACCATTAGAAGATACGGTGATTGCGGCACTGAAGGCCGAAAATGAAATAAAATACAGTTCGAGAATTGCCTGTGACGGCGGAAGAAATGATAATAGTCAGAAACAGACGACTTTAAATGAAAGCCAATTGGGATTCAAAGAGAAGAATAAAAAAAATCCGTCTGGACGCAATTATTACTCCATTTGCGATGGGATGTTAATGTACGCAGAACGCGTGGTTACCCCCTTTTCACTGCAAAAAACAAATTCGTGACATCCAGGGATGTATAAAATGGAATCTCTTATGAGATATTATGTGTTTTGGCCGGGTATGGACAAAGGCATAGAAAAGATTGTGAGAAGCTGTGAAAAGTTGTGCTCTGGCAGCAAAGTCACCCCCGATAAAAATCAGACACGTGGTCAAAACATATACTCCATGGTCTAGGTTGCATATTGACTTTTCGGGACAACTAAATGGGTCATATTATTTGGTAGTGGTGGATAGTTTTACTAAATGGCCACAATTTTTTAAGTGCAGAAAACCAACTTCTAGGGTGACTATTAATTTCCTCCGTGAACTATTGACAAAATTTGGAATTGTAGACGAAATTCCTTCTGATAATGGAAGCCAGTTCACCTCAGGTGAATTTAGGAAATGTTGCCAAGCTTTCGCTATCAAACATATTACCACTCCTGTATATATATATTTACCAACCCCTCCGCACGAGCAGGATACGACACAAGGTCAATTTCGTAAGCGGAGTTCAACAGGTTTGAATTCAGAGTTTTCCTTCTCCTAGACTGGTTACCTAGCCATGGTTAAAGAACCCAGTCTGCCCTGCTATTTACCCATAGCTGGAGGGAGAGTATGATCATACCTTTCCCAAGGGTATTAGCGCTAAGTGAAAATGCAATTACCACGTCCAGGATTTGAACTCGGGGCGACGAGTCCATTTCCCATGACTTTAACCCTTACACCACGCGCTTCCTATATATTCTTGTATATAACCCGAGAAATAATGGCCAAGCGGAAAGGTTTGTGTACACCTTCAAAAGGGCCAGAAAAAATCAGGTGTTAATAATAATGAAGAGAAAATAATACAGCAATTCATTCGAGTTTATCGGGTAACACCAAATAAAAGTACTACGACGAACAATATCCCTCGCTGTACTGATGTTTGACAGGAAAAATAAAAAACGGTTTTTGATAAACTGTTACCAATACGAAAAAAGAAATACAACGAAGAGTATATTATAAGTTATGTAATTATTTCAACTCTACCCCCCCCCCCAAAAAAAAAAATTAAAACTATAAAGAAAAAAAACTTTAAATCATTTTCTAGAATTTTGGGTTGCATTATGCAATTATTTCACCTATTAAAAAAAGAATATATAGGGGTGACAAGACTTTCAGATCACCCTCTAAATCTTGAAATGTAAATACTTAAAACATCATTAAGTAAATAACTAATTAATAAATGACCTGAATAGTAACTAGTTGTTGTTATCATCAGAGACAGGAAAAATGCTTAGAAAATTTAACAGTTCCCACAGTTTACTAAGAGCATTCGGCTAGAAACCATAAGGTTCCTAGTTCGATACCGGCCCTCACCAACGCAGTGTATGAGTAGCATAGGGATCTATGCAGTAAAGTAAGGAGCTGATGGTAGGTGTGGCGCTCCACCTCAGACTCAAAACCAAGTCATTTAATGTTGGAGACAAGGCATTTTTCAAGTCATATTAGAGAGGTAAATTTGGGGGGGGGCAAGATGGGTGGTCACAAAGAGGATTGGACGACTTGTTTACATGGTACACTCCAAATTGATACAGCACACGAGGCGAGCACGATAATAAAGGCTAGCAGTTGTGACTACATACTTCTCGCGTTGCAAGTCATTTTTAGTACGGTGAATATATCGCTACCACCGCCCCGTTATGTATATATCGCTTTTACTGTGACCGATATACGACAACGTTACATATCGTTTTAGTAACGTTACAATAAACTGTTACCAATACGAAAAAAAGAAACACAACGAAGAGCCTGATCACAAAACCAAGTCATTTAATGTTGGAGACAAGGCATTTTTCAAGTCATATTAGAGAGGTAAATATTTTTTTTGCAAGATGGGGTAGTCACAAAGAGGATTGGACGACTTGTTTACATGGTACACGGTCCAAAATTGGTAAATAAGAGTCATTTAAATCAGTTGCGACGAAGATACTCGAAGAACAAACTAGGTAAGATGTACAGATGAAGGTTCTGTATGACGTATTTGTACTTCCAATCTCATAAAGCGTTACTATGAAAGATATATTTTATATTATTGATCAAAGCCTGAAGAAGATACCAGAAGATCTGAAACATGTTGCATATGTAAGATAAAAAGAATAATTTTTTTTCTGAAAACATGATACATTTTGCGGACCTTCTTTTTTATATATATATATATATATATATATATATATATATATATATATGCGCGCAAATTATTTGTATTAACAATAGTTATTTGAAGCTATAATTCTTTACAAATCATTATCGTCCTTAATTGCTTGAAACCATATAGTTATTTGTTCCGCTAAGCTTAGATGTGGCATAAGGCCAGACGTATGTGAAGCCCAATGAGAATCAAACTCATTAACTTGGTCCGAGAATCTAGCTTGCTAACCATTACACCAAGTTAGATGCCCTGCTTGAAACCATATAGCTGTTTGCAAAAATAAAAATGGCTTCGGCTTATGATACAACGTGCATATGCAACATGCAGTGTGTGTGTGTGTGTGTGTTGTGTGGATGTATATATAAGTAGATGTGTAGTATGAGTTAAGGTAATCCCCATATATGTGTGTAGAAGCGCGTAGTATAATGGTTAAAGTCATGGGAAATGGACTCGTCGCCCCGAGTTCTAATCCTGGACGAGGTAATTGCATTTCACTTAGCGCTAATACCCTTGGGAAAGGTATGAATCCTGCTCTCCCTCCAGCTATGGATAAATAGAAGGGCAGACTGGGCTCTTTAACCTTGGTTAGGCAACCGGTCTAGGAGACAGAAACTCTGATTCAAACCTGCTGAACCTCGCTTAAGAAATTGACCTTGTGTCACATCCTGCTCGTGCGGAGGGGTTGGTAAATATATATATATATGTGTGTAGACTAGAGACATATGAGGTAGTGGATCATGTGTGTGTGCGTATATATATATATATATATATATATATATATATATATTAAAAATTTTGAGATGAAACAAAGAAATCACAGTGCTCAACCACAAAAATATATATATATATATGTGTGTGTGTGTGTGTGTGTGTGTGTGTGTGTGTGTAAGTATGTACAAATAAGTGTGTGTGTGTAAGTATGTACAAATAAGTGTATGTGTGTATAAGTGCCAATAGAAGAATAGAAGGTCAAAGGATCATTAAAATAAGGTATAGACAACATTTCTGGATTTACACGAAGTTGAAAGTTAGATGGAGGCCAAGATAGTAATAAAAAGACAACTGTTGGTGTTATCTTTAAACAAAGAGATTTTCAAATACCGGAAATCTCGGAAACAAAAGATTTAAAAAACGAGATTGAGAAGTAAGAGGAAACAGAGATTTTTGAAAACCAGTTAGTATCCAAGGTCGTAAATGGGACGCCATAGGAGTAATACAGTGTATTCAGGGTAGGGGAATGTAAAAGTGGGGTTAATTTCGTTAAGGCGAGCTTGAGTGAGCATTGCAAAATTGCAAGAAAGTGATGTTGGACAAACAAACAGGGTATGGTCGAGTTTGATGATACAAGTCTATTGGATCATAGTGGACTAAAAGTGATTGAATAAAATGGCGGCAGAGGGTTAAAATTGAAGAAATTGGTGGTGGAAGATTAAAATCAATCGATTCATTTTTCAGTCACAACCAACTAATTCAATTTCAGTCTCAGACTTCCCTGAAAACGCGCCTAGATAACAGAAAAAAAAATCAGCTGTTTTTTTTTTTTAATTTTTAATGTATTCACTGTTATACTTAATTAATCAAATAAAACAGAATTTCGGATCGTCATTTATTATGGGAGGGGGGGCATATTTTAATTTGAATTTTAGTTATAATTTTAGTTTATTCTATTTTGATAATAAAATGGCAACATTACCTATTTTAAATATTGAAATTGTTGTTTTTTTGCCAAATGTTTTAAAAAACCGAGAATTTTTCAGTGTATTTTTGTCTACGATCTTTGATGCCCTTTCCTCAAAAATTAGTGGAAGTGTAAGATCTTATTTTTAGTAAGTAAGTAAAGTCGTCGGGGCGGACTAATGTCGGTATCAGCCATGCAGCGAGGGAGTATATCCACTTTTCACTAGCGCTAGACCAAGGAGATTATCTTAGCGTCTGAGGCGGAGCGCCACACCTACCATCAGCTCCTTACTTTACCGCACAGATCCCTGTGCTACTCATACGCTGAGTTGGCGAGGGCGGGTATCGAACTAGGAACCTTGTGGTTTCTAGCCGAACGCTCTACCGACTGAGCTAACCCGGCATTAGTACTTTATAAGCTAATAAACAACTTTAGGGGTCTCATGTAATTTGATATTTAAAAAGGGAAAAGTCTACCTACTCTACTGGACACAAATGCTGCGCCTCGTAAGTTCCATGTCGCTCCACTTAGCTGACATTATTTAGACGAAACGAGGAGCTACATATTGTTAGCTTGTCCTGGCTGAAATCGATTTTCCTTGACTGCAGATGATAAAAGAACAGCTTTGTTTGTGTTGATATACCATAAATCAGATATCACTTTCAAGAGCCTTATTTCATTATTATAGGTTGGGTTATATCTTAAGGCGAGAAATTTTGTTTTACTTCTGATACCGAGAAGTTACTTAAGAATCAATAGCTCTTTTTCTTCTAATTTGTTTGCTAATGGCGACCGACGCTAAGATCGAATAAATATCTATTATATCATCACATAAACAACTGATTGTTTAAATGCCTCTGTATTGCTGAAATGAGATGGGCAATAAAATAATCTGTCAACGTTAAAAGACCCAACCCCACCCAACCCGCATTTTTTACTAGCCAATACTGGATATTTTTTTTGTGAGATTTATGGCATCCGTCAGTCTTGCGAGATCCGAAGGATCTGAAACGGGATCTCGGCACAGTTCTGAGGTAAGGTTTCACTTCCACAATGGTCCGGTCTGCACTCTTATAAGAAAAAAAAGAGTCACCCTTGGGCGTCAATCTTTCTCCGTCTACGAGGTAAGTGAAGATTCATTTTTTTTTATTTAAACTACATCCATTATGTTGGTTGTGAGTCTTCGCAGATAACCGACCCCCATATTGAGCAATGAATGAAGACGAAGGATTTCTGCAAAACGACGACGACTTCAATGCCTAGAGGTTAGGGAATTGCGTTCATTATATGATAAAAAATTCCATTTTTGTGTAGCTTTTTTCTTAAGAGTCTTTGAAAGGATACTCCACACTGCCAATATCTCTAGAAGTAGAGCCTCACCATCAGATACATTTTGGTTTCATACCCAGCCTTTTTCGAGAACGGTGGGTCTTACACTTTTGTAGAGAATAAAGGTAGTGTATTCAAAGCCACAATGACAGGCAGACCGGGAAGAAAGTGTGACGGGTTTTAAACAATTCGCCACGAGTAGTATTTGACATAAGGCTGAAAGAATGTGGCATTCAGCGAGGATTGAATTCGCTATTCGGTTGAAACGGATCTGCGAGACTAGCTTGCTAACCATTGCACCACAACCTGACAATCTATTTTACCAAACCCGTTCGCCACGGGTAGGATGTGACACAGGTTAATTAGTAATGGATCTGCGAGATTAGCTTGCTAACCATTATACGACGATGGGAGGCTCTTCTTACCCGACTCCGTTGTCATGGACACAAGGTCGTTAGTATGAGGCATCCAGCAAGGATCGAACTCGTTTTTCAATAGTAGTGAATCTACAAGACTAGCTTACTAAACATTGAACCATGATGAGAGGCCCTATTTTACTCGACACGTTCGCCACGTGTAGAATGTGTGACAGGGTCGCAAGTATGTCACCCAGTGAGGATCGACACAAGGTCGCTAGTATGGGGCATCTAGGGAAGATCTAACTCGCCTATTCAGTAGAAACAGATCTTCGAGACATTTGCAAAGGTATCGCTCGTTTTTCAAAAGTAATGGATCTGCGAGACTAGCTTGTTAACCATTACACAACGAGGAAGTGTAATTAGAGGATTAACCAGATAATTTATTCATTTATTTATTTTCCGATTGACCTCCACGAAATTCAACAAACAATTTTCCCGCCATTTCCGTCTTCTTTTCATTCCCCCTCTCCCCCACCGCCGCTCGACCCTCTTCAACCGCCATTTTCTTCAATCTCTTTTAATCCACGTTGTTGGTTCTGATTTGAAGACAATTCTTCCAAGATAACCGGTCGCCATATTGATAAACGAATGGAGACGGAAGGATTTCCGCTAAACGTCGACGACGAACTGATATCGAAGATTATAATAAATACATTTGGATGATTCGTATTGATTCAAACCGATTCTGGCCTTTATTGGGGGCTGGGAAGGAACAAGGGTCTGAATGGTGTTGGGGGGAGGGGTCTGTTTTTCATTCTTGTTTGTTTTTGTTTTGTTTTTGTTTTCATATAAAAATATTAAAACACACTGTCTTTTTTTCTTTCTTTCTGTGAGATCAGATCTTATTCAAATGGATATTGAGAATGGAAATGACGTTTTTTTCGATGGCGAAGACACGGCTGTTTTTATTTATTTATTTCGGATTTGATTTTGATTTTTAAATACTATTTAATTATTTATTTATTTTTGGAGAAAGTGTTTTGTTTGATTGGCTTTTCCGTTGTCCGGTATTCAAGTATCGTTCTTTCTTTCTTCCTTTTTCTTTTTCTTTCTTTCTTTCTTTCTTTTCTTTCTTTCTTTCGTTCTTTCTTTCTTTTTCTTTCTTTCTTTTTCCTTTCTTTCTTCCTTCCTTCCTTTCTTTCTTTCTTCTTCCTTTATTTCTTTCTTTCTTCTTTTTTTTCTTTCTTCTTTCTTTCTTTCTTTCTTCTTTCTTCTTTCTTTCTTCTTTCTTTCTTTCCTTCCTTTTCTTTCTTTCCTTCTTTCTTTCTTTCTTTTCTTTCTTTCTTTCTTTCTTTTTCTTTCTTTTTCTTTTCCTTTCTTTTCTTCTTTCTTTTCTTTTCTTTCTTTATGCTTTATTTTTCTATTTCTTTCTTTCTTTTTTATTATGTATTCTTATTATTTATTATTTATTTCTTATGTATTATTTCTTTGTCCCTTTTGGCTTTATTTTATTCATTCATTCTTTCTTCTTTGATTCTTTCTATAAAAAAAATTCAACTCATTCATTCATATTCATGGGGAAAGTGTTTTATTTGATTGGTTTTTCCGTTTTTCGTATACAAGTATCTTTCTTTCTTTCTTTTTTTATTATTTTCTGCCCATTGATTCTCTCTTCCTTTCTTTTCATTTTTTTCACTTTCTTTATCTTCTCGTTCCTAGTTTTTTCTTATTCTATCTTTTATTATTGTCTGAATCTTTCTTTTAATTTCTTGCCATCTTTCTTCCTTGCTTTCTTTCTTTTCATTTATTCATTTTCCTTTATTTCTTCTATTTTTCTCTTTCTTTCTTTTTGCACGAATGCTTTCTTTTATCTTTCTTTCTTTATTATGTATCCCTATTCCTATTTATTTCTTATGTATTATTTCCTTCCCTCTTTCTTTTTTTATTTATTCATTCTTTATTTTTTGTTCTTTTTTGGGTTTTTTTTCTACTTATTTATTTATTTTTTCTTTTCTTTCTTTCTTTCTTCTTTCTAAAGCATTATTTATTCTAGTTATTCAATCCTTTGTTCTTTTTTTTCTCTTTTCTTTCTTTATTTAATTCATTCATTCATTCATCTTCTTTTCTTTCTTTCTTTCTTTCTTTCTTTCTTTTCTTTCTTTCTTTTCTAAAGCATTATTTATTCTAGTTATTCAACCCTTAGTTCTCTTTTTCTTTCTCTTTCTTTTTCTTTATTTTATTCATTTTATTCTTTCTTTCTTTCTTTCTTCTTTCTTTCTTTCTTTCTTTCTAAAGCATTATCTATTCTAGTATTCTAGTCCTCTTTTCTTTCTTTCTCTTTCTTTCTTTCTTTATTTTATTTCATTCATTTCTTTCTTTGTTTCTTTATATTTTTCTACCTTTTTATTTATTTATTCTTTCTTTCTTTCTTTCTTTCTTTCTTTCTTTCTTTCTTTCTTTCTTATGCTTTATTTATTCAAGATATTCAATCTTATTTCATTCTTCTTCATTCTTTTTTTTCTCACTTTCTTCATCTTCATTTTCTAGTCTTTTTCTTCTTTTTTACTGCAGCTTCTTTTAATTTATTTATTTTCCCTTCATTCTTTTGATGAGACATTCATTTTAAACTCCTATTCCTTCTTTCATTCATTCCTTAGCTTTTCACCTCAGCTTCTTCTCTTCCTTCTTTTTTCCACTCAATTTTTTCTAATATTCTTTCCTTCTTTCCACCCTTCTTTCTTTCAAACTTTCCCGCCTAGCTTCTCCATCTTTACACTCTTCTTTTATTCTTCCCTTCAAGCTCACACTTCCGGTTTCACCACTTTCTTTCTTTCTTTCTTTCTTTCTTTCTTTCTTTATTCGCATCTATTTAATATTTGGTTTTCTTTCACAGCTTTACTTTATATTTCTTTCTACCTTAACGTTGCCTTCTTCCCGTCTTGCCGTTTTCGTTAGTAATCCCGCCATATGCAAATTGCCGGCTATCTTTGGTGACACAAAATATGCAAATGAAGCAATCCACGGCAAATGATTCTCTGATTGTGATTTCCCCCCTGCGTGGACAAAGTCAGAACGCAATCAATTCGCCAAGCTCAAACGTCGGAAATTGCAAACTATTGATCAGCGTGCACAAATTGTTACCAAAAGAAAATGGGAGAAAGTTTGAAACTACGAATAATTGCAAATGGCGGACGGAGTAAATGCATTGAGAAATCAGAAAGCAATGACAAGTGTGTATAATTATAAAAAGGATATGCTATAACGTATGCTATAACGTATATATATATATATATATATATATATATAATGTTATAGCATATCCCCTGTGTATAATTATAAAAGGGGATATGCTATAACGTATGCTATAACACACACACACACACACACACACACACACACACAATATATATATATATATATATATATATATATATTTACGTTATAGCATATCCCCTTTTATAATTATACACACTTGTATTGATTAATTTGTTATTAATTATTGAAAATTACATCTTTTATATATATAACTCCCTGTGGCGATGAATGATAGGGAAGGTTGGCGAGAGATTGTCATGGATATCCGTGCTGCCTGCACGACATGATGATGATGATGATGATGATGATTATATATATATATATATATATATATATATATATATATATATATCCACCTCCCCCGAAATTAGAAAAATCTTAAACGAAAATACTAAAATTATCTACAAAAATAATAAGAAGAAACGCCTACAGATCCTAGAAGCCATATGCATTAAAAATAAAAAAAACCTAACATTAATAAAATAGCCTTTAAAGTCGGAGACAACATATTAAATATCTTCAATAACTAACACTTACCTACCCCCCCTTAAAAATAATAGACTCTCTGAATTTGATAAAAGCATAAATAACAAAACTAAAAATTAACTAAAAACCAAATTACATAACCCCATGAATACGACTGGAGCAACAGTCGAAAGCGCTCGGGAAATTAGTATGAAAAATATCATGAATCAACTCGATCCAGATTCAAAAAGATTAGCCAGAAGACTGGAAAAAATATCCATACAAAAATGAAAAAAGAATACTCCGTGTTGTTCAATAACACATGTCTTAAGAATATATATATATATATATATATATATATATATATATATATATATATATATATATAGCGGGAACAGTTTTCCGCGATTATGAAATCGGGAAATCGGAATTTGGGATTTTAAATGTAATTTTCAATAATTGATAACAAATTAATCAATTGATATTTTTTTCAATTTTTTGTTTAATTCCTTTTTCAAAACATAATAACTGTCTCTACTATTTTGTTGTTAAACATTTCAATAGATAGAACATAACCTAGTTATTTCCTTGAAATTTGATTTTACAAAAATTAGTTATTTTTTCCTTTTAAGTTCCGAAAAAAATAATTTAGAAGAAAAGTTTTTACTTAAAAAAAAATGTGAGTCGTAGAATTTCTGCGAAAATATTGGCCAGTCTATTTTTAAATACTTTGAAATTTTTTCCCAAAAAAACTGTAATGTGGCAAAGCAGATAAAAGTCTTTCTTGGTAGCATTGCTAACACAGAATGGAAGATTTTTAGGTATGTGTAGACTATGTGGAGTCAAGCAATATTTACTTCCTCATTTCTCACTCTTTTGTAACTCAGGTGGTTCACTATTAGAAAAATGACCCAGCAGAGACATATGTTTCTTATCAAAAAGTTTTTCCTGTGCTCTTCCAATATGTGATCTACTATTGATCTACTATTCATGCCATGTGATCTACTAGGAAAAAAGAAGACAGGTTTAGGGTTAGTTTAATGGGAAAATAATGGGTAGTCATATCTTTTTTATCAAAAAGTTTTTCCGGTGCTCTTCCAATATGTGATCTACCGAATGTTTGTGATCTACTATTGATCTACTATTCATGGCATGTGATCTACTAGGAAAAAGGAAGACAGGCTTAGTGTTAGTTTAATGGGGAAAATAATGGGTAGTAATGGGTAGATCACATATTGGACTGTAAACAACTCGGTAGATCACATATTGGATAGACGATACTGTTGTTTTAGAAATTAGAAGGGAGGAGATACGAAGATCAAAGTTTAACATCCATTTCCTCAAAGCTCGTTTGATTTTCACAGTAAAAGATTCTTAGCAATTTGTAACTTTGTTTTATAAAAAAACTGCAAGGATCGAATTCGCTTTTCAGTTGTGATGTTGTATACCTCTTTCTTTACTTACTTCTTCTGTTCTTCTAGCGTCTCTTCTAACATCTGGACTTCGTCTTGGTGGTCGGTCGCACTTAACTCATTTCTTCTTCTAGATCAGTCTTGTTACCAAGACATTCATTAATCACAAAACCGTGTTATTTTCTTAAGCTTTTATTTACTTAACTAAACATTTCATGTAACCAAACATAGCGCGCGTATGCAGTGAGTTCCAGTTTAAGGCAGGACATCTTCTCTGCCCGACGTTCAAACTGAAAACTGAGGAGCCAACCAGGTCCCACGTGACTTCACGTATTTCGCGGGCTTTCTGCACTATTCCATGGAAAGTCACGCCTGTGATATGAAAAGGACCATCCCTTTAGAAATACAGGGGATTGACAATAATCTTATGCAACCGCATAGATTATGTAACAGTAACTGATCTTCGAGACTAGCTTACAAACAATTACATCTCGACGGAACGCCTCGTAACCTTGTTTTATGAATATGACGAAATAAATCTAAATGCTACCACGTGACCACACAATTTAGAAAATAAGAAAAAAAAACCTTTTCCAAAACACCATTTTATGAAACGACTGGCTTGTCTACTCCAAAGTTTACCATAACATAGGGATTCTCCCGTATTCATAATTGCATTGATCTTCACCTTTGGAAAAACAAATTTAAATTGAAGAAAAAATCATCATTAACTATCAATGATTATTTTTCATATTTTATTCGTTTTTCAAAACCAGTTGTATGAATAAGCAACAAATTGCTAAGTTGGCTGAATCAAATCTATATAGTGAATCACCTTCAGCCTCAAAGTGTTGTATACCCTTTACTTCTTTACTTCTTACTTCTTCTTCTGTTCATCTTCTATCTTAGGTTCTTCTTCTTGGGGACTTCGTCTTGGTGATCGGTCGCACTTGGCTAATTTCTTCTCTTAAACCAGTCCTGTTACCAAGACATTCATTAATCACAAGACCGTGTTATTTTTCTTAAGCTTTTATTTCCTTAACTATACATTTCATGTAACTAAATATCTGACTAACATAGCGCGCGTATGCAGAGTGAGTTCCAGTTTAAGGCAGGACATCCTCTCTGCCCGACGTTCAACTGAAAACTGAGGACCAAACCAGGTCCCACGTGACTTCACGTAATTTCGCGGGCTTTCTGTACTATTCCATGGAAAGTCCCGCCCGTGATATGAAAAGGGCCATCCATTTAGAATTACAGGAGATTGACAATAATCTTATGCAACCGCATAGATTATGTAACAAAAGGTTGAACTTGCTCATAAAAAAAGACTCCAGTATTTAAAATTTGTGCTAAATCAATTTCCTTATAGCTTCTATGTAGAAGAAAGGTTGTTATTGTTGCATAATCCGTGGGCAGCCTACGAATTATGACTGTAGTGTAGTTAGATTTTGAATTAAAATTCGTTGAAATTCAACATCGGAGGGGATTAAATGAGTGACACTCGTTAACCTGTAGTTGATTTTCCGGCTTCCGCCACTAGAAAAACGTGAGAACGAAAGTTAAATTTAGTTAGTCAGTAAGCAATTTTAGCGGAAGACACCATGTCTTTCGTTTCACTCCGGTTGCGATTGAGAAGTCTGATTGAAAATAAAAAGATGTGATCATTCAAAAGAAAAAATACACCTTATGTTATCCTTGAGAATAATGGCGAACCAGCTTCTATAGACCAGAATCTTTTAGAAAGAAGAAATAAAGTCAGAACTCATGTTTAGAAATGCCCTGTTTTGACGTATTTTTCAAGTGTTTTTAAGCCTCAATTTTCAGTATATGAATTTACCTATCAGGTAAGATGTACGGGCATGGCCCCTAACTAGAAACATCAGTTGGAATGTTAATTTCATAGTTTTAAGGGGCCCGCCAGGTGTTTATAAGGTTTTTTTTACATGCGTCCAAACAAAGTGAAAAAATATCCTGTTTTGACGTCTTTTTCAAGTGTTTTTAAGCCTCGATTTTCAGTAACTACTCAAGTAACAAGAGAAAAGACTTTAAAAATGTAGGAGCATTATACAAAATGCTCTAATGCTCCTTATTCTCTCATGTCTCTCATAAGAACTCCCTCTCTCCCCTCTCTCTCTCCCCCTCTCTCTCTCTCTCTCTTTCTCTCTCTCTCTCTCTCTCTCTCTCTCTCCCATTATATACTCACAAAAAGGGTTATATAACAGTTATTTTGAAAATTCTGTTTTCATAATGTTGACATTTTTAGAGTTGATAAAATCAAAGATCACATTAAATCAAAAAAACTCATCTGACAAAAAAGTCCTTGTTGCAGTTTTTGTGATATATAAGGCATGGGGCAAATGGTCACTTCTAAATATAGACTCGTTGACTAGCACGTGACCTGAGAAATATTCCTATTCCCCAATCACTGGCAGTGCTGCTGTTGGTGTACATATAGAGGTCTGATTCTTAACCTTGGCTCATTGCTATTTGGATTATCTTGGACGTCGGACTTACAAAGAATACTATAACACCGGATTCTTATTGGCTTGCTTACTTATTTACTATATCTGGAACTAAGGATGCCGACCAGATACTCAACAGTCTTCAAGAAAGTAATCTCATCTGAAACATTAGACAATTACAACTTTGTTGAAATGTAAAGAAGTACGGGATGATTTTGTTCTTGGTTTCTTAAAAAATGTGCATTTTGTCTAACATTCAAATACACAAAATTGACAAAATAAGGCCATTCCTATTGAAAGAAAAGTGGTGCTATTCCAAGTGTCAATTGTGTTAGGCAACTTTATCTGCGAAAATTATTTGCTTTTCATTTTTTGTCCTAAAAGCCAAGCTTGCTAATAAATCTGTTCTGTGTATAACAGACGAAACAACTATTCATGAGTAAGGGATCTGCAAGATTATGTAACGTTACGGCACCAATTCGTAATATGTAACGTTATGTTGTGGGGCTCACCGCGTCTTCAAAACACACGGTACTGCTAAGACTCGTACAGCCGTGTATTAGGGGTTGGCACGTTGATCAGCACACACAGAATTCCAGCAGTCCCCAAAATTCTTCCACACTCCTTTCGTTTATGGTCAAGCGAAAGATATCACTTACGCAGGCGGCGTGCTCCTCGTTACGGCCAATTTGACTTGTTGACTAGTATATATCTCCAGTCAAGTATCTGTTCCCGTTTGTTTGTTTAATGGCTTTCATTCATGAATCCCATTACGATTTCTTTGGCGTGTAGTAAATAAAGGTGATAAACAGTACCTCTTGTTTTTCATGAATTTATTTCCTTAATGAAAGTTATTGAGGGAGAGAGATAGTCAGCTTCCTTACACATGTTTCTAATGATGCTCTTAACTTCGTTCCAACGGTCAGTACCAATTATCAGGCTTAGGTATGTTTTTACTTCGTGCAGTGTACAATATTACATCTCAGGTTTCACACAGCGACACCATATCTGCATTCCAGGACCCCAGTCGCTCGCCTCTCACCAGCTCGGTCAAACCAAACTCAACTGACCTTACTCTCTCGGTCTCCAGGACTTAACTCACCCTCTCGGTCCCCCGGAACTCAACTGATTCAAAATCTAAGGTTCCCTCATTAAATAGAAATCGAATTCGAGGGTTCTAGAATCTTCTCGAGCCTTTCGAACGTTCTAACTGTTTTACCAAATTACACGTGTCACTTAAGAGGTCGACGGGTCAACCATCCTTTCTTCTGACAAACCGATTAAACTAAATTTTACTAGCATAATCCCAGACTTAATGGCTCCGAATAGACTCAAAGGTGCTAATTAGTTTTACATTGCTTCCCCACTCCCGTAAGGTCTGAGAATCATGATACACCCTATTAAGGTTTCTCTGTGTCTGGCACAAGGCCACAAATATGGTGTTCCTAGGTCCATTATGCTACAATTAGCTCGCTAACCATTGAACCATGATGGGATATCCTACCTGTGGGAAAGGTATGAATCCAAATATTCTCCCTCCAGCTATGGGATTAGTACGGTAAACTGTGATCTTTATCCTTAGTATAGAGAGGGGAAAGTTTAAATTCAAACCTGTTAATCTTTGCTTTAAAATGACCGTGTTGCATTCTGCTAGTGGTGGAGGGGTTGAAAAATTTGGGGACCTAATTAATAGTAGCATCAATATCAGGGAGAATATGATCTGTCTAATACAATCTAAATTTAAATTTCAATCCCTAATTAATTTCAACCCCATCCCACTGGCAGAATACAACACAGTCATTTTTAAGCAGAAGTTAATAGGTTTGAATTTAGTTTTCCTTCTCTTTCTTCAATAAATAATTTCCAGGTTTATGAAATTCACAAAAGTAACAAAGGTTTCAAGTTTAAAGTAACTATTAAGATTTTTAATTTTATACTCCAAAAATTCCTTTCCTTGTTTTATCCCTTGATCTTTGATTTGTGACTTGAAAACCACAACAGAAAGGTATAGAATTTTTAATGGGATTGCAAGCATTCGGGGAGAATCATTTCTCGTTGATATTGTAATCTTAGGAGAATACAATCATCAAACTGTAAGTTAAACATGCAAATGAGCTGTAACTCATATATATATATATATATATTGCATTTGAGGATATTATTGCCTTTATAACAGATTCTGCAGGGTTGATATTTCATCACACTTTAGCACCGGAATTTCATGGGACTAGAACCATCTTGCTTTAACCAATGCTGTCTCTGAAAGAAACGTCCTTTTAATAGAGACACTGTTACTCTAATGAATTGAACAGCGCCATAAAACTTAATTTGACGTCTCTCGTTACTGAGTTACACACTATGCCGCCTCAGGTGTTCCTGAAGTGTTTGCTACACACATATAATCCATTATCACTTTATGTCTAGGCATGCACACATGCACACATATATACGAACCCATATAGGGTTTGTCTTAATTTTATACCCACATATTTATACACACACACATACATATGCTCATATGCGTATACAATGCACTTGTGCAACTGTGTACCGTGTCACAATATAAACGCCGATAAACTACGATATCTAAATCACCATTTTTAAGTGAGGTAAAAGTGAGTTATCATGAATAGGAAATAAGCCGTGAAAATAGAAACAAAGTTATGCGTGATCACTGAATAAAAATTTAACAAATCTTTTGTCTGTTAACAAAGGAATTAAAAATAAAATAAAATAAAAGCGATGATAAAAATCAAATTAGAAAAATAAGAAGAAAAACACGTTTAAATCACACAAATCATACGGTTAAGACGAACAAAACATGCTGGCCAATGTGGGTGAAGCAAGGACAAATTACTGTGGACACAGTAAGATGTGATATGCTCTATCCATGATATTGAGCATTATTTATTTACGTATTTATCACTCTATATTTTGACAATCCCATTGTAGATAAGCTCATTGCTGTCAAATGTCTTTGTTTTTCAAAAATGAACAAATACCTGGATGCCCATCCTTTTTATATCTTATACAGGGCAACTTGATTAGTTTTGACCCTTGTCATCTACCCTGTCTAAACCATGTTATTGATAGTTTTGCAGCCATTAAGGACTTACAAGATCCAACTGATTTATGTGAATTAGGAAGATGACTTATCAAATCCTTTTAATATCCCAGCATTTTGTTATGAAAATAAGAGCAGAATTCTCCTTCTGGAATAGATTTCCAATAAAGCCATATAACCAATAAAGTTTATTTAATAACCATCTTCAAATGTCTCTAACACCTGAGAACACAAACCAACTTACAATGTTGTAGTACAATGAAGATTTAGAGAAAATATTTGAAAATTGCTAATTTCTTAATTTGGGAAATTTCCAATGTTAAATTTGAGCAGTATTTCTACTTCAGATAAATTGTTTTATCTAAATTTTGAATTAATATCTCCAATTTAATTTTTATATTTGTTACTAAGATGTAATTATTATGGCTTAATTCCTGTTTTGGAAAATTTTAGTCAAAACCTATTACTTACTTAATATTTATTGAGATTCGAGTTATTTGCTGTTGATTCTTTAAATGCGACTTTTCTGTTGATTTTAATATTGTGAATTAATAATTATAAATCAACCTGGATCCCTTTATTTAAATACACAAAAACAATCTGAATGTGTTCTTTCATAAAGAAGGAAGCTTCGATTAAAAGTTATCCATCAAAAGATAATTAAGCCCTGCAACATTATTTTATTCTCTAGTCACGTTTCAGTTTTATTTTTTCATACAATTTGGGGGGGGGGGGCATAGATTTTGATATTTCAAAAAAATTGTAGATATTTGCTATTTTTTAAAAAATATGTAATAAAACTTATGAACTGTTTTCGTTTTCAGTTTTGATAATAATCATAGCATATCTTGATGAAATTTTCTGATTAAATTCTATAAAAATGAAATAAAAACGGAATTTGGTAAAAGTGGAAACGCAATTAAGAAAAAATTGAAACGGAAAATTGGGACCTTATACACACACACACACACACACACACACACCACACACACATATATATATATATATAATATATATGTGTGTGTGTGTGTGTGTGTGTGTGTATCTGCCTTTTTGTATGTTTGTATAACGACCGTGTACACGTCCTTTCATAAAGGAAAATTGGTGGAGACCAGCAAAGACCAAACTTCAATAAAATCCACACACACACACACACACACACACACACACACACACACACACACACTTATATATATATATATATATATATATAATATATGTGTGTGTGTGTGTGTGTGTGTGTGTGTGTGTGTGTGTGGATTTTATTGAAGTTGGTCTTTGCTGGTCTCCACCAATTTTCCTTTATGAAAGACGTGTACACGGTCGTTATACAAACAAACATACAAAAAGGCAGATATGCTGACATGCAGAATGTTTAAACACACACACACACACACACACACACACACACACACACACACACACACACACACATACACGCACACACACACACACACAAACACACAAACACACACACACACACATACACGCACACACACACACACACACACACCACACAAACACACAAACACACACACATACTAACACGCACGCGCAACACACACACACATACACACACACACATACACACACACACATACACACGCACGCACACACACATACACGCACAGACACACACACACACACGCACGCACACACACATACACACACACACACAAACACACACACAGACAGACACACACACACACACACACACACACACACACGTCGCTATCGGTCATGGCAAATGAGCATCACCTACACAGCAATTAAGACAGAAATCTGAATTACTTTTTCTGGTCTTATAAGTAGCTCTTCTTTCTGCTTACATTTCACGCAGTTCTTGATAAACTTTGGAAAAGTATGCGTCAAACTATTCTCTATCCAGATATGGGTAAATAGCAGGGCAGACAGGGTTCTATAATTTTGCTAAACTCCTCTTAACGAATTGGCCTTTAGTCGTGTAGCGAGGTTCAGCAAATACATACAATTATTATCATTAACACCAGAGTGTAACTTTCAAAACAAAATTTAACAGATTTGAAAAAGCTTATACCATTGATAGATAATAATTTCTCTTTGGAATAAAACATGAACTAGGAGATTGCTTCATTCAAGTTTTAAAACATTTACTGAATATTCTTTTATAGGGCAAGCAATGCATACCTTGTCGGCCGGATAGAAGATTGTACAGATTGAGCCTCTGCAGAGGTGTAAAATCCCCCCAATGGGGCCACCTGTTGGTCGTGGGTGACGACTCGTTATGCTTAAGGTCTGATTCTTGGTTGCTGGGCAGTCCATAACATGCAACACACAACTAGCCATTACTTAGGATAAACGGTCCGTCGAGAGACCCCTTCTGATCAATCGTCTGGTTAATTCAAGCCCTAGCACCTATATAATTGTCCCAACCCTTTTTCTTTGTGACAAGTTCCAACCCTTTTAATCATATGTGCTAGAAGGCGGTGGCTGAGGTTCTGAGTTTCCTGGGTATGACATTAAACTGCATCTGATAGTGAAGTTCCAATTTTGGAGCTGTTGAGTACCCCTTCAACGCTATTACTACTATGTACACTCTGGCTCGGAGTGGTAGTACCTGTTAGGGTCCCATCTATAGAAAAATGAGTTATAGAAATGTGCTTAAAAAATTGAGTAAAAAAAAAGATTGAGTTAAAAAAAATGACTACCCATTAAGAATGAATAAAACAAATCGTCTTCGGCACAAAATAACCCAACAATGATTGGCATGCCGTAAAATCCAACCAGCCAAACTAAGGCTATAATGATTTTAAAATGGTTAGCAACAAGGCAAGATGAATTGACGCCATAAGGTAAGCCTTTAGATGCATGTCCCATTGAAAGTTTTGATGAGCTAATGTAGGTTACAGTAACCCATTACTACATCTAACTCTTGAAACACCATTGTTAACATAATTTTCATCTTGTGGTTTTATTACTTCACCAAAGCAAATAACTGTTATAGGTGATATACCCTATTGACCAATGGAATGCGCCGATGGGTTACTATAAGTAACAGGGATAATTGTGGCTTGAGAGTAAGCCAATGCGAGTAAGCCAATAACTCTAGTTGTCGGACGTAATTTCCGCTTCTCTGTATTGTATTTGTCTACTTTCTGTTAATACATTTTCCTACATTTGTTACCCGTCGTTTTGTTCTTATTTGATCCCTTAAAAAACCTCACAGCAATAACTTATTATTGTTATTACATTAATTCAATAAATCCTTGACGTAAATGTCAATGAAACTGTCCACATAAGTTTTCTCTTTATTTTCAATTTTATTAAAGTCTTCCCTAAATTTGTGGCACACCCAGATCTTGGCGCCCTAGGCAATCGCCAAGTTAGTCCGTGGGGTAACGCTGGCTGACAACTTTAAAGAGAGGGTGACAGGCTGGAAAACGGCGGTAAATCAGTAAAAAAATTATTTCATGGCTGAAAATTTGCTCTATCTAACGGTACTATTGTGATCCTTGTATTCATTGTGGGTTTCGTGATAATAAAGAGGAGGTACAACTTTTGGAGCGACCCTATTACGAGTGCTATAAACCGTTGTTCATTATAAGGAGGAATTACTTTCGAAGTGGTATATATATATATATTATATATATATATATTATATATATATATATATATATTGTGGTGTGTGTGTGTGTCTGTGTGTGTGTGTGAAGTAAAAATGAATATGAAATCCGTCAGTGTAAAGAAGTATATAGTTTAGAAAAAACAACAAATTGAAGTCAAAGATTGACTTACAGATAGCTGACGCTAAAGCGTTTCGGTTTTAATAAAACCATCAACGGGACTTAACATAGTAATTATAAGTCATACGAAAGGAATGGTGTAAAACAAGCAAAATGTTTGTGAGCCTTAATTTGCGATGTTAGAATTGTGTGTGTTTGTTTGTTTGTTTTTTTTGTTTAATACACATATCAACCTGCTTGGGTTATTTACTACCCTATCCATCGTTGTAGGAGAACAGTAGTACTATTTTTTAGGAGTTCATACCTTTCATAAGGGCAATAAACTGAAAGTGAACGTAATACCGTGACTGGAGTTTGAACACGCTTACTACGACGTTGCTGTCCGGCTATTGGACTACCTCGACTCATTTTGTTATCATAATCTTTTTAATGACATTATTTACTCTTATCATAATATTTTACTTGATTTGTTTATCGAAATTTACCTTTGTTATATATGATTATGTTTATAAATTTTTTTTTATCTTGGGCTAGATGGGTGGTCGGAGAGGCCCCCTCCGATTAATCGGCTGGTCACATCAAGCCCTAGCACCTATATGATTTTCCCAACCCTATTGCCCTTATGGCAAGCCCCAACCCCTTTTTATCATATGGGTGTTAGAAGGCGGTGGCTGCGGGTCTACATGTCCTGGGAATGACGTTAAACTCTATCTGATGGTGAGGTTCCAGTTTTGGAGGTTTGGGGAATGTGGAGCACCCCTTCAGCACCATTGCTCCCTGGTCCACTCTGACCCGGAGTGGTAGTACCTGTTAGGGCCCCATCTATGGGTTAAATAGAAAAATGTATTTATAAAAAATTGTATTATCCATTAAGAATTGATTTATTACAAAACTTTATCGGCATTAAATGACCCACTGAGGTTGATATGCCGTAAAACAAAACAAACCAAACCAAACCAAACCAAAAATAATTTTTTTTATGTAAGTTTTTTTTAAACAAAGGTTTTATTGTTTTATTTTACGGCATATCAACCCTTTTCAGGTTACTCAAAGGTGAATCAATTCATTTTTGATACCAGTCTACTGTTGCTTAATGGTCACCCATCTACATATTAAACCGGCTCATTGCTCCTTAACTTTAGTAATCTAGCGGGATCCAATGTTTTTAACAGGACTAGACCGTAAGACATAATTTTATAATTTATTTATTCTCTATATAATTATTCACCAACCCCTCCGCACGAGCAGGATGTGACACAAGGTCAATTTCGTAAGCGGAGTTTAACAGGTTTGAATTCAGAGTTTTCCTTCTCCTAGACCGGTTGCCTAACCAAGGATAAAGAGACCAGTCTGCCCTACTATTTACCCATAGCAGGAGTGAGAGTAGAATTCATACCTTTCCCAAGGGTATTAGCGGTAAGTGAAATGCCAACAGCTTCGTCCAGGAATTGAACTTAGGTAGACGACTCCAATTCCTACGACCCTAACATTAGACCACGCGCCTCCTTTATTTATTCTCTATATATAATTTAGTAATGTATTCATTACAAGTACTTTCATTGCACACCAGATGAATACGATATCAATTCGTTATGTATGTTCAAGTGAAGCGGAATTTCTATAAATTAGGGTCATAACGTGCAGTGAATTCTGTAATTGATAAATAAATAAATAAATAAATAAACTCGTTCGAAAAACAACAACAACATTAAGAGAGTTTGACGAGACATTAAAAAAAAAACAATAAGAAAGAAAAGGTTCATATCCGGTCTTGTTAAAAAGGAAATACACACACAGTGTTTTTCTTTTCTCTGAAAACAGGATATTGTGATGTTTGAGACGGAGCTCTCGGGCGTTGGAGATAGAAAAGGATGTCACAGGGTTAACGGGGCATTAATTGCACGAGAATCTCGTTAGAAGTTTAAGTACACGTGAACGTAATGAAGAGGTGAAAAGCTTCAGAACTAACAAAGAAAATTTTAAAAAATAACCCCCATAATAAGACTGATTTCTTTGTTTTATGGCATAACAACCTTCGCTTGTTAACTCCTTGCCAACTTGAAGCCGCTCACAGCGGCTCTCCCATCACTTCCCATACCACACTCAAGCAAAGTATAACAACTAATGGTTAATTCATTATAATTGAGCAGAAAAACTAAGATTACAATAATAATAATAATAATAATAATAATAATAATAATAACTATTTGAATAGAATGGGTTCTCAGATGAATATATAGTGAACATTGAAATATGCCATCGTACAGGGAAAAAATACCAAGAAAATTTGGTACAAGCGCAGGGGGAAATTTGTTAGGAAAGAGTGAACAAATATCAATGTCATCCTTGTAGAAGAACAGTAGTGGAACTATTTAACCCAGAACTCTGGGGAGTGTGGAGTACCCCTTTACCACTATTACTCCCAGGTCCACTCTGACCCGGAATGATAGCAGTTGTTAGGGTCTCATCTATAGGTTAAATAGAAAAAAATGAGTTTTGAAAAACATGTTAAAAATTAGTATTATCTGCGTTATTTGGACTATTGTCCCCATCTTCATTGTTATTTGTACAACGTTTCGGCCGATATGCCCTCCGGCCTTCTTCAGGTATCTCTTGTCGGACTCGGGAACCTTCACGGACTCGGGAACCTTCTTTTCGAACTCGGGAACTTTCTTGTCGTAATTGGAAGCCATCACGGAACTTTGAACCTAACCTGGAATGAGAACAGGATACCCCGTGGACTAAATAAAGGGTTAAGTTCAAAGTTCCGTGATGGCTCCCGATTACAACAAGAAAGTTCCCAAGTTCGAAAAGAAGGTTCATGAGTCCGAGAAGGTTACCGAGTCCGACAAGAAATACCTGAAGAAGGCCGGAGGGCATATCGGCCGAAACGTTGTACAAATAACAACGAAGATGGGACAATAGTCCGAATAACGCAGATAATACTAATCATCAAGCCTCATCTCAAACATTCTGAGAAATGTTAAAAATTAAATTTTAAAAAAATTGAATACTCATCAAGCATGAATGGAACAAAACATCTTCGGCATAAAATAACCCAACAGGGGTTGACATGCCATAACATTCAACAAACCAACCAAACCAAATAGATCTATCTGAAAACTATTTAGATTATATGCAAATTATTTGTATTGAGGATAGTTATTTGAAGCAACAGGGTGACCCATACAAGACAGGCCCATAAAAGAAATTAATCCTTTAGTTTTATTAACCTTAAATATAATTCAAGGAAATACATTTTTAGCTATTTGCGAAATATGATATCTTGTTGATTGACTCCATTTTCATGGATAAAAAGTTCCACCTTAATTTGAACTCTATTGTCACTGACATAGCGCAAAGATTCTAGGGTCAATCCTCTTATCTTTGCCCGAATATTATTCTTGAGTTGTAGCAATGTCATAAGCTTATTCAAATATACACACTCCTTTAAATAACTCCACAAAACAGAAGTCAGGCAGACAAACCAGGCGAATTGAGGACGACATTTAAATTCTGAATTTCTTGAAATTATTCTGCCACCCAAAATTTATTTTTGTTGAAATTATAAACATAGCAGTTGAATAGTAAAATTCTATTATTTTAAAAGCAATTGGTAATTTGCTTGAAGCATTGTTAAGTATGTTATAATATATTAATATTTTGAAGGCCAATACAATGCGTATGAAAAATAAAAACAAAAAGATGTTATTTTTGTCTTATCGATTTCGAAGCATGAACTTCATCATCAGAGTTTCGTATCAGAAATGGACGTGCTTATGTTTTTATTTGTGTGGTTACAATTTCTCTTCTTATTTCCTTTTCCTCTCCTTTTTTTTTCTCTTTCTTCTTCTCCTCCTTTATGAATGAAATGGGCGAATAACTGTAATTTCTTATTAGAGAATGGCTATTGCATTTAGTTCAATATGTAATAAAAGGTATAATAATCTTGATTTAACTCTCTCACACCTTCTTAAAAGATGGGTTGTAAAATATCTACATTAATTTACCGATAAATATGGGGGGGCGGAAATTCGCCTGAGGTTGGCTCGCTAAATTATAACGTAAATTAAGGCAGAAAGCCGAGACGATATAAAATCAAAATTACCAAAATATATTCCGTAACTCACAAATTCAATATTACAAATAAAACAAACATGCAACATTCTGCGATTAAGCGGCACCAGATAATCGGGATGTACATTTTTGCATTGCATCTTGCACAATTTGGACGGTCTCATTTTTAACCAGAGGGTGTTGCAGGATGATAACGGGTGGAAGGTTTCGGAACAGTAGTATCAATAGATGGATGGTGAAGTCGACGTTATCTGCCTCCATTCGAACAGAATTCTTTCCCTCCAAAGTCCTGATTGATGAAGAGATGTTGAAACAGAAACGTTATAACGTCCTCTTCATCATCATTTATTTTCCTATTTACTACCACATAATAAAATCTAATAGATGGCGGGACAGTGCTAGACTAAAGCAGAGATAGAAGGGTTACTAATATCAGAAAAGACAAGGGCCAACTAATTAGAAACTATCTGGCAAATATGATTTTTAAAAACGGATCAAACTGAATGTGCGAACAAAAAATGAATCAATTGATCCCTTAGAATCCAGTTGATCAATCCTATGGCCGTTAAAATATAAAGGAAGGCGGGATAAAATATGGCATTATATTCATTGGAATATGTGCAAGTACTATATTGAAATCTAATTTATATATATATATATATATATATTATATAAAGATTTTGTTTATTTTAGAAGCTTGTTGAATAAAGTATATATTAATATTATATTTTTGCTTGAAGGCAATAATGCGCAATAATCATATAATGACAAGTGAATTTCGCAAAGAATTACTCGGTGTGAAACATCTTACAGTTTCAACTTTATTAAGTCTCATCTATAATTATCGAATTGCCTTCAAGCAAAAATATAAATATTAATATATACTTTATTTCAACAATGCTTCTAAAATAAACAACATCAAAAAATCTTATTTCCTTCGCCGAAGAGCATAAATCATATGGAAGAGACGTCTCAGTATCATTGAGAGGTTAAATTCGCATGAATTTTTCCGTGCTGTATCGTGGCCGAAGCAGTATGGTTGCTGACTATCCTGCTGAAGTCCCGGTTTCGATTCTGTCGGTGGGAAATCGTTAGTATACATCGCTGATGAGACTTAATAAAGTTGAAATAGTTTGTACGATGTTCTACACACCGAATAAGCGAAATTCATTTATTATCGAATTTTATGCGATATGCGCATTGTAATTGCCTTCAAGCAAAAATATAAACATTAATATATATATATATAATTATTATTATTAATTAACATACTAAAGATGGGTGAATCAATGTTTGTCTCCTAAAGACCTTGTAACTGCTTAGTTTAATGACATGAATGTTATATTAAATTATTCCTTAGTTGTAGGATTGGTTTGTTTGAAAATAATTCCATTTTAATTGTTTCTAATGAGTCATATTTGCAATTAAGTAAAAAAACTGATCGGCCTCTTCACATTCTGCCCGTCACTTTCTCCCTCTCTATGTATATCTTGATTCCCTCCTCGTTATATATATTAGGTTCTCAGAAATCTTACAAAATGATTTTAATGTTGTTGTTTTTTTATTCTCCGGTCGATTTATTATTATTTTTAATTCGCTTTTCTTACTCACTTTTCCTTAATCCCAATTATCTCCCCATAGCTCAGTGGGTGACCCAACAGGTCACGTTTTGTGTAGTATATATATAATATATATATATATATATATATATATATACGTTAATGTATGAGTAGTGGCTTACCGGTGGGTACGAGTACGATCGTTGGAAGCGCACAAGTATCCAGGGGTTAAGACTGAGAAAAAACAAATACAACATGTAGAGCAAAATTTATTTATAAAATGGATAAAAGTAACCTACTCGAGTTTCATCGTCTGAATCGTCAGGGTTACGTCCACAGAACTAATCGAGTTTCGATTAATATCAGTTAGTACCATGCATGTCCGTTGAAACGGTCTTATCTTTTACAGACGAACGCTTGTTTATATATTCAAAAACTTATCGTGAGCCGTTTTTGTTTATTGGATTAAAAAATCGAGTAGGTTACTTTTATCCATTTTATATATATATATATATATATATATATATATATATATATTATATATACTCATGGGAAAGGTATAAACAACCTCATATACTCATATATATATACTCATGAGAAATGTATGAACACCATTAGTTATGGGTTAAATAGTACCACTAATGTTCTTCTATAAGTGTGGCTTTCTCATTAAATAACCCACGAATGTTGCTATGGCATTAAACAAAGTAATTTAAATCGCTTCACTTTTCTCTTCTTTGAGAGCTTATTGCAAACCATCATTCTCTTATTATTTGTAATAAAACTGCAAGAATACTTAGAAGAGTCCTGGAGACCTGAAGATTTTGTCCTGTTCCACTGCAAGAATACTTAGAAGAGTCCTGGAGGCCTTTGGATGAGTCAAATGTTTTGCAATATTTTGGTACGTGCTATATCACGTGACTGAATCAGTTCAAGCCGTGAGAGGTACCCTCTGCGTATTATAGTTGTAGTTGGTGCGTTGACACGTTGTGCAATGCTTTACACCGTGTGCAATTTAAAAGCCGGAGTCTCCGTGGCTTAGTAGTTAACGTACTAGACTGTGTCACCGTAGTAAGCAATTTAAAACTCCAGTCTTGCTATCACATTCACTTTCGGACTAATACTTTTGGGAAAGGTATGAACACCCTCATTTCTCCAAATTATGGATTAAGTACCATTAATGTTCTTCTACGAGGATGGCTTTAGCATAAGATAACCCACGAAGGTTGATATGCCAAAAAACAAAATAAACCAAACCGAACTCTGGTTGCAAAAAGAGATTGAAAGAGTTGATGACAAAAGGAAATAAGTTGTTAATAAAGAGAAAGAAGACATGATAACGAAGAAAAAGGATTAAATTTTATGAAGGAATTTGAAAGAGTTTTTTTTTTTCAATGGTGTTTTCAAGTTGAAGAAAGTTACATTGAAAACACCATCAAAGTCCTTCATTATCCTATTCATTCGGGAGAGTTGCCGTGACGTAGTGGCTAACATGCTGGACTAAGATATCGTAGTAAGCGAGTTCGAACTACAGTCGCGCCATTACGTTCATTTTCGGAACACCTGCTTGATAGGGCAACTTTTAAGCTAGTAGATAGATAGATAGATAGATAGATAGATAGATAGATAGATAGAGAGAGAGAGAGAGAGAGAGAGGGGGTAAACAAACAGATTAATATATGAATAATCAAAGATATTAGATAGATAGATAGATAGATAGATAGAGAGAGAGAGAGAGAGAGAGAGAGAGAGAGAGAGAGAGAGAGAGATTGACAAACATTAATAGACGAATAATCAGATAGATAGATAGATAGATAAGCAAAACAGTGGATTCCATGGCCGTGCTCTAAGTCATATAGACAAATCCGGAGAACAGTACTTGGAGAGTATCAGGCGAGCTAGACAACTCCCAGTCCAGTGTTCTATCTCCTTCACGACCGACAAAAGCGGGGGAGTCCCGGTGGTGTGGTGGCTAATGTGCTGAAATGTGACATCGCAGTAAGCAAGATCGAACTCCAGTCGCGCCGTTACGTTCACTTTCTGACTAATAGCTTGGAAAAAGTATGTCCCCCCCCCTTATCCCCCCGCCCCTGCTATGGGTTAGATAGCACCAATATTTTTTATTATGCAAGGATGGATTTGGCATTGAATAACTCCCGAAAGTTGATATCCCATTAAACAAGTCAGACCAGCATCTTTAGAAATGTCCCAGCTACGCAAGAGTCAGACTAAAGTACCAACCAGCTAATCGAACTACCAAGCAAGTAAGTTAAAAATGGCATTTCCAACCCATCCTTCGGGGCGGGGGTCCAGTGAGCCTCGGCCTCTGGACCGGTGAGGTCTTAAATTAATAGCGTCGATCCCAGAGGGCCATCCCTCCAGGCAACACCTGCCCCCTTGACTTAAAGGGGCAGGGCTGGGTTTATTGCCCAGCGCCTGAGGCGCCCCCCTTGAGGGGGAATGCCGACGAGATTATAACATTAGACAGTCCTCATTGTTTTTTAAAACAAGTTTTGATAAATACATGACTGGTATTATATATCTATATATAGTTTGTTTTATTCTAATACATATTTAAAGTTTACATTTCAAATTATTTTATTTTTTAATCCTTTAATGAATTTGATGATTTTACTTACTTAGGGTACAAACTCGCTGACATTGAATTTTTTACTCCCACCCCTCAGGCAATATGTTTCAAAAATTTATTTTTACATGGCCCGTAGGCCTTTTTTTATTTTGTACTAGTATTAATAATGTTAATCCGTCCTGTAAAATGAGACTAATAAAATACTCTGGGATTTTGAGGTACAAACGGATCATCCAATACCGGCCAGGAGACCAGACCTAGGATTAATCAACAAGAAAAAAATTTCATCTAGTCAATTTTGCTGTTCCAGCACAGTGAAACAATTTAAAAAAAAAAAAAAAAGCGAAAAGATAGATAAATACTTGGACCTTATTAGAGAGCTGAAAAAGCTGCAGAATATGAAGGTGACGGTGATACCTATTGTAGTTCGTGTACTTGGAACAGTTCCCAAATATTTGGAAAAGAGACTGGAGGAATTTAAAATCAGTGGAAGGATCGAAACCATACAGACCACGGCTTTGATGAGATCTCGTGGATTTTGCAGTTCCAGTGGACCAAAGAGTATAAATGAAAGAAAACAAAAAGATAGACAAATACCTAGACTTTGTCAGGGAAATGAAAAAAAAAAAAAAACAACAACTGTGGAATATGAAGGTAAAGTTGTACCAATTGTAGTTGGTGCCCTTGAAACGTTCCCCAAAGGTTTGGAAAAATCTTAATCAACTAGAAATTAGAAGAAGAACTGAAACACTGGTACAAACCATTAAAATATATAGCCATGATACAGGGATGAAATTCGGAATTGAAAAATGTCCTATGCTAGTAATAAAACAGGAGGATGACATAATAACTTTTGCAAAGAAAACTAATTGACGAAGTACAACTACGAAATCAGGACACTATAAAATCACTTGGAGAAAAAGAAAGTTACAAATACTTAAGAATGTTAGAACCAGACAATATCAAGCAAACAGAGATGAAAGGAAAAGTTTTTTAAAAATACCCCAGGAAAATAAGAAAACTCTTAGAAACCAAGCTCAGTAGCAGCAATCTCATCAAAGGAATTAATACCTAGGCTGTCCCCATTATAAGTTACTCTTGACCATTCTTAAAATGGACAAAGAGGAACTCGGACAGATTGACCAAAGGACTAGAAAATTAATGACAATGGACAAGGCTTTACACCATAGAGATGATAGAGATGGGCTATATGTATTAAGAAAGGAAGGTGGAAGAGTGTATTTGTCGCATACCCCACTTGTATAGACAGGGCACAAGGCCTCGTTTTAACGTGGGCCCACCCACAAGCCGAAGCTGATAGATGGGAAAGAACAGAAATTGCGTCGATCCCCTCGACATTCCCCCTCAAAGGTGCGCCTCAGGCGCTGGGCAATAAACCCAGCCCTGCCCCTTTAAGTCAAGGGGGCAGGTGTTGCCTGGGGGGAAAGCCCCCTGGGATCGACGCTAATAATTGTAATTTAACCCGGTCCGGTGGCCGAAGCACACTGGACCCCCCGGATGGGGCAGAGAAAAAGGAAGGTGGAAGAGGTCTTGCCAACATAGAGGACTGTGTTGAGGCCACAATCCAGAGACTTGAAAATACACAAAAAAGAGCAAAGAAAGATTACTTAAGGCAGTCAATAACAGCAGATGCAATATATGAACACACAGAAGAACAACGAAAACAAGAAAACAAAGATGGAAAGAAAAGCAATTATATGGATACTTCTAACGTCAAATTGGAGAGGTCGCACATAAAAAGACATGGTTAAGAAGAGGAAACCTCAAGAGAGAAACTGAATCGCTAATAATTGCTGCATAAAATAATGCCATAAGAAGAAATTGATAAAAGTAAAAATTGATAAGACACAACAAGACAGTAAATATAGAGTATGGGGTGACAGAGATGAGACCATAAACCATGTATTAAGCGAATGTAGTAAACTAGCACAGCGGGAATACACAGCTAAGCACGATTAGGTTGGAAAGGTGACCCACTGGGAATTATGCAAAAGACTAAATTTTGACCATACACCAAAAAGATATATGCATAAACCAGAATCTGTTCTTGAGAATGAAACGCATAAAATTCTCTATGACTTCGAGATAAAGACGGATCACCCTATTCCAGCTAGGAGACTAGACCTAGTATTGATTAACAAAAAGAAGAGAACTTGTCAACTCGTAGACTTTGCAGTTTCTGCATATCACAGGGTGAAGGTGAAGGAAAACGAAAAAAATAAACAAATACCAGGACCTTGCTAGAGAATTGAAAGCTGTAAAATATGAGTGTGATAGCAATTATAGTTGGTGTACTTGAAACGGTCCCGAAAAGCTTGGAAAAAAGATTTGAGGAACTGGAAATCAGAGGAAGAATTGAGATCATCCAGACAACTGCATTGCTGCAATCGGCTGGAATACTCAGAAGGTCCTGGACACCTGAGGAGATCTGTTTTCACTCAGACTTCAGTGAAAGACAATCAGCTAATGCTGGTGTGAAAAGCTCACATAATGATAGAAAATTATCCATAAATCGGTGGGGGTATAAAGGCTAACGTAATGGACTCCGATATCATAGGAGTTTCGTGTTATTACCTTCATTTTCAGACTAATACTTCCACCCCTAATTCCACCAACTATGGGTTAAATAGTATCGCTAATGTTCTTCTACAAGGATGGTTAGGCATTACATAATACAAGTTGGTTAATATGCCATTAAACAAAGGAGACAAACCAAACCAAACCAAACCAAACTAAACCAAACTAAACCATAAACTGTGAAAGTTAAAAAGTGATAATTGCAGAGTTGGTTTAAAACCTAAAATACAAGGAAATTACAATCCCGCAGTAAGGAGAACGGTGAATCACGGGAGTATTACAGCAAGATTCCGATTTTTAGATTTATATACACACACACACACACACACACACACACATACACACACACATAAATATTGCTCTGTATATAATCTAAAAAGTTTATTATACATTGAGCTCTTTTTAGTGATTTAAAGATTCGCTGTATTTATACATACTGGATCATAAAATAATAATACAGTGTATCTTTGAAATCACATCGAGAATCATCCTTTACTACCAAGTTGTGGATACCTCTCATCATATATATATATATATATATATATATATATATATATATATATATATATTGTGCGAATGACTTAATGTAGAAAGCAAAACATCGAGTGAGTCGCAATTTTGACTGTCGATAGAAATAATTAACCGAATAAGTCGGAGTTATGAAGGAATATAAAACTGCTCAATATGTTTGTAGAGCTGGTTTAGTAAAACTATATGATCAGAATGTCTACCTGGGTCTCAACGTGAGAATCGTCAGGACTATCGCCTGGGAATTAACTCCACGCAGATAGCCCTGACTCTCCTCACGGTGAAACCCAGGTAGATATTCTGACTCAATCGTTTTAATATATAAAACGACAATTTTTAAAAATAAGATGAACGCGTTTGGCCAGTGGTCTTATGATTGCAAACGATTTTATTACCAAAAAAGAAAAATATGATAAAGGGAGCGAAATGCAATTTATATCTAAAGCGTCTGATCACTTCCTATTACATTCTACCTGTATTACTATGGAAAGAAATATTTCAGCCAATTATTTTCATTTTTCTCGTTTAGGATCTTTTCATATTCTGCTTTTCATGAGTATCAATTTGAACAGAAATGAAGACATATTCTAAAAGCCCGAACCTAAATTGACTACAGAGGACATGGATCAAAGTATTTTCTATAAATCGCCGAAATTAGTTTTTGTAGAGGGGGAGGGGAAGGGATTAAGACCGAAAAATTGTTTTCCCATCAAAGATAGAGCCAACTTTATGCTGTAAACGACTAAAATTCCAATTAAAAAACGTTAATTAAAATGAATTAAGACAATTTAATACAAAAAACATTATCCGCGTTACAACAAGTTTCACGGTATTTTCTTCTTTATATTTGATATATATATATATATATATTATAATGTATTAATTTGAAAGCAATTACAATGCAAGTAAAAAATAAAAACAAAAAGATGTTATTTTTTGTCTTATCGATTTCAAAGTAAAACTTTATCTTCAGATAAAAAAAGGTTGGGGCTTGCCATAAGGTCAACGGGACAATTATACAGGTGCTAGGGCATGACGTGACCAGCCAATTGATCGGAGGGGCCTCTCCGACCGCCCATCTAGCCTAAATAAGGGCCCAAGTAGAGTGTTGCATGTCATGAACTGCTCATCCACCTTCCAAGGTTCCGTCCTTAAGCATTACGGGTCGCCACCCACGGCTAATAGGTGGGCCCATTCAGGGCTCTTATCCCTCTGCAGAGGCGCAGTCGGTGTATTCTAACACCCCGGCTGACAGAGCTATACGCGATTTTAGCATCTCATTAAATACGTACGCCTTTTTAGAATTTACCCCTTGATTTTAGTTTTTCTTCTAAGAGCATAAATGAACTCCTATAAATGGTTTGACAACGTACAGCGATTTCTCTAATATTTGTTCTGGAAGTACGTCTAATCTAGGGGCCGGGTTAGCTCAGTCGGTAGAGTGTTCGGTTAGAAACCACAAGGTTACTAGTTCGATACCCGCCCTCGCCAACTCAGCGTATGAGTAGCACAGGGATCTGTGCGGTAAAGTAAGGAGCTGACAGTAGGTGTGGCGCTCCACTGCAGACGCTAAAATAATCTCCTTGGTCTAGCGCTAGTGAAGAGGGGATAGACTCCCTCGCTGCATGGCTGATACCGACATTAGGCCGCCCCGACGACTTGACTTTTTTACGTCTAATTTATAAAAATAATGACATCAGTCTACTCTTTGTATAATTCATAATTCTGTGGAGGCGCGCGGTGTAATGGTTATTGGCGTAGCAAATGGATTTAGTGACCCGAGTTCAAATCCTGGTCAATGCTGTCTGTATTTCACATAGCACTAATACTCTCGAGAAAGCTATGAATCTGACTATGCTCCCTCTAACTATTGGTAAATACTAGGGTGGACTGGGATCTTTAACCTTGGTTAGGCAACCAATCTGAATTCAAACTTCACTTATCTCTACCATATCTACCAAATTTCCCCCACGAATGTACCAAATTTCCTTGGTTATTTTCTTTTACTATGAGATATTTTAAAGTTTCCTATCTATTCACCTCAAAACTTATTCTATTCAAATAAAGTCCTATTATCATAGTAATCTGAGTCCTTCAGCTCAATTGTAATTAACTATCAGTTTTTGTACTTTGCTTGTGTGTGGAATGCGTAGTGGTGTGAGCGGCTTAAAGTAGACAAAGAGTTAAGAAATAGACCGTGTACTACATTCTATTAGTACGGAGGGACTGTGAATTTATATTATTCATAATCCTCATAAGTATATTAATCATCATCATCATGTCGCGCGCGTAGCACGGATATCCATGAGAATCTTTCGCCAACCTTCCCTATTACTCATGGCCCCTGGGAGGTCCTCTGTGCAGCATCCAGAGTATTCGCTTAGTTGGTCAATGTAGGTCCTTAGCGGGCGTCCTACGTTAGCATGTCCATGTGTTGGCTTCCACAGGAGAACGTCGCTTATGAGCTCATCCCCGCTTCTCCAGCAGTGTCCTGCATGTCTAGTCCGTCTCACCCGGATGGCTTGTGAGATGGGGGGCAGGTGACCATATAGTTGCTTCTTTGTGGGGTGCTGCTTCCATGACTTGTTCAGGACTACTCGCAGCATTCTTGTGCAGGTACCATCTAGCTTATTCTCGAGGCGCTTTGTCAGCAGCACTGATATAACCACAGCCTGGAAGAATTGTTGCTTTAGTTTGTCAGTGAGATCGGATCTCCATATTACGGATAGTCTGTTTGTGGCCGCCCATGCCTTTCCTATTCGTGTATTAACATCGCCTAAGCGATGTTAAAGTATATTAATAATGAGTCTAATCCTTGTATACTTCATAGTCCTCATACGTATCTCATTATAATGGAGATTGTGGGTTTGTCTGTCTGTAACCGAAACTATATCACTATACAAGTCACAATTCCCTTTGTTCTATACATCACATTCTCCATGATTTTATTTAAACCTCAATTATTAGTAAAATTGTTTTACATCATTAAGACTGTTGACCATATCTACATGATATTTTCCACGTACCCCACTTGTACGGGTCAGGCACAAAGGCCCTATTAACGTGGGACCACCCACAAACCGAAGCTCATGGAGTGGCAGGTGAAAAATTGCGTCGATCCCGTCGGCATTCCCCTCAAGGGGGGCGCCTCAGGCGCTGGGCAATAAACCCAGCCCTGCCCCTTTAAATCGAGGGGGCAGGTGTTGCCTGGGGGGATGGCCCCTGGGATCGACGCCGTTAATTATATCAATGGTCCAGAGGCCGAAGCCACTGTTGACCATATCAACATACTAATAACATGTAATTGTATTTATATATACAACAAAATAGTGGTTTACAGTGTGAACGGAAATGCTAATTTGCATATTGATATTCAAAATTTGATTTTAATAAATATATGTTTAGTATTATTGATTTCTAATTGTTTGGTTTTATCTTAATGAATATGAGCAAAAACCTCGGCGATAAATCTAAGAAGAAATAACTGTAATATTATTCTTTACTTCCTATTTTAACTAAATAGTTAAATTAGGAAAATTTACCAATGAAAGACGGGAGTAATGGAAAATGATGGAAGAGTTGGTTTCAAAGTTGTTCTATTTTTCAATCATACCCCCTCTGTTCCAAATCTTTTTATCTGCCTTCTTATTCAGTTTCATTAGCCTTTCAAATTTAACATGATATTTTATTATATTAAACTTAAATACTTGCACCCGGAGGGTGCATATATTTGCTAGTATAAATAATGATATTTGTTTACGCGTTGTATCTAAATAATTTTAACTTTGTAGCCTTGTAAATCGTAGATATAGGCAGCATAATCTGCAAAGATAGCTTTTTCAGAGATTTTCTGAATGGATGAGTAAAGCATCATTTGTGTCTGCCAATCATTTTTGCACAGTCACCCATCTCGGGGGACGGCGCAAAAATCATATATATATTTACCAATTCCTCCGCACGAGCATGATACGAGACAATGTCAATTTCTTAAGCGGAGTTGAACAGGTTTGAATTCAGAGTTTTCCTTCTCCTAGACTGGTTACCTAGCCATGGTTAAAGAACCCAGTCTGCCCTGCTATTTACCCATAGCTGGAGGGAGGGTAGGATCCATACCTTTCCCAAGGGTATTAGCGCTAAGTGAAATGCAGTTACCACGTCCGGGATTTGAACTCGGGGCGACGAGTCCATTTCCCATGACTTTAACCATTACACCAGGCGCTTCCTACATAAACCATATATGCTCTCAACAAAAACGGGAATAGTATTTTTTAAATGTTTTCTAAATGCAGAGAGACCGCCATTAAAACAGTTGTTTGATGCTTGTTTAACACAGACCTTATAAGTAAAGAGATAATATCAGTCTCCTTCTTGTATACAGCATAGTCCTTAGCTCAGTCGGTAGAGCATCCGCCTTGGAATCACAAGGTTCCTGGTTCGATTCCGACTCCGACAACTCAGCGTATGAGTAACACAGGGATCTGTGCAGTAAATAACGGAGCTGATGGTAGGGGATATCCCAGATGCAAAAAAAATCTCCTTGATCTAGCACTAGGGAAAAGGAGATAGACTCCCTCACTGTTGGCTGATACCGACTTAAGACCACCCGAACGACTTTACTTTTTTTACTTACTGCTTGTTTAACACAGACCTTCATCATCATCATCATGTCGCGCATACAACACGGGTATCCATGACAATCTTTCGCCAACCTTCCCTATCATTCATTGCACCTGGGAGCTCCTCTGCGTAGCAGCCAGCATCTTCACATAGCTAGTCAATGTAGGTCCTTGCTGGGCGCCCCACACTTGCATGTCCATGTGTTGGCTTCCACAGGAGAACGTCGCCCACGAGCTCATCCTTGCTTCTCCAGCAGTGTCCTGCATGTCTTGTCCGTCTCACTCGGAGAATTTGTGAGATGGGGGGCAGGTGACCGTACAGCTGTTTCCTTGTGGGATGCTGCTTCCATGACTTGTTCAAGACTGCGCGCAGCATTCTTGTGCAGCTCCCATCTATCTTATTCTCAAGACGCTTTGTTAGAGTCCAGGTGGTGCAGCCATATAGCATCACCGACACAACCACAGCCTGGAAGAACTGTCGCTTTAGCTTGTCAGGGAGATCGGACCTCCATATGACAGATAATCTTTTTGTGGCCGACCATGCCTTTTCTATCCGTGTATTAACATCGCTCTCTGTGGAGGAGATATTACCACCCAGGTACGTGAATTGTTCTACTGGCTTATAAGTATACAAATGATATCAACCTACTCTTTGTATAAAGTATAGTCCTTATAAGTGTATAAATATCAGTATTTAAATATCGTTTACGTCGAAATAGTACTAACAGCGATAGCCGATAGGGTCGGGTGGCGAGAAAGAATCAACGGAATCCGTGTAGTCAGCACGACTGATGATTATCATGATAATTGGTTACTTGAATTCATATAATCGCTTGAAAATTATAGGTGTTAGGAATACTTGAAAATACAAGGTGTGTCAAAAAAGTATCGAGATTGAAGCTGTATTTACCAAGATAGGAATGAAGAATGAATGGAACGTTATTTTTTTCAGTATATAAGGTGTGTCAAACAGTACAAAAATCTTGATACTTTTTTTGACACTCCTTGTATATAATTGTGTGCAAATAAACAAAAAAAACTTTATTCGTAAGTATTATTTGCTACAGCTAGAGAGAAGACCCCCCCCCTGTTGGCAGTGGGTGGCGACCCGTGATGCTAAAGGATGGAATCCTAATGGCTAAACAGTCCATGGCAGGCAACACTCCAATTAACCCTTAGTTGGACTAGACAGGCAGTCAGAGAGGCTCCCTCCAGACAATCGACCGTTTATGCCAGCCCTAGCACCGATTGCTGGTACAAGATTGTTCCAACCATTTTTATATATGTGAGAAAGTGGTAGTTGAGTCTTAGCGCTAGGGAAAAGGAGATAGACTTCCTCACTGTCTAGCTGATACCGACTTAAGACCACCCGAACGACTTTATAAGTGTATAAATATCAGTATGTAAACATTCCTGGATTACTTGGTGTTTGGTTTTCCTTATATTCAGAATCAAATTTTTCTGAAGAGATTTGTTCATAATTCTTCATATCGTTTTCTGTATTTGTTGATAGTGTAGCGTTAGTTTCATATTTGCCTGGGAGAGTTGTCTGCCCGATTTAGTTTGCTGGTGCCCGCTAGGGGGCTATAGTATTTAAGCGCCGGGTTCAAACCATTCTGCCTCTTTTCCTGTTCCAGTAACCACGAGACACATGGGGTAGATTTTGGTCTACTCCTTCTCGTTGGAGCTCCGCCCCCTTACATTACTGTAAGTTATTTACAGCATGGACTATCCCTAGTCTCATGTCTGTACTTTTTAGTATATCTTGTACCATTCATGAATGTGTGTTTATCTTTCGACATGTAACTTCGTCTTACTTATGTACTTTGTACTTTGTATCTCGTCATATCCATGTGCTGTACTATATTAAATGTTTTGTCTGTTAACCTTCGTCGGAGTCATGTATCCAATATATATAACTTTGAACCATTCTTACAATAGTTTATTAAAATTAGATACAAATTTCTTTGGATAATGTATCTAAAAAAATGACCTAATTGATAGATCATAGTCAGGTCAGAAATATTTTTCCGCATTGGCTGGAAGAGTTGGTAAAAAGTTATGATAATCCCTACTAGAATTATCTAATTCGACTTAAGTACAAAATAAATTTTCATTATCTGTATCATCAGCAGAATTAAATTCATGTGTAGAAATATAGATTTGTTCATAATTCAATGAAGTTATTTTTAGTGAGAAAATGATTAGGTCTCCATTAATTTACATTTTCACATCTTGGCCCTGTCCACATAATATATTTGTCTTTATTTGCTTTGATATTATGTGATGAATTAAGGGGTGCTACAGAACTGTCTATTAATCCAATTATAAATACTAGCAAATATATGCACCCTCCGGGTGCAAGTATTTAAGTTTTAATGTAATAAAATATCGTATTAAATTAGAAAAGGCTAATAAAACTAAATAAGAATGCAAATAAAATGATTTGAAACAGAGAGGGTATAATCGAAAATTAGAACAACTGAAACTTATTCTTCCATCACTCCCGTCTTTCATTGTTATTTTTTCTAATCTAAGTATTTAGTTAAAAGAGAAGTAAAGAATAAAATGACAGTTATTTTTTCTTGTTAATGGATTTTATTTAAGATTCATTGAAGAGATTTTTACTTATATTCATTAAAATAAAACTAAACAGTTAAAAATCAATAATACTAAGCACATATTTAATAAAATCACATTTTTAATATCAATATGCATATTAGCCTTCTAGTTCACACTGCAAACCACTATTTTGTTGTATATATAAATATAATTGCATGTTGTTAATATGTAGATATGGCCAACAGTATTAATAATGTAAAACAATTTTATTAATAATTGAGATTTAAATTAAATTAATATAATGAAGAATGTGATGTCAATAACTAAGGAAATTGTAACTTGAGTAGTAATATAGTTTCGGTTACAGACAGAAAAACTCACAATCTCCATTATAATAAGATATAAAATCTTTCACGTGGAAATGTTTAATATACTTATAAGGATATTTGAAGCGACTTGAGAATAAGCTACATGGGAGCTGCACGAGAATGCTACGAGCGGTCCTGAATAAGTCGTGGAAGCAGCACCCCACAAAAAAGCAACTGTACGGTCACATGCCCCCCATCTCACAAACCATAAGACTAAGACGGGCTAGACATGCAGGACACTGCTGGAGAAGCAAGGACGAGATCGTAAGTGACGTACTACTGTGGAAGCCAGCACATGGGCACGTTAATGTGGGCCGCCTCAAGGACCTACATTGACTAACTATGTAGGGATGCTGACTGCTGCGCGGAGAAGCTCCCAGAGTCGATGAATGATAGGGAAGGTTGGCGAGAGGTCGTCATGGATGTCCGTGCAAATTGCGCGACATGATGATGATGATATATTTATAATAATATACTTGTTTAGTCAGTTAGTAAACAAGGAGTAGACGGAATATTTCGGTATAAAATTTTAAAAACTCGTTTTATTTATCACACCACCCTCTCAGCTGGGGCAGTAGAATACACAAACTGCACCTCTGAAGATGGGTAAGACCCCCCCCCCCAATAGGGCCACCTGTAGGCTGTGGGTGGAGATCCGTAATGTTTGAGGGCAGGATTGTGGTGGCTATGCGGTCTGTGATCCGGGTACTATGTGGTCTTTAAAACATGAAGTACACCACTTCAGTCCTTACTTGGAGAGGCCCGAACTGTTCAATCGACTGGTCATGTCAAGACCAAGTAACAATACTATACCCTATTGTTCAAATTGCTCTCATGCCAAACATTCATCCCTTTTTATCATGTTAATGCTGGAAGGCGGTGGCTGATGGTCAACCACCACTATTTCCTGATATATATGAAGTTAATGAAATTATTTCTACAAATTTACCTAATGAAAGATCAAACACAAAAATCATTTTTAACAATTTATCAATACACATGAAGTTAAGAAAATCATATATATATATATATATATATATGACTCTCTCGTCGATTTTCGACGCATGAGTGTTAATCCAGAGAACAACCAACACAGTGATTTGTTTATAGGCTTGTGTAGGACCATTGAAGGCTTGTGTAGGACCATTCCACACTTTTTGGCACAGTCGATAGGAAAGAATTGGTGCATCAAGGAATGTTACGAACCCAATCAACGACTGACCTCAGAAATTTTAAATTCAGAGTTATCCCTCTCCAAGATTAAAGAGCCAAGTCTGCCCTAGTATTTAACCCATAGCTGGAGGGAGAATATATGGATTCTCCCCTTTCCCAATGGTATTAGCGTATATATATATATATATATATATATATATATATATATATATATATATAGGGTCATCCACAGACACGTGTTTAGACTTATCAAGTCACTTCAGTGTGGTTAAACATTCTATAAGCTACCTACAGCCGGATTGAACTCCGGTCGGTTGGGTGTATTTATTAGGCTGTTTATATATTTTAACTGTTTTAATACACACATCGCTTTATTTAAATCACAGATATCCATTATAGAATTTATATATATATATATATTATTATTTATTATTATTATTATTATTATTATTATTAAATTACCATTTAACTCATTTAAACCTGTTTTTTTAAATTTTTATCTTATATATATATATATATATATATATATATATATATATATATATATATAATATATATATATATATATACAAGCTTTGGTATTAAATAACCCACAGTAGTTGATATGTTATTAAATACCGACTAACCAACTCTCCTATTTATCACAAAATACAAAAATACAATTTGGTCCTCAGCTTAAAGCCCAAGACACGTTACACAAGTAGCACCCCCCCCCACGGCCAAGGCAGGTTACAGGGTGGGATCAAGACTGATAAAGTCAATGGGAGGAACAAGAAAATCCTAAACATTGAATGACCTAACTACACACACACGCAAACACACACACTCATATATATGTGTATATGTAAATACACATATATAGGCTTTGCCTCGGTAAATAGTGACACTTTATAAACTAGCGGGACCTGTGGATATACCACAATATGATAATTTAATTATTACAACGTTTGATATGTTCTTGCAAATAGTTCAATTTGTAAAAAATATAATAATCTTGATTTAACCCTCTCCACTCTTTCTTAAAAGAAGGGTTGTAAAATATTTACATTGATTTACCAATAAAAATCTGTTTTGATTGGTTTGGTTTGTTTTGTTTTACGGCATATCAACCACAGTGGGTCATTTAATGCTGATAATGTTTTGAAATAAATCAATTCTTAATGGATAATACAATTTTTTTATAAATACATTTTTCTATTTAACCCATAGATGGGACCCTAACAGGTACTACCACTCCGGGTCAGAGTGAACCAGGGAGCAATGGTGATGAAGGGGTGCTCCACATTCCCCAAACCTCCAAAACTAGAACCTCACCATCAGATAGAGTTTAACGTCATTCCCAGGACATGTAGACCCGCAGCCACCGCCTTCTAGCACCCAATATGATAAAAAGGGATTGGGGCTTGCCATAAGGGCAATAGGGTTGGGAAAATCATATAGGTGCTAGGGCTTGACGTGACCAGCCGATTGATCGGGGGGGGGCTCTCAGACAGCCCGTCTAGCCCAAGATAGGGCCAAAGTGGAGTATTGCATGTCATGAACTGCTCATCCACCTGGGCTCTATCATTAAGCATCACGGGTCGCCACCCACGGCCAACAGGTGGCCCCATTGGGGGAGTCTTACCCCTCTGCAGAGGTGCAGTCGGTGCATTCTAACGCCCCAGGCGACAGGCGGTAAAAATCTGTGGCAAGGCGTTTAAAATATCTACATTAATTTGCCGACAAAAAAATGGCAAAAACACGACTCGAAAAATATGAAAGTTAGATCGGAAACTCGCCCGACGCTAGTTTCAATAAAACATAGCACACATTACGGCAAGAGGCCGGACAACATAAGACCAAAATTACTAAAATATATTTCGTAATTCACAATTTCAATATTACAAATAAGACAAACGTAATTTTTAAAAAAATTCATTTTAATTTTTTCGTTGGGCATTTAAGCGACGCAAGATCATTTGGAATATTTCAAATGGGATGAAATAAAATGGCACAAATAATAAATCTGCGCAGATTTCTTATTTGTCCCAGATAATAGGGATTTACATTCTTGCATTGCATCTTGAACGATTTAAACGATCTCATTTTTAAACAGAGGGTGTTGCAGGATGATAAAGGACGGAAGATTTAGGAACACGTGTATTAATATATAGATAAGTATGTAAGAAAGTTTTATAGAAAAACAACAAGATGTTTTTCTATAAAACTTTCTTACATATTGTCGGATTCAATATCCATTTTTACCTTCATAGATAAGTATGTATTCAAAAATGCTATAAGGAATATATATATATATATATATATATATTATTATAATGGAGATGTCTGTAACCGAAACTATATTAACTATTCAAGTCACAATTCCCTTTGTTATTTACGTCACATTCTCCATGATTTTATTTTTTATTTAAACCTCAATTATTAATAAAATTGTTTACATCATTAAGGCTGCTGACCATATGTACGTACTAATAACATGCAATTGTATATATATACAACAAAATAGCGGTTTACAGTATGAATGGGAAGGATAATTTGCATATTGAACTTTAAAATTTGATTTTAATAAATATATGCTAAGTATTATTGATTTCTAATTGTTTGGTTTTATCTTATTGAATATGAGCAAAAATCTCGGGGATAAATCTTAAAAGAAATAAATTAACAAGAAAAAATAACTGTAATATTATTCTTTACTTCCTATTTTAACTAAATAGTTAAATTAGGAAAATTTACCAATGAAAGACGGGAGTAAGTGCAAATGATGGAAGAGTTAGTTTCAACGTTGTTCTATTTTTCAATCATACCCCCTCTGTTCCAAATATTTTATCTGAATTCTTATTCAGTTTCATTAGCCTTTCTAATTTAACATATTTTATTATAGTAAAACTTAAATACTTGCACCCGGAGGGTGCATATATTTGCTAGTATATATAATATACCAAACTTATTGGTAAATCCTCGCGGTGAGAAAAAATATACTACCAAACATCAACCGGGAGAAAAAATTTTTGGAAAAAAGAAAAGACCAAGATAATCGTACCACAAAAAATAATCTATTTGTACAATATTTTGGTCAAAAGAAAAAACAATTTATATGCATATATATATATAAGATATATATATTCATATAAAACCGCCAGGAGACTAAAGCTAATAAGTAAAAAGTGCTCAATGCCTAAGTAGAGCAAATAATAAAGATACATCTAATGAGTCAGACGAACATACTAAAAGTTTCGCTTAATGTTCTTCAGGGCTAAGATCTGACTCTTAGCACTGAAGAGCATTAAGCGAAACTTTTAGTAGGTTCGACTGACTCATTAGATGTATTATATATATATATATATATATATATATATATATATATATATATATAGAGAGAGAGAGAGAGAGAGAGAGAGAGAGAGAGAGTTCAATATCATTGATAGAGTATGTATATCTAAATTAGTGTAGTAAATACATAAATTAAATGGCGCTTTTAAATGACATATAATAAAAAGTATCGAGACTAAAGCTCTAGATTTGTTTAGATTTTAAAATCAAAGGTTTTTTTTTTTGTTTGTTTAATGACATATCAACCTTTGTGGGTTATTTAATGCTAAACCTATCCTCATAGAAGAACACTGGTGGTTTTATTTAACCCATAGCTGTGGAAATGTGGGGGGTCAATAACTTTCACAGTCCAAAAGTGAATGTAATAGCGTGACTGGAGTTCGAACTTGCTTATTACGATGTTGCATTCGAGCACGTTAAGCACCACGCCATGGGCAATATTTAGTAAATTTAGAATTCCTTGTGGCATTGAAATATCTTTATGTTAGTTTACAAAATGTATATATTTACCAACCCCTCCGCACGAGCAGGATGCGACACAAGGTCAATTTCTTAAGCGGAGTTCAACAGGTTTGAATTCAGAGTTTTCCTTCTCCTAACCAGTTGCCTAACCAAGGTTAAAGAGCCCAGTCTGCCCTACTATTTACTCATAGCTGGAGGGAGAGTAGGATTCATACCTTTCCCAATTGTATTAGCGCTAAGTGAAATGCAATTAGCACGTCCAGGATTTGAACTCGGGGCGACGATAGTTTACAAAATGTATCATTTCATTATGAAAATAGAGTATAGTTTGGTTTGGTTTGATTTTTTAATAGCATATAAAAACTCAAAGTCATCCTTTTAGAGAAACAGTACTCAATAACTGAGAGTTATGGGGAATTCATTCTTTTCGCAAGGGCATTAGTTCAAAAGTGTATGTAATAGTGCGACTGGAGAGTTCGAACTCGCATACTAAGATATCGCAGTCCAACACGCTAGCAACTACACTGTGGGGATTCGTTTTTAAAATTGAAACGAAGTCGTGTGCCCACACGTTCATCTTACATGAGGTTAACATACAGGAGGCGCTCATTGTGTAATGGTTATGACGTAGAAAATTGGCATGGCGACACGAGTTCAAATACTGGACGGGGTTGGTTGCATTTCACAGCGTACTAATACCCTTGGGAAAGGTATGAATCTAACTATTATCCCACCAGCTATAGGTAAAAAATACTGGGCTCTGATATAGCAATCGGTCTAGGAAAATAAAAAAACTGTGAATTCAAATCAGTTAAAATCCGCTTAAAAATTGACCTTATGTCAGATCCTGTTGGTGCAGACATAATCGACAGAGTTGGCTTTTTTCGATGTCAGCCCTACAATGATGGAGTGTATCCTATTTTCTCTACCGCTATGTTTTAGCGCACAGATCAGATAACTCAAGCTGTGCTATTCATGCGCTGAGTTGGTGAGGATCAGTATCGAACTCAAAACCTTGTGATTCCTACCGATTGAAGTACATATATGTACATAACAATGTTATATATACATATATATATATATACATATACATATGCAGGGTATCGGGTTAGCTCAGTCGGTAGAGTGTTCGGCTAGAAACCACAAGGTTCCTAGTTCGATACCGGTCCTCGCCAACTCAGGGATCTGTGCGGTAACGTAAGGAGCTGATGGTAGGTGTGGCGCTCCACCTCAGATGCTAAAACAATCTCTTCGGTCTAGCGCTATTGAAAATGGGATAGACTCCCTCGCTGACTGGCTGATACCGACTTTAGGCCGCCCCGTCGACTTTACTATATATATATATATATATATATATATGAAGAGATGGAAAACGTCAAAACACGGTTTCTGTAGATGACTATTATATATATATATGTATATATATATATTGTTTATATAGTTTGATGTACTAACAATTAAAGAGTGCTTAATATCATTGATAGACTATGAATATCTACGTGAGGGTAGGAAAGACATTCATTCATCGAGTTTCTCGCCCATGCAATTTACAAACCCAGCATATATATATATATATATATATATATATATATATATATATATATATATATACCAAGACACCTTTAACTTCATGTGCATAGACATTTATTCCTTCATATATATATATATATATATATATATATATAAAGTATCCATATATTTAAAATTATATATATATATGACTGTGTATACATGCGTATATATGTGTTCCCGTGCATGTTGTGCTCAAAATGGTTTGAGCTGATAGAATTCGTCTGTTGGATGATTAGTTCCCACCCCAAAACACCCACAGAAACACCCACGCAGAAAAACGTAAATAGAAATTAACCACCCCATATTCTCTTCATCTTTCTCTTTGGTCACTCTTGACCTTTTCATCTACTTTCACTTTCGCTTTCTCTGTTCCTCCTTTTTTTTTCTTTCTCCCACGCATCTGTCTCCCTCCCACGTGCATTTAGGGGGTTAGCTACCTAGAGACAATTAAGATGTCTTATCTTGTAGATAAAATGCTTTCTAATTGGCCCACGCTTTTCTTTAAGAACAATTTCTTGACGTCAAAAACGTCAAGTATCACAGACATAAATACCGACCCAAAGACGCTGAGCCGAAAACTGACATGAGCAAGTTCGTGGCCAAGGTTCTTGTGCGTAGTGGTGACCAGATGACCCGTCATGCCCGAGCTGGAGACCCCGAACAAATGCCAACGTCGCTGTGAAAAAATAATAATAACAAGTAACAAACGAAATGAAACAGCTTCTAATGCGTTTTGTACTTGTGGGAGTTTTCTCGATTGTACAGATCTCAAAGGACATTATTGTTTTTCTCGATTTGGCCATCAAAAAAGAACTCAAAAGAAGACGGACTGGCGAAGAACAAATGGACAAAACAGAAGAATATGAAGGAACGTAAAAGAAACTAAAAAAGTTTAAATGAAAAAAAAACTGCACTTACAAAATGCACAAGTATATATGAAATGCGTTATATCGGATACAGCCTTTTTATATCCACATATCCATACATACACAGTCACACAAACATGCTTCGCGTAACGGTTATCGTCGTAACGAAAGGAACCGAAGACCAAATATTGGACGAAGCCGTTTGCGTTTGAATCCATGCTAATGTACTTGGGTGTAGGCATGAATCCAGCACTCCCTTCCCAGCTATGATTAGATAGTAGGAAATACTGGACTCTTTAGGGTTGATACGACAACCAATCGAGGAGAAGGAAAACTCAAATTCAAACCAACTTTACTTCGCTAAAATAATTGACCTTTGTGTCACGTCCTTCTCGTGGTGGCGGTTGAGTAAACTCACACACACACACACACACACACACATACACACACTTACACCCTCGAAATCTCTGTCTCTGTCTCCGTCTCTCTCCCTCTCTCTCTCTCTCTCTCTATATATATATATATATATATATATATATATATATGAAAATACATATATCTACACAAAGAATTATAAAACTGATTATTAGCAAGCGCTGTTGACCCTATGCCTACTCTAACCTTATATTCTTTAACTGATATTGAGTATAATTTAATTATAAATATAGCAAACTATAATTTGTAATCTTCAAATTTTTATGTACAAATATATTTTATCCGCTACTTAGAGTTTCACGCTTTTTAACTCACTGAGGATCACGAAACTCGGAAAAGTAACGTCTAAAAGAACTTTGCAGCATTCCTTAGATATTTTCGTTTTAGAATTTTCACTATATATATATATATATATATATATATATATATATATATATATATATATATATATATATAACATTTTCTGATAAGTCGTTGTCGATTTCTAGTACTACTTTAGAATTTTTTGAACTAACAATAACAATATGTATATCTAAGAAAAATAATATAATATATATAATAATATAATACTGAATCGAACATAGGACATTCGGTCATGCGATGTAAGTAGCCTTTTTTTGTCATATCTACTATCTACTATATTTTGTTATATCTATTTCATATCTTTTTTGTCATATCTAATATCTACTATCTTTTGTTATATCTATTTCATTTCTGAGACGAACATTTTTTATAGATATACAATAAGGCTAACGTTGCCGGTTAGCGAAAAAATTCAAGTTTGATAACAAATACTATCGTAATGAATAAGGGCGTTCCATCATAGTGTAATGGTTAGCAAGCTACTCTCGCAGATTGATTATTATTAAATAGCAAGTTCGATCCTCGCAGAATGTCCCGTAGTTGTGATCTTGTGTTACATACTACCCGTGGCGAATGTCTCGGATAAATATCTACTATCGTAGTCGATATTAACTAGAAAATTTATTGACAAACCAATCGATTATTAAATAAAAGATTAAAAACAAGTTATTGATAATTAAGATGTATAGATATCACATTTTGTGTACCTCTCAGAAATTACAATGAGTTCTCGTAATTTCTCACTTAGTACAGAGATGTATTTATTTATTTGTTTAATGATATATCATCCTTTGTGGGTTATCTAATGCCAAAGCCATCCTTGCAGAAGAAAGTGGTGGTACTATTCTACCCATAGCTAGAGGGGATGGGAGATTCATACTTTTCCCAAGGGTATTAGTCCCAAAGTGAATATAATTTTTACCCATAATAATTACTATCAGTTAATATAATCTGATTGTTACGTTCTTAATTTTTTTTCCTATTTGGTTCGATTTGTTTGTTTAAAGGCATAACAATCTTTGTGGGTTATTTAATGACAAAGCCAGTAGTGGTACTATTTAACCACAGCTGGAATTAGCTGGAATTTTAGGTATAAAGCTATGTGAAAAAGATAGATAGATAGATAGATAAATAGATAGATATTTGTAATAACGTGCTTTATTTCTTTTTTAATCAGATTTTTAGGGCATAAATCAGCTCACTCCATTGAGAAAAAATCGCTACTTTTGTCAAGTTATATAGATAACTATTCATAATTTTTCTAGCCAAGTAAACAAACAGATAGGCAAATCATCTTTAAATATAAAGATGAATAAAAGTATATATATATATATATATATATATATATATATATATATATATATATGAGAAGTAAATACACAAGCGATGTGTTTTTGATGTGAATTTTTTTAGCCGACAATATTTGGGAGAATATGTGCTTAATTGAAGTCGTATCTAATTTTGAAAGTTAATTAATAAATAATTAATTAATTAGGCGGGCGTACCTATTTAAATGTAAGGCTAAATAAATCGAGAAAAATCAATCTCTGTATGTGCATTTCGGCCTATTAGGCATAAAAATATATATATATTTATTTAGGCAGTAGATTCTCTTTTAAAGGTGTTTTTTTTTTGAAATTGACAGACAAGGATTTTATGCTTAGCTTTTTATTCAGATTCTCTTTTTCGCAAACGAGACATCGCAACTGTGGTTGTAGGCAAACTACCCAAACTTTCTGTTAGTGTAGTCCGAGTACGGAAACTTTCGACCATGTACATATATATATATATATATATATATATATATATATATATATATATATAAAGTGCGTGTATGTGTGTGTATTTACCAACCACTCAACACGAGTAGAATATTCAATTTTTAAATATAGTTCAAAGTTTTCCTTCTCTTAGACCGGTTGCCATACTAAGGTTGAAGAGCCCAGTATGTCCTACTATCTTGCACATAAACTGGAATGAGAATAGTTGGATGCATACCTTTCCCAAGGGTCTCGGCACTATATGAAATGCAAACAATCACGTCCAGGATTTGAACTCGGTTCGCCGTGTCCATTTTCTACGACAATAACCATTACATAACGAGTGTCTCCTATCCACGCGTAGAGGACGAATTTTGAAGGTAAAAAAAAAATGGTGACTCGATCCATACATGAGTAATAAAGACTGTAATTCAAACATGATGAGAAGTTGGATTAATAGTCGACTTGTACACGAGAACCACTTGTATACAATATCGACTCGTACACAGGTATATATATTAAACCAATCGAAATTTTCCTTTTTTTGTTTAATTTCTATTCCGGTTTGTATTGCTGTATCTGATTGATTCATCTTAACGGTATGTCAACCTGTCTAGGGTTATTTTATACCAAGAGCTTAGAGAACCCCGTTCATTGTACTTTTTTGTGTTTTTTGTGTTGTTTTTTAATATTTTTTTGCCCAGTCTTGTCGAATACTAATAATTTTAAAACTGATCTCTT
>CM042167.1:18994965-19008736 GCA_023376005.1 Doryteuthis pealeii
TTTAAAAATCACATGAAGGAGATGAACAAGAATGTGTTGACAATCACAAAGGTGGTCCCCTAAGGTTTTGAATATATTTTAAATTCACACACACACACACACACACACATATATATATATATATATATATATATATATATATATATATATATATGAGTAAGAAATAACAAAAGACTTAGAGATTCAGCATTATATATTTTTAAACGCACGGTATATATATATATATATATATATATATATATATATATATATATATAGACAACGTGTTTCGACGTATCACGTCTCTTCAGTGTGGCTAAATATTTGATGGAAACCCGGTCGATTTATCATCAATCAGGCTTCTTAATATATATATATATATATATATATATATATATATATATATATATATATATAGAAGGCATTGTTCATCTAAACCAAACATAACAGGATTTTATCATTTCTAGACAAAATTATCCAATAAAATCGGATATTATTTATTATGCTTTATTACCGAGCTCTACAGCATTATACATATATATATATATATATATATATATAGTTGAATGAAGTGACAAATAAAACTATCAACGCTCTATCACAGATATTGAGCACTCTTCTAATAACACTGTACGTTGGATTACTATTACTTTTTCTAGTATACTAGTACCAACCATACACATTATATATATATATATATATATATATATATATATATATATGATAAGAATTATAGCAATATATAGGTAATAGAGATTGGAACTTACCTCCGCCATTTCGATAACATATATAGGGGAATCTCCACACATTGCCCAAGTCGACGGCAAACCCGATAACGGACAGGAGAAAGTCGGCCTTTTTACCCCATGTTTCACGTTCTTCCTCCTTTGGCTTCTCGATTATCTTCAACGATCCATCCCCGACCGGAACGGGTGCTGTTGGGGTGGGAGCCATTTGTGACCGTTGTGCGGCCGGTATTACCAACCACAACGTGGAACGAGACGTTGGTGATTGTTGTGTTCCAGAGTATAACTAAACTTTGACGTTCGGTGAGAAACGCTGACAACAACAATGAATAATAACAATTATATCGACAACGGCGAGGAACCCGGGGATCGATGACGACGGCGTATGAAAGTGAAAGGGGAGAGAGAGAGAGAGAGAGAAAGAAAAAAAAAGAAAAAAAAAGGGGGAAATGAAAGAGGTTGAGAGAAAGTCTGTAGTTAGGTGGGAGCTAGAATCAAGGAAGAAAACAAAAGAAAGGAGTGAAACAACAGCTGAAGAAGTCTGCACTTGGATACTTTCTTTTCTTCTTTTTTCTTTTTTCTTTTCTTTTTTTTTTTTGCGGGAAAAAAAACTGAAGAATTTAGCTAGCCTATAATAAAAAGGCTGCGATCAATGCCTCTTATGTCTCTGTAGAAAAGACTCGCGTAGTCGTTAATAATATGAAACGGAGAAAGACAATGACACCCAGTCGTCTAATAATGGGTAATTCTGATGTTGGTGTTGGTGATGTTGTTGTTATTAATATCATTAAGAATATAATTAGGTCTTAATGGCAGTGGTGTTCCCGTGACAGTGACGGTGTGGGGGGAAATAGCGGACCTGGTAATGGTCAGACACCCAGGGCTAAAACAGTGACCCGTGCATTTGAAAGTGTGACGCTCTACGGTCGAGTTTTGCCACACCACACATTTGCTGAAAAGCGCGTCGGTCAGGGCCCGCTTGTAGTCTCTCTAAGAGGAAAATAACTGTTGGATGTAAAGACGAGATATGGTGACAGTGGTGGTGACTTCGAACGCTGTGATGGTGGTGGTGGTGGTGCTGCTAGTGGTGGTGGTGGTGGAGTAGGAGGTAGAGAAGGAGGAGGAGTAGGAGGAGGAGACAATATCTTGTTCTAACTTGTCTAACCTGTACAACACAAAAGAACCTACAACTGCTCCAGAGATTGAAAGAAAGTTAGATTGATAGATAAAAAAAGTTGTAAAAAGTTTGTTTTTTTAAATGTGATTAATAAAGTTGTTAATAATTATTATGGTAATTATATGTTCAGAGTAGAGGAGGAGGAGGAGGGGAGGAGGAGGAGACATCGACCGAGCGAAAGAGAAAAGAGGGGAAGGAGGGGATTGAGGTCTTGAAAGTGAAAGTTAGTAATGTGGACGGGGAAAATGTTAAGGGTGAGAGAGAGGAGAGTAGAGTTGAGTTGAAGAGAGAAGAGAGAGAGAGAGAGAGAGAGAGAGAGAGAGAGAGAGAGAGAGAGAGAGAGAGAGAGAGAGAGAGAAAGAAAGAGGTAAGGTCTGTATGTGTGTGTGTGTGTGTGTGTGTGTGCGGGCTTTCTTTTTTTTCCCTGTAGAATGAAAGAAACTGAAAACAATAGTGTGTGAAAGAAAATGAGGAAGAAAAAGAAGAGAAAGTTAGGGTATCAGAAAGAACAAAAAAAAAACGCGGATATTACAAGTTTAACAAAATATGGGCGTTTCTGAAGAAGAAGAAGAAGAAGAAGAAGAAGAAGAAGAAGAAGAAGAATTGAACAATACGAAAGAGGAGAGAAAGTTGAAAAGTGTGCGCGGGAAGAGAAGGGTTTAATTCATACGGACGAACGGACGAATGTATACAGGTCGTCTGCGCCGGTATGAACCAATCGAAACGTTAGGAAGTAAAATGGAGAGACAAGAAGTTAAAAAGAACGCCTAGGACAACAACAGGAGACGACTGCCACTGCCTGGTCACTTGTTCCTGTCATTACTACCGTTCTAGTTGTTGTTTCTTACTTGTGACAGTATTTCATGTTATTACGACTACTGTCGCTGCTGCTGCTGTCTTCATCGTTGCCTCTTTCGTTTTGTAACTTTCTTACACGATTATTAAAACTTATAAGTACTTACTAAAAAACACACATTACCTTTCTTGTATATTACTACCTTTATTCGAAAGTAAAAAGTACTTATAATAGCTATGTAGCTGTGTGCAAATTATCGCTGGCTCTAAAAAAGGGTAATCACAGGAAATTCTTCTAAAAATTCTATAAAATAAACTAACAATCCGATTTTAATAAAACTTTCGGTATATGAAGTAATAAAAGACGAACTTTTATTGTAAATAAATGCTTACTAAATTGAAAAGGCTAATAATTTTTTTCGTTAGTTTTTGTTTCGCGCATTGATCCCCCCAACAAAGATCTTTTCTTTTTTTTTAGGATATAAATGATTTTTACATTTTTGGAAAGATAATTTAATGACGGAACATATGTAAAAAAAACTAAATCGCTACTAATTCAGTTTTGGTAATAGGTCATCTTTAACATTAAAACTTAAATCTCGTAAATAAGAAAAAATATGGATCTTTTTTTTTTCTTTTTTTTTCTAAATTGTTAGGTTATTTTCTAAAGAATGTTATATTAAAAGTTCCAATTGTCTATTTGTTTATTTTTTTTTTCAGAGATTTTAAAAAATTTATAAAATGTAAAATAAATACTTTTCTTTAGTGGATATCATATTTATTGATCAAAGAAAATATTGTATAAAAAATATCTAGCTAAAAATAATGGCATAACATATTTCGGTTTTTATTTATTTTTTTTTAATTGAAAATAATGTTTGAATTACAAATTTTCGTCATTTTTATTAATGGGGGGCGCTAAGGGATATAAAAAATCTGATTTTTGGGTATTGTTGTTGTTGTTATTTTTTGCTTCAGCGATAATAGATTCAAATCCGTGAGTATATAATTATACTTTGTAGAACTCAAGCAAACAGTGTTTGAAGAAATTTATTATTTTATTTGTTTGAAAACATATTACGTATAATTCTCCATACAAAAAATAGTGCACACGTCAAGATGCGATAATTTTTGTCAACAAAGATTAAGAAATGGCGGTATTTTACGGGAATTTACTTTTAAATGCAAAAATTTAGGTTTTATGTAAGAGAAATTTGTTTTTTTCTTTTTTATAACACATAAACGTGGAATTGTTCTTTATATTAAACGTAAAATAAAACATTAAAAAGTTAATTTTCCATTTTTTATTGACGTTTTAAAATATTTTTTAACAATCTCCGTGCGTATTAAAACCCGCGTTTTGCACATCCCTATATAATAAAGTCTAAGTAAGTAGTTTTTTTTAAATTTTGTTTTATTTATTCATTTAAAAAAATACTTCTTCCTTCAGTCAAAACATTATTACTTTTGAATGATTATGATGTTTCGGACTATTGTCCTCATCTTTATTGTGTATAAACACACACGTTCAGGCCCGTGTATAAACACATGTTCAGAGTCCATGGTTACAGTGGTCTGAACGTTATGTTTATACACAATAAAGATGAGGACAACCGTTTCAAAATATCAGAATTATTCATATCAAGCCTCATTTCATAAATACACATACCAAGTATTACTTTTATTTCTTTAGATTCAGATTCACCTTTCCTCCAGATATATTCACCTTACCTCCAAATATATTCACTTTTCCTCCAGATATATTCACCTTACCTCCAAATATATTCACTTTTCCTCCAGATATATCCACCTTTCCTCCAGATATATTCACTTTTCCTCCAGATATATTCACCTTTCCTCCAGATGTATTCACATTTCCTCCAAATATATTCACCTTTCCTCCAGATATATTCATTTTTCACCTTTCCTCCAGATATGTTCACCTTTCTTCGAAATAAGAATCCTTTTAGTTAAATTATTTTACATTTTGAATTATAAGTAATTTACCCCTGAAATACTATCTTTATTTGTATAAGTAAAGTAAACAGTATCATTGTGTAGCCCCAAACTAGCGTAAAAGTCCGAGAGGTGCAACCATACAATAGTACTGAGACAACTGTAGTTTGGAAGAATTCTCGTTTTATATTATCAAAGGTATTCATAAGTACTTTTTCAAATTTATTATATTTATATTTTTTCAAAATATTTATTCATCATCACCATCATCATATCGTGCTGACAGCACGGATTCCTATAACTTACCCCCCTCTCTCTCTCTCTCTCTCTCTGTCTCTCTCTCTCTCTCTATCTATCTATTTCTTCACCCGGTTATCACTCCTGACAAGTGCTCTGTGCCGCATCCAGTATCCGTACAGTGCTTATCAATGTAAGTGTTTGCTGGTCGGCCCTCACTGGTGTATCTATGCGCACAGGAGAACGCTACTTTAGAGTTCGTCCTTACTTCTCAAGCAGTGTCCAGCATGTTTTGTTTATCTTACTTGGATGGTTTGTAAGGATGGGGGGTAAGTGGCCGTACAGTTGCTTTTTTTTGTGGAACGCTGCTTTTTTATGGGATACTGCTTTTTGTGGGGTGTTGCTTTTTTTTTGGGGGGGGGTGCACTGCTTAACGGATTTGTTCAAGACAGCACGCAGCATCCTCGTGCAGTTTCCATTTAGCCATTTCTCCAAGCGTTTTGGTAGAGTCCAAATAGCACAGATATACAGTAGCACTGACACGGCTACAGCTCGGAAAGTCTCAAGAGATCAGATTTCCATATCAACCTGTCAATACTTTTATTTAAAGTCTACGTACTTTAAATTTGTATTTATAAACGCCTTTCTTGTATATGAACGTACTTTAATTACGAGAATACAAAGTTTGACACGAATGGGTTGGAAAGGTGATTCACTGGGAATTATGCAAAATACTAAATTTTGACCATACAACAAAATATGGTATATGCATGAATCAGAATCTGTTCTTGTGAATGAAACATAACATTCTCTGTGACTTTGAGATAAAGATGGATCGCTTTATCCCAGCCAGAAAACCAGATCTAGTATTGATTAACAACAACAACAACAACAACAAAAAAGAAATGGTAGATTTTGCAGTTCCAGCAGATCACAGGGTGAAGATTAAGCTTAGAAAAAAGACGAGAGGAACTGGAAATCAGAGGAAGAATTGAGACCACCTAGACAACAGCATTATTGAAATCGGATGGAATATTCAGGAGAGTCCTGGAGACCTGAGGAGACTTGTTGTCACTCGAATTCCTGTGAAAACTATCAGCTAAGGCTGATGTGAAAAACTATTCTATTAATAATGGAGATTCGCTTCCAGTTTTTGTCTGTAACAAAAATTACGTCACTGCTTACGTCACATTACCCAAAATCGCGTCATAACTTAGAATGAATACACTCAAAATTTGAACATGCAGCATTAGACAGTCCTCATTGGGTTTTTTAAAACAAGTTTTAATAAATACATGACTGGTATTATATATCTATATATAGTTTGTTTTATTTTAATACATATTTAAAGTTTACATTTCAAATTGTTTTATTTTTTAATCCTTTAATGAATTTGATGATTTTACTTACTTAGAATACAAACTCGCTGACATTGAATTGTTTACTCCCACCCCTCAGGCAATATGTTTCAAAAATGTATTTTCCATCGCCCGAGGGCGTTTTTTATTTTATACTACTACTACTACTAATAATAATAATAAATGATTAAATTGATTTATATTACATCCAACACGAAATATTATACATCACCATGGCCACCAAACACAAATACGCTCCTTCATACGCACATACACACGTGCACTCCCGCGCTAGGATACAGTCATAACATCACAGGCAACACGCATTTTCAAGCACACGCGCATGACAAGATACGCACACGTACAAGCAAAAAAACGGCATTCACGTAAACATGCAATACCGAGAATACAGCTATATAAAAAATACCATCATTTTCAAAAAAATGAAATAATTTAAATAGAAATGCCATTACTAGACTACTTCAGTTCCAGTGATCTTTTGAAAAAGAGATTTTATCTCGAAAATTCAAGAATAAAATACAGGTTAACACCCAACACCATTGTTACCGTATTATTATTTTTTCTTTACACCTGCATTGTGATAGCCTTCAAATTCAACCTCCAAAACAATATATACATAATGCTTCAAGCAAATTATAAAACTCTCTTAACTTTAAAAAAAATAATGTCCAAATTTTGGAATAATAGTATAAACCAATTAATATAATTTAGATTTTTCGAGTTATCCTCACCTTTATTATTATATACGCCATGTTTCGGCTGGTGTGCTCTCCAACCTTCTAAGTCTTTTTATATGATATACACAAGTATAATAAATAGTAAATAAAGTTAGGTAAAAACTTGATTATCTTAACTAAAAGTCTTTGTTTAGCCATTAGCAAGGCTATGTGAAAACACGGTTGGGTCAGACTAACGTTAAATTAGACCAAGTCATGTATACAATGACCTATGTTTTTTAACTATTAGTCTTGGATTGTTAACACTTATATCATTATATTACTGTTTTGAAAGTATACATAAACATAAACAAAATACTTGACAACCGATTGATAGTCACGTTACTATGTAAACTCAAGTCACTAAGTCAAAAGAAGTTGTGATGTGTTGGATCCCAAGTCATTTTGAAATAACGGGAAATGACAAAGCAGATTCAGTTGTAAAATATGTCATGAAATTTACGAAAACTTCAAGGTCCCATATACAGATCTAAAGATCTCTAAATGGAGGCGCGTGGTCTAATGGTTAGAGTCGTAGGAAATGGACTCTTCAACGCGAGTTCAATTCCCGCACGAAGCTGTTGGAATTTCACATGGTGCTAATATCATTGGGAAAGGTATGAATCCAATTCTCCCTCCAGCTATGGGTAAATAGCAGGGCAGACTGGACTCTTTAACCATGGTTAGGTAACCAGTCTAGAAGGAAAACTCTGAATTCAAACCTGTTAAACTCCGCTTAAGAAATTGACTTTGTGTCGCATCCTACTCGTGCGGAGGGGTTGGTAAAATATATATACAGATCTAAAGAACTAAATAAAAATATTTAACAAGCAAAAATAACAACAACGTTGGAATAGTAGTGCACCAAACAAATTATTATCAGTTAAACCAACAGTAGGTGAATGGATGCCGGGATATAAAAAAAGACCAAGAGGAAGAAGTAATACTGGCTTGGCTGCGCATTGGCATTACAAAACTTACGCACTTTTTGTACTCAAACAAGAGGATCAACCACGGTGCGAAATATGTTAAACACTCTACACTGTCAAACACTTCCTCATAGAATGTAGAATTTCGTTCCTTTCAGAATTTTTCAACGCAAATGATACAAGGGATATGTTTGAAAATACATGGATGGCATTTTGTCCGTCTGGAGAAATTATGAATCATCTATAAAATACATCCACGAAACTATTAAACAAAGATACACCTGTAAAGGAAATCAACTTTTGTCTCCCACTCTAACAGTTTTGGCATTAAATAACCCACATGATTTATATGCTATTAAACAAACTAAACACATTTTTATTTCAAATAAGTTGCAGATTTAAAGCATATCTGCAATTTCGGTTTTCTACATCAAGTGAAAATTTCAGAAAGATTGGATATACATTTTTTGAGATATCTGTTTCAATTTTTGGCCCTTTATTTTATATATATATATATATATATATATATATATATATATATATATATATATATATGTGTGTGTGTGTGTGTGTGTGTGTGTGTGAAGAGAAATTTTGAAATAACGGAAATGACAAAGCAGATTCAGCTGTAAAATGTCATGAATAAAGAAATTGACGAAAATTTAAAGCTCCAAAGACAAATCTCAAGAACTAAATAAAAATATTTAACAAGCAAAAATAACAACACCAAGTAGCGCACCAAACAAATTATTATCAGTTAAGCCAACAGTGGGTGAATGGATGCCGGGATATAGAAAATCCCAAGAGAAAGAAGTAATACTGGCTTGGCTGCGCATTGTCCATACAAGACTTACGCACTCTTTTGTACTCAAACAAGATAATCAACCACGGTGCGAAATATGTGAAACACCCTGCACTGTCAAAATTCCCTCATAGAATGTGAAGCTTTCGATCCTATGAGAAAGAACATTTTCAACGCAAATAATATGAGGGGCCTGTTTGAAAATATATGGATGGCATTTTGTCCGTCCTTAGAGAAATGAAAATATAACACTTGTTTATATCATTCTAAATACGTACATCATACTTCCTAATTACCCTATCACTGATAAATAAATAGAAACCTAAAAGAGATAGGTATTAAAACAGTCACTCACTCCACTAAAACAGTCAAAAATATTTTACAGAATAAAAATAATCATTCTAAATTAAATAAGTGTTTGGATGTTTTCTCTTTATGTCACAGGATGTTGAAGAAATATTTATATGATGATAACTAGGTCGGGCCGACAGCCCAATTCTTCTTGAAACCTGTCCTCACTATCTTATCACTATCTCCGTCCATATCGAGCAGAGCTCTGGAAGGTTTTCTGCACGTCATCCAGTATCCGTCCACTGTTGATTGATGTAGGTTTTGCTGGTCGACCCACTCTTATATATCCAAGTATAGGTACCCATAGGAGAACGTCACTTATAAGCTTGTTCTTGCTTCTCCATCAATGTTTATCATGTCTTGTTCGTCTTACCCGGATGGTTTGTGTGATAGGAGGCAAGTGTCAGTATAGATGTACCTTTGTTGGGTGCTGCTTCCAAGATGTGTTCAAGACAGCACGCAGCATCCTCGTATAGTTCACATCTAGCTTTTTCTCGGTAATTTATGAGGAAGACCGTCCCGGTCTCCTGCCTCAAAACTTGCTAACGGTGAGTAGTGAAAAACCAACCACAGCTACGATTGAAGTTCGTAGCCGAAGCAATAAATAGATATGAAGATGACTAGATAGATAGATAGATAGTTTTTTTTTAATTGAAATATAAACTGATCAATTGGTGGTCCCTAATAAATAAGAATTACGACAAATTACGATAATAAGAATTACGACAAAAAAAAAGAAGAAAAATAAGAATTACGACCAAAAAAGAAAAATAAGAATTACGACAAAAAAATGTTTAATATTTTTTTCTTTCGAATGGAAAAAATAAATAAACAAGAATTAAGACAAAAAAGAGCCCCCCCCCCATAAATACATTTAACGCCCTAAGTTGGTTGTTTTCTTTCAAGTAACACCGCTGTGGCGCCGATAGTTGGGGTCGTTATTTTAAAATTCACCGGGCAGCAATTTCGGAGGCAGGGGACCGGGACGCACTTCCTCATAAATTACGTTTTTCTCTAAGCATCTCGTTAGATTCCAGGTGGTGCAGCCATACTGTAGTACTGACACGGATACAGCTTAGAATAATTTTCGCTTTATCTTATATAGATAGAATTTCATTAGGGTCGATAATCTGTCTATAGCAATCCATGCCTTTCTTATGCGTAGAATACGCTGATTGCACCTCTGTAAAGGGTAAAATCCCCCAATGGGGCCACCTGTTGGCCGTGGGTGGTGACCAGTGATGCTTAAGGATAGAATCCTGGTGGCTAAACAGTCAATGACAAGCAACACTCCATTACTTAGGCTAGACGGGAGGTCTGATCAATCGACTAGTCACGTCAAGCCCGATCACATATATGATTGTCCCAACCCGATTGCTCTTATGGCAACCATAACCCTTTTTATCATATACGTGCTAGAAGGCGGTGGCTGAGGGTCTTAACATCCTGGGTATGACGTTAAACTGCATCTAGTTGTGAGATGGAGTAGCCCTTTATTGGCATTATTCCCAGGTTAGGGTCCTGTTACATAATCTATGCGGTTGCATAAGATTATTGTCAATCCCCTGTAATTCTAAAGGGATGGCCCTTTTCATATCACGGGCGGGACTTTCCATGGAATAGTACAGAATGCCCGCAAAATACGTGAAGTCACGTAGGACCTGGTTGGTTCCTCAGTTTTCAGTTGGACGTCGGGCAGTGAATATGTCCTGCCTTAACTGTAACTCACTCTGCATATGCGCGCTATGTTAGTCAGATATTTAGTTACATGAAATGTTTAGTTAAGGAAATAAAAGCTTAAGAAAATAACATGGTGTTGTGGTTGGTAAATGTCTTGGTAACAAGACTGATATAGAAGAAGAAATGAGTTAAGTGCGACCGACAACCAAACGAAGACCAAGACGCTAGAAGAGACCTAGAAGAACTTAAGATGTCAAAGACGTCAGAAGAAGAATAGAAGAAAGTAAACTGATTAAAAAATAAATATTAAAAATGCATTTAAAGAATTTGAAAGGGAATAAAATAACCAACAAGAATGAATAAAACAAAATGTCTTCGGCATAAAATAACCAAACAAATGTTGACATGCCGTAAAATCCAACAAATCTAAAATCATGGGCTTACCGTATACGGTGGAGAAGCCAGGGCTCAATATTAACGTTGTTCCGTCGTCCCGGGGACGATAAAAATTACACCGGGACGATGAAAACGTCATCCGGGACCGTTTGCCGGGGACGGTAAAAAATTTTCCTAAAAGTTAGTACTACATTCCAATATTGGCCGTCCAGTGAATGTCCGAATTATGACCTCAATAAACTGTCTAGTTCTAGACTTAAAATTACTAATGGCACTGAAGAAATAGACACAGTCATATAGTATATACTTTTATGATTGGAAAATGTCTGCATAAAGATGGAAATAGAATAAATTTTAGTTTATAAGATTTTTATTTTATTATTCTTGATTATAAATAAATGTTTCTGTCAAATGATTCAGCTTTTCTTAATGTTTTATTACATGTTATTATGCTACTGATGACTGACAAGTATAGATGATGCTAATGAATTAAACAAAAATATTTTGATCTCGGGACGGTCCAAACTCCTTTGTAACAGGTAGTACAAATTAGCGTCTAAGAACAATCAAGTTTTAATTAGGGATCTTCAGTAACCATAAACAGTTATTCTAATAGAACTTCTATAATTCTCGCTATATTATTTTTACTAGCAAATATATGCACCCTCCGGGTGCAAGTATTTAAGTTTTAATGTAATAAAATATTGTATTAAATTAGAAAGGCTAATGAAACTAAATAAGAATACAGATAAAAAGATTTGAAACAGAGGGAGTATAATAAAAGATTTGAAACAGAGGGAGTATAATAAAAAATGGAACAACTGAAACTTACTTCCATCACTCTCGTCTTTCATTGTTATTTTTTTCTAATTTAAGTATTTAGTTAAAAGAGGAAGTAAAGAATAAAATGCCAGTTATTTTTTCTTGTTAATGGATTTCATTTAAGATTCATTGAAGAGATGTTTGCTTATATTCATTAAAATAAAACCAAACAATTAGAAATCAATAATACTAAGCACATATTATTAATTCGATTTTTTAATATTAATATTCAAATTAGCCCTCCCGTTCACACTGTAAACCGCTATTTTGTTGTATATATAAATATAATTGCATGTTGTCACTATGTAGACATAGTTAACAGTATTAATAATGTAAGACAATTTTATTAATAATTGAGGTTTAGATAAAAATAAAATCATGGAGAATGTGATGTCAATAACTAAAAGAATTGTGACTTGAGTAGGAATATAGTTTCGGTTACAGACAGAAAAACACACAATCTCCATTATAATAAGATTTCTATTAGTCAAATTCAACATTTTCTTTGTTTTCAAGTCAATTTTTTTTTGTTGCGATGATTCATATATGACTGCAGTCGTTTCTTTTGGCACTGATCTATTTTCTTGATGACACGGCTGACTGACAGATCAACGACCCAAAACAATATTGATTTACAAGTCATTTACATATTAAAGTATCCCGTAATAGCTCTTAAGTAAACATATCAAATGTTGTTATGATTAAATTATCATACTGTTTTGTCTGCGTTCATATGTAGGCCAATGTTGATGAAAAATATTTTTTACGCATGTTTTTCATGTCGGGAATCAACAGTTATAAGAATTGAAAATGTGGTTCTTGTAATACATTAGAAGACTCAGAGTAACCTTCCAATGTAGGTGCATATATACATAAATGAATTTCGAACAAAGAAGTAAAATATAATAACAATACAGACTTTATTGTCTGAGCATGTGGTTCTTATAATATGTTAGAAGGCTCAGAGTAACCTCCAATGTAGGTGCATATATACATAAATGAATTCGAACAAAGAAGTAAAATATAATAACAATACAGACTTTATTGTCTGAGCATGTGGGTTCTTATAATATGTTAGAAGGCTCAGAGTAACCTTCCAATGTAGGTGCATATATACATAAATGAATTCGAACAAAGAAGTAAAATATAATAACAATACAGACTTTATTGTCTGAGCATGTGGTTCTTATAATATGTTAGAAGGCTCAGAGTAACCTTCCAATGTAGGTGCATATATACATAAATGAATTCGAACAAAGAAGTAAAATATAATAACAATACAGACTTTATTGTCTGAGCATGTGGTTCTTATAATATGTTAGAAGGCTCAGAGTAACCTTCCATGTAGGTGCATATATACAAATGAATTCGAACAAAGAAGTAAAACATAATAACAATACAGACTTTATTGTCTGAGCATGTGGTTCTTATAATATGTTAGAAGGCTCAGAGTAACCTTCCAATGTAGGTGCATATATACATAAATGAATTCGAACAAAGAAGTTAAAATATAATAACAATACAGACTTTATTGTCTGAGCATGTGGTTCTTATAATATGTTAGAAGGCTCAGAGTAACCTTCCAATGTAGGTGCATATATACATACATGAATTCGAACAAGAAGTAAAATATAATAACAATACAGACTTTATTGTCTGAGCATGTGGTTCTTATAATATGTTAGAAGGTCTCAGAGTTTAAACCTTCAATGTTAGGTGCATTATATACATAATGAATTCGGAACAAGAAGCTAAATATAATTACAATTACAGACTTTATTGTCTGAGCATGTCTGTATATATGTT
>CM042167.1:19008836-19031336 GCA_023376005.1 Doryteuthis pealeii
CCAAATGTCGCACAAGCTGAAGATGCAATTTTTGCTGGGTTGTCAGTACTGATTGGCCTATAAATATTTTAGAGGACGCTGATATCAGCAATTTGTCTGTCTCTCGGACCTCCAACGAGAAACATCAGTTACTAACTGCCTAAAAACTCGCAAACATATACAACATAACGACAAACAAAGTCGAAAGCGAGAAAAAACAATAAAACTATCTCAGTAGTTTGCTCTTTCAGAAAAAGGGGACGATCAGTAGTGCCTTGTTTACCCGTATAGGAACAGTAGCTTCGAAAGCAGTGACATATGAATTAATATGCATTTGCAGCTTTCGTGAATGACTCTTTATTAGGTTCTCCAACCTGAATACTATCAAAACACACTGTATGAATTTTTCTTCTATTATTTCTAACCGGCTCAAATTGCTGTCCGAAGGTTAAATCTAACAAGATCAACAAAGTAGCTACTTCTTCATGTTAATGAAACTGGTCCTCCTCGTGAATCTAAATGACTGTCACGTCTGCAAAAATGGACAAAGAAATCAGTTATATTGTCCATGTGTTCGCTGTGTAATGTATACCCCGTAGGAAATGAACGCGAATTACCCGAGTTCAAATCCTGTCGGAGGTTTGCATTTCACATAACGGCGAAAAACCTGGGGGAAAGTAGCATTCCAACTATTAACCTCAACAATACTGACACAAGCTGTATCACTCTGATAGCCATTAGAATAAAACGATGTCTGTCCCTGCTGACATGACTTGGTCCAAAATTTATCTTTCTTACTGTGAGCTTTTCCCACTTAGTGCTGACACTACTTAGCTTGTATTTAAACAGCAGCCCGGTAATCTCTCTCTCTCTCTCTCTCCTCTCTCTCCTCTCTCTTCTTCTATCTCTCCTCTCTCTTCTTCTCTGTTCTAGCATCCACAAGGATGACTAGACGCGTTGTCTCGCTCACTCATAAATTGGAGGGCTTTCCATCCCAACACTATCAGTACGTGACTCTCATATTCTTTATAAACATCTTTTTACTTCAAGACTCTTGTCCTATATAATTTTGATATATTTCATGTATCTTCAAACTCCACATGCCTCAACAATAAAAGTCTGTATTGTTTATTATGTTTTACTTCTTTTATCGAATCATTTATCTATATTAGCACCTACATTGTAGGTTACTCTGAGCCTTTCTAACATATATAATAGAAACCACATGCTCGACAATAAGTCTTATTGTTATTATATTTTACTTCTTTTCGAATTCATTTATGTATATATGCACCTCATTGGAAGTTACTCTGACCTTCTAACATATTATTAAAACACACATGCTCAACAATAAAGTCTGTATTATTATATTTTCACTCTTTGTTCGAAATTCATTATATATATTCACCACATTTGAAGGCTTACCTGAGCCTTCTAAACATCATATATAAAACCACATGCTCAACAATCAAAGTCGTATCTGTTATTATAATTTCTACATCTTTGTTCAATTCATTGATTGTATATATGCACCTACATTGGAGAATTACTCTGCAGCCTATCTAACAAATATAGAAACCACAGCCTCAACCAATTAAAGTCTTATTTTTATTATATTAAATTCTTTGTCGAATTCATTTATGCATATTATGCACCTAACGTTGCGAACGGTTACTCTGACCTTCTAACATATTTCAAAAACCACAGCTCAGACCAATAAATGCTCTGTATTGTATATTCATATACTTCTTTTCGAATCCTTATTATATATGCACCCTCACCATTGGAAGTTTATCTACCCTAACATATTATAAAACCACATGCTCAGACATAGTTCTGTAATTTATTTTACTCTCTTGTTCGAATCTCATTATGCTATATATGCCTAACATTGAAGTTACTCTAGCCTTCTAACATATTATAAAGAACACACCATGCTCAAGAAATAAAGTCTTGTATTTTATTTTTACTTCTTTGTTCAATTTCATTCATTATATATGCACCTACATTGAAGTTTACCTGAGCCTTCTAACATATTATAAGAACCACAGCTCAGACAATAAAGCTGATTTTATTATATTTTACTCCTTTGTTCGAATTCATTATGTATACTATGCACCTACCTTGGAGGTCACCTGACCTTCAACATATTATAAAACCACAATCTCAGACAATAACAATCTGTCTTTATATATTTACATCTTTGTTCAATTACTTTATGTATATATGCACCTACATTGGGAGTTTACTCTGAGCTCTAACTATTATAAACCACATGCCTCAGACATAAGTCTGATATTTACTTATATTTCTTCTTGTTAATTCATTATGATATATATGCCCTACGATCTCGAAGTTTACTCTACCTCTAACATATTTATAAGAACCACATGCTGCAGACATAAATCTCATTGTTATGTTATACTTCTTTGTTCAATATCATTTTATATCATCCACCTACATTGACAGTTTACCTGAGCCTATCTTCAACAATTATAAGAACCCACACTGCTCAACAATAAATCTGATTGTTTTATCTTAGTAACTCTTTGTTCGAATTCATTTATGTAATCAGCACCTTACATGGAAGTTACTCTGCAGCCTTCAACATATATATAGAAACCACAATTCTCAGACAATAAAGTCTTATTTATGTATGTCCTTCTTGTTCCGGAATTCACTTTATTAATATGCACCTACATTGCAAGGTTAACTCTGACCTATCACATAATATAAAACCCACATGACTCAGACATAAAGTCTGCTACTTGTTCCATTATATTTTACTCTCTTTTTCGAATTCATTATGCTATATATGCACCTACATTGGAAAGGTTATCTGAGCCTATCTAAAACATTTTATAAAACCACATGCTCAGACACAAATAAGTCCTGTATTTATCTATATTTTACTTCTTTTCGAAATTCATCTTATGTATATATGCACCTACCATTGGAAGGTCTACTCTGAGCCTTCTAAATGTATATACAAGAACCTAACATTTTCAATTCTTATACTGCTTGATTCCCGACATGAAAAAACATGCGTAAAAAAATTTTCAATCAACCATTGGCCTACATATAGAGCGCAGACAAACACAGTATGATAATTTAATCATTACAACATTTATATGTTTACTTAAACTATTTACGGGATACATTCAATATGTAAATGACTTGTAAATCAAATTGTTTTGGTAATCCGTTTATCTGTCAGTCAGCCTGTCCTCAAGAAAATACTCCAATCCAAAGACAACGACTCAGTCATAGATGAATCATCGCAAACAAAAAACAAAATTGAACTTGAAAACACGAAATGTTGAATTTGACTACATAAATCTATATTAAATGGAGATTGTGTGTTTTTCTGTCTGTAACCGAAACTACTATTTACCTACTCAAAGTCAATTCTTTTATCAATGACATCACACTTCTCCTATTATTTTAATTTCATTTATCTAACCTCAATTATTAATAAAATCTGTCTTACATTATTAATACTGTTAACTATCTCTCACTACTGACAACATAGCAATTATATCTTATAATACAACAAAATAGCGCTACACTGTGAACGGAGAGCTCAATTTCAATAATTATATTAAAAATCGAAATTTACATAAATATGTGTTCGTATATATTATTTCTAATTGTTATGTTTATTTTAATGAAATATAAGCAAAAATCTCTCTTAAATGAAAATCATCAACAATAAAAAATAACTGGCATTTATTCTTACTCCTCTTTTAACTAAATACTTTAATTAGAAAAAATAACAATGAAGACGAGAATGAAGAGAAGTAAGTTTCAGTGTTCCATTTTTTATATACTACCTCTGTTCAATTCTTTTACTATACTCCCTCTGCTTTCAAAATCTTTTTATCTGTATTCTTATTTAGTTTCATTAGCCTTCTATTTAACACAATATTTTTATACATTAAAACTTAAATACTGCACCCGCGAGCTGTGCATATATTTCTAGTAACATAAAATAGCCGAGAATCTATAGAAGTCTCTATTAGATAACGTTTACGGTTACTGAATATCCCTAATTAAACAACTGATTTTCTTAGACGCTAATTGCTACTACCTGTTACAAAGGAGTTGGACCCGTCCTGATCAAAATACTTTTTGTTCACAATCATTAGATCTTCAGTAAACCAATAAACATTATTCTAAATAGAACTTCTATACATTCTCCCTTATTATTCTTTACTCACGGCAAATATTTGCAACCCTCGGGCTGCAAGTATTTAACTCTTTAATGATAAATAAAAATTAGTGCGTTAAATTAGAAAGTAAATGAACTAAAATTAAGAATACAGATAAAAAATTTGAAACACGACGGCATATATAAAGATTTGAAAACAAGGAGTATAATAAAAACTGAACAACTGAAACTTACTCTTTCTCATCATCTCTCCTCTACCATTGATCATTTTTTTCTAATTTTAATTATTTAGTTAAAAAGGAAGTAAAAGATAATTAATCTTCCATTATTTATATTCCTTGTAATGAATTTCAGTATTAGAAGGATTTTGTTATATTCATTAAAAATAAAACCAAACAAAGAAATCAATAATACTAACCACATATTATTAATTCGATTTTTTAATATTAATATTCAAATTAAGCCCTCCCTTACACTGTAAAACCTATTTTGTATGTTACTATAAATATATTGCATTTGTCCAGATTAACATAACGTTAACAGTACTTAATTAATGGTTAAGCAATTTTCTTAATAATTGAGGTTTTAGATAAAAATTAAAGACATCGAAGAATGTGATGTAACAAATAACTAAAGAATTGTGTACTTGATATGAATATATTCGGATATACAACAGCAAAAACACACAATCTCCATTCTATAATAAGCATTTCATTTACGTCAATTCAAATTTTCTTTGTTTCCTCAGTCAATATTTTTTTTGTGCTACATCGATTAACTATATGACTGGCCAGTCGCTCTCTATCACCTGATCTAATTTTCTTGAGACACCGGCTGACTGAAAGCATCAACGATCCCAAACATATTGATACAAAGTCATTAACATATAGATCCCATATAGCTCTTAAGTAAAACATATCAATGTACTTGTAATGATTAAATTTATCAATACTGTATTTGTCTGGCTCATATTACCAATGTATCATAGAAAATATTTTACGCATGTTTTTCAGTCGGAATCAAACAGTTATAAGAATTAGAAAAATGTAGTTCTTGTTACATTAGAAGCCTCAGGATAACCTTCCAATGCTAGTGCATATCATACATAAAATGGAATTCGAACAAAGAAGTTAGAAATATAATAACAAAACAGACTTTAATTGTCTGAGCATGTGTCTTATAATATGTTTAGAAGTCTACAGATAACACCTGTCAATGTAGGTGCATATTACATAATGGAATTCGAACAAAAAGTAAAATATAAATAACCAACCGACTTTCATTGTCTGAGCATAGTGTTCTATACATGGTTAGAAGCTCAAAGTAACCTTCCAATTAGGTCATACTTATACTAAATGAATTCGAAACAAAAGAAGACAACAGTAACATACAGACTTTATGTCTGAGCATCGTTCTCTAATACAAATGTTAGAGGCTCAGCGTAACCTCATCCATGTAGGGCATTATACAGTAAAATGAATCCAACAAAGAAATACAAAATAACAAATACAGACTTATTCCTCTGAGCATTTTCTTATATTGTTATAAATGCTCAGAGTAACCTTCCCCAATGTAGGCTGCAGTATATACATAATAAAATCAACAAAAGTATACTAACATAACATACAGCACTTTATTGTCCTGAGATTTAGTTCTAATAATATGTAGAGCTCAGATCCTTCCAACGTAAAGGTGACATACTATAACATAAATCGAATTCGAACAAAGAGTCAAAATATCAATAACTACAGACTTGGGTATGGTCTGGCATGTGAGGTTCTCATAATATGTTAGAGAAGCTCATAGTACTCCAATGTAGGTGACATATATCATAATATGAATTCGAACAAAGATGTAAAATATACAACAGACTTACTTGTCTGAGCATTTCTTATAATATTAAAGCCTCAGATAACCTATCAATTAGTGGCATATATACATAAATGAACTTCGAACACAAAAGTAAAATATATAACAATACAGACTTTATTGTATCTGATGGTTTGATAAAATAGTTATAGAAGCTCAGACAGTAACCTTCCATGTATCTGACATATATACATAAACTGAATCTCAACAAAGAAGTACAACATTAACAAATACAGACTTTATTTCTGAGCATTGTCTTCTATTAACTATTTAGAGCTCAGTCGTAACCTTCCAATGCAGTGCAATATTACATAAATGAATTACGAACCAAAAGAAGGAAGTACAAACCTCAAACAATACAGACTATTCTGCGATGTTTCATTAATTAATATTTAGAAGGCTCAAGTAACCTTCCAATGTTAGGTGCATATATACATAAATGAATTCAACAAAGAATGTAAACATAACAATACAACTTTATTGTCTGACATGCTGTTCTTAAATAGGTTAAGCTCAGGTAACCTTCAACGTAGTGCATACTATACATAAATGAATTCGAACAAAAGAATAAAATATTAATAAATAGCAGACTTTATGTATCTGAGCATGTCTGTCTATATATATGTGAGAAGCTCGATAACCCTTACATGTAGGTGCATCAATACCATAAAATGAATTCGAACAAAGATGTAAAATAAATAACAATAGAGCACTTGATGTCTGCATGTCTTCCCTATAATATCTTAAGAAGGCCAGACATAACCTTCCAATGATAGTGCATAATATACATAACATGAATTCGCAACACCAGATTAAATATAATAACAATACAGACTTTATTCGTTGAGCCTCGTGTTCTTATACTATGTTAGAAGGCTCAAGTAACCCTTCCAATGTATGTGCATAGTCTACATAAATGACATTTCGAACAAAGAAGTTAAAATTATAAATAACAATAGACTTTATGTCTGAGCATGTTTTCTTACTAATCATGTTGAACTCAGGTAACCCTTCCATTAGGCACTGCATATATACATAACACGAAATTCGAACAAAGAATAAAACATATAACAATACAGACTTTATTGTCTGAAGCATGTGGAGTTTTACCACTACATATTATACCAAACATTAGACAAAGTCCTTGGAAGTACAAAAGATTCAAAAAATATGGATCACTTACCCGATAGTTGAGCAAAGCCCCCCCCCCAATTTTAATGGACAGAAACACCACGCGTCAGATCCATCCTTTTGGATCTACACCAAGAAAAGAGAAGAGAGAAGATAGAAAGAGAAGAGGAAGAGGAGAGAGAAGAAGAGAGGAAGAATTCCCGGCTTGACTGTTAATACCCCAGCTATAGTTCACCCTAGTGGCGAAACCCTCACGTAAGAGAAGATAACCCTTTTGGACACAAGTCCATCCCAGAGGGACAGACAATCGCTTTATCTAGGCTATGCAGCAGTGATACAGCTTGTGCATATTTGGAGGGTTAATAGTTGGATGCATACCTTTCCCACTGGTTTTCGCGTTATGTGAAATGCAAACTCGACCAGGATTTGAACTCGGGTACTTCGCGTTCATTTACGCGGTAACCATTACACCACGAACACATGGGCAATATCAACTGATTTCTTTGTCATTTATTGCAACGTGACAGTCATTTAGACACGAGGAGACCAGTTCAGTAACATGAAGACGTAGCTACTTTGTTGACCTTTGTTAGATTTAACCTTCGGCACACTAATTGACCCGGTTAGAAATAAGAAGAGAAAAATCATACCAGTTGTTTTTGAATAGGTATTCAGGTCTGAGAACCCCTAATAACGAGTCCCATTCACGAAAAACTGCAATGCATATTATTCACTATGTCAACCTGCTTCCCAGCTACTGTTCCTTTCACGTGGTACACAAGGCACACTGATCGTCCCCTTTTTCCTGAAAAAGCAAACCTACTTGAATATGTCTTTATTGTTTTTTCTCGTTTCGACTTTGTTTATCGTTATTGTATTATCGTTTGCGAGTTTTTTCAGGCCAGTAGTAACTGATGGTTTCCGTTGGAGTCCGAGAGACAACAAATTGTCCTTAGATACCAGCGCTCCTTCTAAATATTATAGCCACACCAGTGCTGACCAACCAGCAAAAATCTGCATTCTTCAGCTCTGTCGGACATTGGATGCTTACCAAGATCCGATGACCGGAAGAGAGAGAAGAAGAAGAGATAGAGAGACGAGAGAGAGGAGAGACAGACAGAAGATATGCAGAATAAAGACAGAGAGAGAGAGGGAGAAGAGAGAAGAGAGAGAGGAAGAGAGAGAGAGATAATTGTATATATAAAAAGGAGAAGAAAGAGAGATAAAGAGAAAAGAAAGAGAAGAAATAGATATATATAGAAAGAGAAGAAAGAGATTATATATAATAGATATATAGATATATATATATATATACTAAAAACGTGACACGTTGGGTCAAACCATTGAGCTTGGGTTAAATTGTTGAAAAAAATCACAATAATGTAATTGATTTTTAATACATTTTAAACTATTTTTTCAGTCAATTTTGCTCAAATTTATCGTAAACATGCCGTGAAGTTTGCCAGTGCCTAATAATTTTCATTTAGAATATTTTTTTGTATCTTTATCCTTCATGAAATATGAATATAAATGAATATAAAGGAATATAAATGAACTTTTGGGTTAAATCAGTGTTGTTATTCTAATATTACTTGCATTCATAATAAGAATATTTTCAGGGCCGGTAAAAATAAGCATAAAATAGGTATACCCAAAGATTCGGCTGCTACGAATTTTAAAAACAAATTAGAATTAATTAAATCGATTATTTAAGGTCAAGTTTTTGTCTAAATCGAAAAGTAGTAACATAATGAACATCAGTAAAAAAAAGAAATATATAAAAAATAATATTACAGATGTAATTTATTTTTAATAAATTTAAAACGATTTTTGGGGGCAATTTCGATCAAGATGGCTGATTTTTTTCTTATTTTTTTGGCTTAAAATCCGTGTTTACAAAATAAATTGTAACATTCGGGATTGGAAAACATTTACCAAAAATCAGAGAATCAGTTATTTTATTTCAAAACTTTAAGTATTTCTGCTATGATAAATTAATATATAAAATTCATTAAAAATATGAGCAGCAAAATTTTAAGTTTAAATGTCATGTTATTAGATTCTAAAAATTTATCTTTGATAACTACTTTACTTTAGTATCAATCACTGATATTTTTTGGTCAAAAACTGTATTGGAAATTTAGCGCCCCCCTTTTAAACGGAACAAATATTGATGTATATTTTTTCTTTTATAGAATAATAACCAATTACATTATATCGAAATTACAATTATTGAAATGAGTAAAAAAAAAATCTCTAAAATCCATTCTACCTTTCTACAAGAAATTTTAAGCTAATTTTCAAGGAAAAACCTTTAACTTATTTGAATCATATGCATTTAAGACATAGTTTTTCGGTCACTAAAATTTACTACATTAACTAAATGAATTAATTTTTTTTTCATTTGTTAAGAAAATCACAAATACCAAAAAGACAAAAAAATATGAAAGTAAATTAAACCCCTAATTAATAGAATTAAATTTAACTGCTTTCAACTTCTTTTAATTAATTAAATAGTACAAATAGAAATGAGAATTGAAATGAATAAGTTTGGAACCATTCGTTTTCAATTTTCTTAGCGCAGGCACAAAATTGAAAGATAGAAAATTAAATACGTTCACTTATTATCAACAAAAATATCTAATTTAACTAAATTACATCACTTGTTACGATAGGGTCCAGAAGAAATCATTTCATTTGATTGACCATGTACCCCTTTATTTCCTTTATAAAAATATATTATTTATTACGACTATTTTTAATATTGAGCACTTTTATATTACTGATGCCACTGCTTCTAAAATAAACAAACATACTAACTTATTATATATATTATATATATATATATATTATTATATATTATATAATGCCCTATCTGATGAGACTGGGCTTATTTAGTTACCAGCTGAAATAAATTTATAATAACCAAATGACGCTCTGTGAGTTTTTCTCTCTAATTGAAGGTTAAAATTGCTCTGTATATAATTGATTTATATATGAATTAATTAATTCTCATACTTGGGGACTTGAAAGAATCCTTGTATAAATCTATATATGTGTCTACATGGACATGCATGGTAGATATACAGAGAATAAAGAAGATCCCAAAAGAATCATATGTTCATCTTTATATATATATATATATATATATATATATATATATATACTTTTGGTGCGTACCAAGTTTCTTGGTACAGGTGATTCTAGGTGGGTCCTAATTCTCTACCAGTAGTTTGTTGTAGAGTTCAGGTTCCGTATGAGAGCTCAATGTTTAATTATTGTAAACAGAGCAAAGTTATTTGGGAATAAAAGGCCTTAAATACCATGGGTATCGTGGTTATGGACCATTTCCACTCGCAAGTATGCTCACGAGCTTCTTCAGACCACTGATATATTTTATTTAGACAGGCACATGGCCAAACTCATTATATTCATACATTTCAGTGTATTCGTGGAAATGGTCCATAACCACGACCCATGGTATTTAAGGCCTTTTATTCCCAAATATTATATATATATATATATATATATATATATATATATATATATACACACACACAACCTTGAGGTTTGTTTCGATGTCATTTATCGCAAAATTTTACACACACGCGCAACACACACACACAAAACCTAAAATGCACAATGCCTTTTTTCGATACACACATCACACTCTCATACTCACACCGTAAAAGAGAATATTTGACGTCATATTTCAAACCGTCCACTTCTTTCAGCGTTCTTTTTCAGACTTCAAATTTTGAACAGACTGATAAACAAGGACTATCACTTGCTTTTCTCTTATTCTGTGATAAAATTTTTTTATCACCTTCCATATACCAACAAATGCCTGAAGATGATCTAATTAATAGATCGAAACCTGCACCGTCGGCCAATAAACTTACCACTCAACTTATTTAACCCTGTGTTTTTTCAATTTTCTTAATATACTAAATACCGTCGGATTCACTTCCTTTTCTTCATAATATATATATATATATATATATATATATATATATATATATATATATATATATATGCGCGTGTGTGTGTGTTTGCGTGTGCGCATGATATACGTAAAACAGTTTATAAGGTAGTCATTAACCTTATTGTACAAACCCAGAAGTCTGAAGCGCCCAGTGAGAATCAATCTCACTAAAATGCTGGACTAGCTCCCTAATCATGTCCACTACGCAATTATATGTTACATATTATAAGTAATTATAAGTTACGTATATATTAGTATCCCCCTCTGTCTGAGTGGAGTAAGTAAAAAATTGAATAAGTAAAAAATTGAATAAGTAAAAAAAAAAATTTTTTTAAAATTATAAATGGAAACAAATAGTAAGCCTGGTTATCTGAATCCTTGACATATTATTTATTGAGGGGGAGAAAGAAAGAAGAAAAAAAGGATGGTTGGTGAGAGATTGTCATGGATAACCACATTGCCAGTACGACTGGATGAATATTAACAAAATTCAAAAATGATTTACTATTCAACAAACCTTTCTAGTACATTTATCGCAGTTATATTTCCCTTCAATTATTTTCTTGTCTTCGTCCCCCCTCCCTCCCCCCTCCCTCTCTCTCTCTCTCTCTCTCTCTCTCTCTCTTCTTTTTCTTTTAAATATTCCGGGTCAGAGTGGACCTTGGAGTAATGACGATTAAGGGTTGCTCCACGTTCTCCAGATCTCCAGAACTGAAGTCTCGCTATCGGATACTGTTTAGTGTTATATTCAGGATATCTCTTTGTGTTGGGAACTTGCCTTTATGCAAAGGAACACATTTGACATATTTTAAATCACGTCGAAATCATAGAAAAGGAAGTAAGATTGGTCTGAAGAAATAGTATCAATCAAAATCATAGTGGCAAAGTACAAATATTCTTCACATTGTTATGTAAAAAGGTCAGTAAACAGAAATATAATGTAACGGGAAAAAATTCCCACGCCAGAAAGAAATGACCCATGACCCATGCCTGTCAGTCATCGTTTCCACAAATTTTTTGACATATCAGCTGCGAGCCTGCGCACCAGTGCCCCACTATTTTACATTTATTTGTGCATAAACATTTTCGTAGTTTTTGACTAGTGCGACGGTTTTATGGTCCCATTAAAACATAAGTGGGAATCCGTGTTACGACAAGTTGAAAATAATTTCGACCTCTGACCCCTGCTTTCTTAATGGCTCATTCGAGCGTAACCAAGCAACAACGATCTTTGAGTATTTAAACATTTTCCGAGGTAGAAATTACGATAAATATACTAGGTTGAGTCAACAGTTTGGCAATATTTCCGTATGTCGTAGTATATCACGTGGCCGATGCAGTCAAAGTCGTGTTAGGTACCCGCTGGGATTGGTAGTATCGTGGTATGTGGTGCACTAACACGTTGTGTATTGCTTCACAAAGCATGTGTAAAAATATTCAAAATGCATTTTTATAGTAAAAAAAAAACAAAACATTTGCAATTCATTTTTATAGAAAAAAATCGCTTCCAATGCATTTTTTAATAAAAATCATTTCCAAAGCATTTCTATAGTAAAAATCATTGGCCAATGCATTCCTATAGTAAAAAAAAACATTGGCCAGGGGATTTCTATTGTAAAAATCATTTCTAACCCATTTTTATTATGAAAATAATTTCCAATGCATTTTTATTTTAACAATCATTTCCAGCGCATTTTTATAGTAAAAATGATTTCCAATGCATTTTCATAGAAAAATACCATTTCTATGATAAAAATATTCAAAATGCATTTTCATTGTAAAAAAAACATTTACAATTCATTTTTGTAGTAAAAATCATTTCCAATCCATTCTTTTTCAATGCATTTCTATAGTAAAAATCATTGCCCAATGCATTTTTACAATAAAGATAATTTCCAATACATTTTTATGATAACAATCATTTCCATTGCATATCTATAGTGCAAATCATTAACCAACCGTGGACTTTTAGGGCCGTGCTCCGAGCCATAGAGGTAAATCCTAGACGGGTTGACATGCTGTTTGATAATATTTGCAATATTTTGGTACGTGTTAGTTTGCGGCGTGTATATCATGTGACTAAAGCAGTTCAAGCCGTGAGTTACCTGCTGTGGTTGGTAGTATTGTGGTAGCTGGTGTGCTAACACGTTGTATAATGCTTCACTCTGTGTGTGATTTAAACCACACCGGTGAACGTGTGTTGCATACTGAGGTTTTCACAGTACCAAATCGATATAATGTTGTATACCCTTTCTTACTTCTTACTTCTAGTCGTCTTCTCTTCTGGCCGGATTTGGTTCTATCATCTTGGTCTGGTCTCGCGTCTGGTGTTGACTTGGTAACTCTTCTAAGGTCTGGTCTGGTCTTCTATGGGGATTTCGGGTCTGGTTTCTGTTAGGGATTTCTCCTTATCGGAAGCCCTGTGTCATTGTTAGTTTTTAGGTAATAAACACAAGACTTCGATTTACGTTGATGTTACTTTATTTGTAAATCTCCAACCAGACATAACATAGCGCGTGTATGCAGAGTTACAGTTTTAGACAGAGCGTCATGGCCGACTGCTCTGTCTGACGTCTAACTGCCAACTGTGGACTCTGAAAAAGGTCCCACGTGACTTCACATATTTGTCGGGCTTCTGTAATTTTCCATAGAAGGACCCGGCCATGGTATGAAAGGGTTCATCCCCTCAGAATTACAGGGGATTGACAATAATCTTATGCAACCGCATAGATTATGTAACACGTGCAATGTCGTCTAATTCGGGAACTTTTACTTTACGAGTTGGGTTATAACGCCAACGAAGACGTTCTGTTATACTTGATGGGTTTTCAAATTTTTCAACACATTTTTAACCAATTTTTTTCAATTTAGCCCATAGATTGGACCCTAATACTTGTTACTACAACTCCGGGTCAGAGTGGAACTGGGAGTAATGAAAATGAAAGGGTACTCCAAACTCCCCAGAGATCCAGAAGTGGAACTTGAGTGTTGCGTGTCATGGACTGCTCAGCCACCGGTGTTCCATCCTTAGGCATCACGGCTTGCGATCCAACGACAACAGGTGGTCTGGTGTATTCTTATGGCCCAGCCAACAGGGATGCAAACCCGAGACCGTGCATTGAGGGTATATCATCATAGGAAGGTCTGGACATAGCAGAAAACAAACTCAGTCAAGTAAAATGACATAGGATGTGTCTAGGGGAAACTCCTTCTCAAGATATTAGAAGAACAAGTACAAAATAAAAAAACGCACACCGGGCGATGTAAAAATAGATTTTTGATACATATTGCCAGAAGGGCGTGAGTAAAAAATTCCATGTCGCCGAGTTTGTACCCTAAGTAAGTAAATTTATCAAATTCATTAAAGGGTTAAAAAATAAAACAATTTGAAATGTACACTTTCAATATGTATTAAAATAAAACAAACTATATATAGATATATAATACCAGTCATGTATTTATTAAAACTTGTTTTAAAAAACAATGAGGACTGTCTAATGTTGGATGTTCAAGTTTTGAGTGTATTTATTCTGTTATGACGATTTTGGGTAATGTGACATAAACAGTGACGTAATTTTTGTTACAAACAAAAACCGGAAGCGAATCTCCATTATTAATAGTTTATATATATATATATATATATATATATATATATATTATATATGGTTTTCGGGATAAATTTGACATATTTATATTTTGTTATTTTTCTCCGGAGGTTGGATGTATAGACGCACATTACGCATCATTTAAAAGCTTGGACCCTTCTTCATTCATATACGTGATGACAGATAGAATGAATGACTGGGACCCACCTGAATCATGGAAGAGAATAACTTGTATTATGATGATCTGTGCCGGTCATCAAAATAAGGAGATTATGGTTGCTGCTCGATACTCCCTGAACACTGTAAAAACAATCAGGCATGAACAGGAGAATTGCAATGGAGACTGCGAGGCTGTGGCTAGAAGAAAGCAGCATAACAGACGATCTGATTGCGTTCGTACAGCAGAATCCGTCGAACATCTGCAGAAAAAGTGTTGGAGGACCCTCAAATGCCTACGTGGAGTTGCTAAACACTGTAGCCAAGACCTGGATAACAAGGGTAGCCAATGGTAGGCCATATGTATGACAGCAGGATTCGTTCCCCTGTCACATTTCTGGGAAAAGTCAAAAATGGTTGTCGGCGCATTTTTACGACTACTCCAGTCCCAATGTTTGGCCTCCGAACTCCCCAGATCTTAACCCCATGGATTATTATGTATGGAGCTCTTCTGAGAAAGACACCAATCACCGTGCCAGTACTACAAAAGCCCAGTTAATCGACAGAATTAAGGTAGTTTTTGAGACCATTCCCAGGGAAACTGTAACATCAGCTTGCTCCAGGTTCCGGAGCAGGATTGAGACTATGATCGACGCTAATGGCGGTTATTTTGAGTGAAACTTATTGACGGTAGAGTAATTTCCGTGCCTGTTGAATTTCTTTACAATCCATAAAATTTTGTAGTTACCAAGAAATTTTTCTTTTTCCTTATGAAACTGTCAAATTTATCTCGAACACCTTGTATATATATATATATATATATATATATATATATATATATATATATATATGTGTGTGTGTGTGTGTGTGTGTGTGTGTGTGCGTGTGTGTGTGTGTGTGTGAAAATAAAATGGAAATTAATCCGACAGTGTGAATATGATAAAATGAAAAAACAAAGGATGTTTACAACTGTATGGGCTCATCAGGAGAGAGTGTGCAAACCGTTTCGGGGCCTTTCTCTCGACGGTTTAAAAAGCAACACCGACCCTTCGTCACTAATATGAGGACCCTCGCAATATCATGCATCGACCGCACGTGGGTCGGTCATCAAAAAATATATATATATATATATATATATATATATATATATAGTTTGCTATATTGATATGAATGCTCACCGCCCGATTAGCTTGAGCTGTAGAATACCTCGACTGCACCTTTGTAGAGGGTCAATGGGGCTACCTATTGATCCCTAATGCCTGAGGACGGGATCTTGGTGATTGAGCGCTCCGTGACTTGCAACACTCCTCTTTGGCCCTTACTTAGGCTAAACGAGATTTTAAACTCGCCCCACCCTGTCCATTTCCTAAGAAACAACTGCCTCCAAACAACTGGGACAACTGTCTATGAGGTTGCCATGTCAACGTAATTAGGAATGCTGATTGTTATAAAAATTTAAAGAAAGTGAGAAACGAAAAAGAGTCAGAATTTGTGCTTTTAACCATTATTTAAAAATTTATTAATTAAATGTGGAATCGAAAGATGGTGATTATATTTTAAATGTTATTTGAATGAAATTTAATTTACATTTGTTTTGACATCCTCTCTCGCTTAATTACTTTCCGATCATATTAATATTAAGAATAGTTACTGGAGGCTATACATGCTTTTAGTATTAAAATAATTTGTTATGCATTTCTATAGTAAGATCATTTACAATTAATTTCTATATATAAAACCCGGTAACCATGAAAAACGACATTTTGGTTTGAAATGAGTCTCAGTTTGTGCGTGCCTCCCCATGTTAAAAAAAAAATTATGTTAATCTTTTCTTTTTTTAATCTGGTCGGGACTTTTTCTTACTAATGCGCATTATACTTTTTGACTTAAACAAAAATTTTGCCTTAAATAATCAATTTAAGTAATTTTAATTTGTTTTTAAGATGAAAATGAATACACAAATTGGTGGTACCTATCAAATATGTACCATGATGTGTTTATCGCTTTTTGACAAATATATGTAGATATTATACAATCAACCCACCACCCCTGTCTTTTACCGGTACATCAATTTAAATATTTTACCCCCCCACCTCATTTCAAAAAAATATTTTTTTGTTATAAATGTGTACAAATTTCAATTGAATTTCTACAAAACACAATGCCCTCCCCCTCAAGGCGTAAAATTTTTCAGTCTTTTTCAATATTTTTATTTTAAAAATAATTTACTTAAAAAAACAAAAAACAATTTGATTTAGCCTTTTTAATGATTGGTTCCGATATTGTGTTCATCTCTGGTCTACTCAATAGGTCACTACAGCCCAACATGTAAGATGCTGATTTAAGACGTCTTGTTTTCCATGTCCTTCCCTATCTGTTATTTCAACTTGAAAATATAACTTTAATTTACAATAGTATATAAAATATAATACAGATACAGAGTGAGGGGGGTCATTATAAAATATCTACATATATTTGCCGATAAAAAGCAAGAAACACAGCATGGTAAATATTTGAAATTTGAGTTTATTGAAATTTGTACAAATTCAATAAAAAACAAAAACAAGGATTTTACATCGGGCTGTACTTGTTTTGGGGACAGCTGCATATTCATATTTTTTGTTTCAGAGTTTCAATATTGTGGAGTGTGGTAATAGATAATACCTAATAATATCTGTTTTGATTGTATAATGTTCCTCTAGAAATAATAAGATTGTTTACAAATGAGTATTATTATTAATTACTACCACTTGGGCTCTAATGAAATGCTTAACAAAAAGCTAGATGAGAACAACACAATGATATTGCGTGCTATCTTGAACGAATCCTAGAAGCTGTACCCAAAAGAAAGTAGCTATACGGCCACTTTCCTTCTATCATATAAACCATCCAAACAAGACAAACAAGATATGCAGGACATTTTTGGAGAAGGAAGGACGTTCGCCTGTGAACACCTACACGTGGACACACCAGTGTAGGCAGACCAGAAGAAAAAAAACTACATCAATCAGCTCTGTGCGGATACTGGATGCTGTGCGGAGGACATGACAGGAGCAATGACCAATCGAGACGGATGGTGAGAAAGTCATGGAATCCGTGTCGTCAGCAGGGCCGCTTTATAATGCTTAGTTAGTTGAAATACGTGAAAACCATATAATTGTGCAAATTATTTGTAATAAAAATAGTTCCTTGGTGCTATAATTTATTTATTACTTTAGACTCAATAATTTATTTCGAAAAATCTAACTTTAGCATTAAATGCCACATAAAAAAACTGACACGTTATAAAAACCAACCAATCAACCAACCACGCTCCAGAGGAGTAAAATCTCGTCCTCCCCTAACGGGCCACCTTTTGATTGGTGACCCGTGATGCTTAAGGATGGAGTCCTTGTACCTGAGTAGTTCATGACATACTAAACTTCACATTGACCCTTACTTAGGCTTGTCAGATAGTCGAAGAGGCCCTCTTCGGTCAATCGATTGGTCACGTTAAGCCCTAGCACCTATATGATTGTCCCAACCTATTGCCCTTATATCAAACCCAACCCTTTTTATCATAAATATGCTATAAGGTGGTGGCTGAGGGTCTTGGTGTCCTGGATAGGATGTTAAACTGCGTCTAGTGGTGATGTTCTAATTCTGGAGCTCTGGGAAGTGTGGAGGACCCATGAATCGCCATTACTCTCAGGTCAACTTTGACCCAGAGTGATAGTACCTGTGGGTTAAATAGATCAAAAATGAGTTTTAAAAAGTGTTTAAAAAATTTAATATCCAACAAGAACGAATCAATAAAACAAAATGTCTTCGGCATAAAATAACCCAACAAGGGTTGACATGTCGTAAAATCCAACTAACCAACCAGAAACCAATCTACCAACCAAACAATCAACGCCACCTGGTGTCTTTTTTTCGCAAATTCCATGATATTTCTTATTACCCCACCACCACCTAATCTTAACAGCCATTCAGTGCGTATAATCGAGTCTATGAAAAGTGGGCACCATATTAAGCTCTTTTGTACTGGGGTCACTGCTGGTGTAGTCTGGAATCCAAGAGGGTGTCAATTTGAAAAATCCTGGGAACCACTGCTGTACATTAGCCGTCTGGCCGACTACCTCAAACAAAGATACTTTCTTATAGATAATCTCCTACAGCGACTCTCTTAAGTGTAAGGTAACATGGGAAGGTTAATATGTAAGTGTTAATCATCCACACATGAAAACATGTCCGTCTGTTGCAACACTATTTAAGAGGTCTTCCTGCTTAAGTAACTTTATACTCATCACCATGATGTCAATGGCTGATCCAGAAAAGAAAGAAAAAAAAACAATTATATATTTTGATATTTTGTGCAAAATTCCTAAAATATTTCTTAATTTTAAAAGTTACATGAGACATTTTTGAAAATAAACCCACAAATTTGCTTTTCTTTCAGCGTTTGTTTCTTAACAGTTTTTCATATATTTATCAATAATATACTCCATATATGTAAAAATATGCATATACACTGATACTTATATGTATATACGCAACATCTTTATATGTATGTTTGAGTTCTCAATTTTGGTTGAATCCTATCGCGGAATCACTTGATACGATTCACACACACACACACACACACACGCACCCACCCTGTCGGCTGGGGCGTTAGAATGCACCGACTGCACCTCTACAGAGGGGTAAGACTCCCCCAATGTGGCCACCTGTTGGCCGTGGGTGGCCACCTGTGATGCTTAAGGATAGAGCCCAGGTGGATGAGCAGTTCATGACGTGCAATACTCCACTTTGGCCCTATCTTGGGCTAGACGGGCGGTCGGAGAGGCCCCCCTCCGATCAATCGGCTGGTCACGTCAAGCCCTAGCACCTATATGATTTTCCCAACACTATTGCCCTTATGGCAAGCCCCAACCCCTTTTTATCATATGGTTGCTAGAAGGCGGTGGCTGCGGATCTACATGTCCTGGGAATGACGTTAAACTCTATCTGAGGTTGAGGATCCAGTTTTGGGGGTTTGGGGAATGTGGAGCACCCCTTCATCACCATTGCTCCCTGGTCCACTCTGACCCGGAGTGGTAGTACCTGTTAGGGTCCCATCTATGGGTTCAATAGAAAAATGTATTCATAAAAAATTGTATTACCCATTAAGAATTGATTTATTTCAAAACTTTATCGGCATTAAATGACCCACTGAGGTTGATATGCCGTAAAACAAAACAAACAAACAAACACACACACACACACATGCACACACACACACACACACACACACATATATATATATTATATATATATAGTCACCAACATGCAGTCCTGTTCCGATGCATCATGTCTGTTCAGTGCGTCTAGACTTAGCAAGCTACCTCCAGCCGGGATCGAAACTCGACCAATTTTTCAGCAGTCAGAGTCTCTAAACATCAGTACGACCCACTAGCAGATGACAATTTTACTGATAAATACATACATACGTACATATGTAGAGGCTACCGGAGAGGTCCGTTTTTAAGGGGAGCCTTGAAATTCAAGCGTAACCAGCAGCCGCAAACGAATTTCTTTGGCAGAGTGGTCAACCTACCAGGGGTAGGGATCATATATTCATATATATTGATCTAACTTAGAATAGCTTTGACACAGTCAACAGCACTGCTGGCAGTTTCTTATCTATGCGATCATCAGATCAAGTTCTTGTGTAGTGAGTATACCAAAAATACTTCTATTTTTATGTATGGGGTTAAAAGAGGGAAAGTCTATCTGTTATTGAACATAGCAATCATGTGAGCACAGTTATTTTGGCGCACATATTCAACAGACAACTACAAACCAGTTTTATGATAAGTCGAGCAGTATTTATCTCTGAGAGGATTGACTCAAAAAGAAGATATCAGATATCCTTAATTTCCCTCTCCATCAGACTGGTAGGTCTCTCAAACTTGGTTTTATCCAGGAAGGACATTCATATTTTTAGCCATTGTGAATGTTAGGTGGATTGATTCGTTTTACGTCATGCCAGTTATTGTTGGGTTACGTTATGTCAAAAACATATTTTTTCAACTTTACTTCTAAAATCCGTAACCCAACATATATCATTATGGAATAAGGTGGACTCCGTGAGCAAATGAAAAAAATTCCAGCCGGATCCTGACCCGCAATCCTGAAAGTTTGGATTCCCAAGTTTTAATTACCGCGTTTGTTTTTGGTGATTTTTTATGTGGTTTTTGCGACGAAATTTATTTGAACGATAACAATTTTTATCACTTGGAAATAAATTTTGGAATAATCGAAATTAATAGTGAATGTCGCCCTGAAATAGAAATAATTGTTTATACGGAAAATAAGGACCAACGTACATGAAATTGTCTTTAAATTAAGTGGCAGCAGAATGATATTAATATAATATTAATATAATATAATTATCTGAAATGAACTTAATTGTTATTAAGAACACATTTTATGATATTTTTGTGTTAAAGCATGCAGTTGTATTGTTTTCGAAAAAGTTTCGAAGATTTGCTTATTTCGCACGGAGACTTTCAAAATAGCTACCGGCTTGTTTCAAAGTGAAAGTCAAGGGAGGTTACTCTAATTGCCTTATTTGCTAGGAATTTAGCCAACTAAAGGTGAAAATTACCGTGATTTTATTATACGTGGAGTGTGCGAAAGTGATGCCTCCCATTCATTTCAAGGAAAACTACCACATATAAAGGTAACACAATAGCACCGTAAGATAGAGCAAGTTGTGAAATAAGTTAATATTGTTATTACTTTGTTGTGAATTGTTTACGTATTTAGAATATATCATTATAATGTAGATTGTGTGTTTTTCTGTCTGTAACCGAAACTATATTACTATTTAAGTCACAATTCCCTTAGTTATTTTCCTCATATTCTCTATGAGATTATTTTCATTCAAACTTTATTTATTAATAAAATAGTTTTACATTATTAATACTGTTTATCATATCTGCATACTAATAACATGCAATTGTATTTATATATACAACAAAATAGCATTTTGGAGTGTGAACGGGAAGTCTAATTTGCATATTGATATTAAAAATTTGATTTTTTAATAAATATGTGCTTAGTATTATTGATTTCTAATTGTTTGTTTTTATCTTAATGAATATGAGCAAAAATTTCGAGGATAAATCTTAAAAGGAATCCATTAACAAGAAGAAATAACTGTAATTTCATTCTTTACTTCCTATTTTTACTAAGTAGTTAAATTAGGAAAATGATGGAAGAGTTAGTTTCAAAGTTGTTCTATTTTTCGATCTCTGTTTTAAATAATTTCATCTGCATTCTTTTTTAGTTTCATTAGTCTTTCTAATGTAACATATTTCATTACATTAAAACTTAAATACGTGCGCCCGGAGGGTGCATATATTTGCTAGTTAATGTAATATTTAAATGCAGCGATCAATTTTTGAGTTTTTCTGTACTTTCTTGTTACCTATGGCATAGCTATTTGTACGGATCCTAAATCGATAAACCAAAAATATTGTCTATGCTGCAGCTTTGCAATAAGTTCTAGAACTTATAGAAAATATCTTATTATAATGGAGATTGTGTGTTTGTATGTCTGTAACCGAAACTATATTACT
>CM042167.1:19036336-19046840 GCA_023376005.1 Doryteuthis pealeii
ATATATGGGAGGGAGATTATGTGCTTAATTAAAGTCATATCTAATTTTGTTAATTAATTAATTATAGTTAAATGAATTAGGCGTGCATATCGGTTTAAATGTAAAGCGTAAACAAATCGAGAAAAAAAAGCCAGCTAGTGTAGTGGTTAGAATGTCCGCCTGTCAGCGTGACAGGTAGGCTCCGAATCACGCACAAAGCACTGCCCTGTCTATAGCTCTGTTTATGAGGCCTAATAGGCTGAAATGTACATACAGAGATCGACTTTTTCTCGATTTGTTTACGCTTTACATTTAAATCGATATGCACGCCTAATTCATTTAATTATAATTAATTAATTAACAAAATTAGGTATGACTTTAATTAAGCACATAATCTCTCACAAATTGTCGGCTTTTGCCATTTCAAACACATTGTTTGACTACTTCATATATATATATATATATATATATATATATATATATATATGACACGTGTAATGAAGAGTAAATAAAACCTGTTTTTCTCACTAGAGTGGTTTGCTCAGGAAAGCAAATTGATAAGGTTTCAAAAGTGTGTGTGGTGGTGGGGAGATACAGAATGTTTGTTTTTTTTATTGCGTGCGCATGCGTGGAATAAAAAAATCAATTTAAAGGTCACATGCCAGAAATCTTTTTTGCATAAAGAATTTTTGATGATTTTTCATTCGCACTTCCCCCCCCTCTCTCTCTCTCTCTCTCTCTCTCCCTCTCTCTCTCTCTCTCTCTTTCTCTCTTTCTCTCTCTCTCTCTCTCTCTCACTTGTCCATTTTCTCTTCCTTTTTTTCCCTCTTGTTTTATCTACCTTACCCTCTTTCCTCGCACCATTTCATTCTTATATATTCTGACCTATTTATTTTTGAGAATGTTTGTATTCACACCTGGCCAATATATTATTTCAAACACGCAACTATATGCATATCTATTTATCTATCTATTTGTCTTTCTATCTATTCCATTTTATTCTTAGCTATCACAATCCTCCCATATATATATATATATATATATATATATATATATATTATATAGAGAGAGAGAGAAGAGAGAGAGAGAGAGAGAGAGAGAATGCAATGACAACACATGTGAGATCGACTGCTATTAATCGGTGTCTCGATTAATTCAGTGGATTTAACCCTGAAGATCCTTATGGTGAAACTCGAGTAGGTTGTCTCTTTTACCCATTTTATAATAAATTTTCTCTACTTAGTACTGACCAATTTATATTTGTTATATCGCTGACTTATCCCTCTGAATTCTACACTTACTAACCATCGTGACCAAATTCACCGGTAAGTCAACTTTTCCTTTTATATTATATATATATATATATATATATATAAGAGATTTATCCAAAACTTGGTAGTAAGGGATGATTCTATATGTGATTTCTAAGATCCACTGTACAATATTGATGATCCAGTATGTATAAATACAGTGAATCATTAAATCACAAAAGAGAGCTCAATGTAAAATAACCTTTTAGATTATATACAGAGCAATATTTATCAAAAATGAAGGAAGAACTCAATACAGTGATCCCATAATAAATTTATTTCGACGAAAATTGGGGCCCATATAAATCTAAATTGATTTAAACCGGCTCCCAAAATTTCGTCTCATCAGATGGGTCTCAATTCACTTATGGACAAGCATATCACAAAAACCCCAAAGAGCTGAATATATATAAATTCAAACAAAACAAAAAATAATTAAAAAAATATATATATATTTTTTTAACAGTGTAGGATTGTAACCATAGAAACAGGAAGTGAATGAAAAAAAGAGATACATCTCAGGTTGATTCCTAGGTCGTCCAGACAGACAAAAAAGTGACATGACAGAAAAAACAGAGTAGTATATTAAAATATAAATAGACAAGTAAAATAAAAAGATTTTAAATTTAAACATTAGAGAATAATGATGTAAAAAGAAATACTAGATAAGATATAAATAATAAAATAAATTAATAGTACGATAATAAAAATTAAAATTAAAATTAAAAAATAATAAATAATAGAAATAAAAATCAATTAAAATATATATATATATATATAGTATTAAGGTGTATATAGAAATAACCTACTCAAGTTTCACCATAAAGGATTTTCAGAGTTCAATACAATGAATTAATCAAGATATTGATTAATTACAGGCAATTGCAGAAGTGAATAATGCAATTATGACCGTTGAAAACAGTTTCGCAGTGAAGTTGAACGCTATGAAATTAATTACGTCATTCCAAAGTTGAATGTCAAACACGATGTTGCTGAATGCTGAACGTGATTGTTAACGTGAAATATTAAGCATAGATGTTGTTAAATGCTTAGCGTGATTGCTGGCGTGGAGGAAAAAAAACACGTGTGCAGAATAGGCTTCTTTTTATAATATCAAGCAATATCTGTGTTTGACGTTTGCATTAAAAGAATTTTGTTTACATTTATTACATCTTTTTTTTTTTAATTTTTAGTTGATGAGTTGCCATGTGCGCTTATGCAAACATTTTTCAAAACGTTCGGACCTTTGGTTTAACAGTTCTTGGGTGTTACCATAGCATGCTATGGCCAATTTTTCCTCGGGATATAAAGGACAGAATTCATTACCTGGTCTATATCGGCGAGTTTGTTTTTTTTAAATAATTTCCCATTTTATGATAGGATCTATATCGTATTTATTTTTGATGTCCCAGACATATTCAGAAAGAGCGGTGTTATGTATATATTTTATGTTATTAAATCTAGATTTGTGGTTATAGAATCTTTTCTTAAAAGTGTTTTGTGTTGAACATATGTATATCATTTTATTATTACTTTGTTAATATGTAAAGTAGCTTTGAATACTTAACAGACACTTCGGTATTCTCTATTAAAGGGGTCATGTTTCTACTTTATTATTACTATTACAAGGAAGAATATCGTTAAAATGTTTTTGTTTAACGAGCTTTTAAAAAAATAATTTCCCATTTTATAATAGGATCTATATCGTATTTGTTTTTGATGTCCCAGACATATTTAGAAAGAGTGGTGTTATGCATATATTTTATGTTATTAAATCTAGATTTGTGGTTATAGAATCTTTTCTTAAAAGTGTTTTGTGTTGAACATATGTATATCATTTTATTATTACTTTGTTAATATGTAAAGTAGCTTTGAATACTTAACAGACACTTCAGTATTCTCTATTAAATGTTTCTACTTTATTATTACAATTACAAGGAAGAATATCATTAAAATGTTTTTGTTTAATTTTCTAACGTTGTATTTATTTATATATGGATCAACATTTGGCATGCAACTATAATATGATTTTACAATGTTTTTATTAAATATCTCATATAATTTGTTTTCGGGAGGAAAGTGTTTATCTAAAATTTTGAAGAAGATACTTCCTGAATTAAGTTTCATAACTAAGTTAAAAGGGGTGTGTCCTGGTTTGCGAGTGAGAATTCCAGCAGGAGTTACGCCCCTTACTATACCTGTACTATTGCTATATATATATATATATATATATATATATATATATATATATAGAGAGAGAGAGAGAGAAGAGAGAGAGAGAGAGAGAGATTCAGCACTCCACTAATAATACTTCAAAAACTTTGTCCATTACTAGCTCAGCAAGTGAGCTGGTGATAACCATGTACTACTGGTATATATATATATATATATATATATATATATATATATATATATATAGAGAGAGAGAGAGAGAGAGAGAGAGAGAGACAGACAGACAGACAGACAGACTCAGCACTCCACTAATAATCCTTCAAAAACTTTTCCATTACCAGCTCAGCAACTGAGCTTGTGATAACGTACTATTGCTATATATATATATATATATATATATATATATATATGTGTGTGTGTGTGTGTGTGTGTGTGTGTGTGTGTGTGTGTGTGTGTGTGTGTGTGTGTGTGTCTATTAACAGACACAGATAGATAGATAGATAGATATAGGTAGATAAATCCTACTCCGCTTGAAATATTTTGTTTGCAATAAAAGACATAATCAACCATAGATCAGAAAGATATAAGAATAAAAGTCGAAAGAAGACAGAAATCTTGAAAGCGTTTCTGCTTGAAATCATGTCCAGATAAACACTTGAAAATTCGTTGCGCTCAACTGTAAAGACATTTCTCAAAGAGACAAAAAAATGTACAAAAAAACAAAAACAAAAAACAAATAAATAAATGAATAAGAAAAAAATAAAATGAAAATAAAGGTTTTCAACTTTACTGGATCAGTTGTTTCTTTATTTCTTGCAGCGACGAAACCTGCAGTGCCGAGTTGACCCTCGTAAATGAATCGATGCACAATAGGTGAAAACAATAGGTGACAGTTTGGTGACTGTTGATTTCGATACGCACCGAGCGAGGACTGGGGTGGACTTCCTTTTACCAACAACAGGATAAGAGAGTTTATGTTTATTAAGTGTTAACAGAGAGATCTATTGTTGACAACGTGTTCTTTTTTATTTATTTTTTTTATCAGGCCATTTGCTCGAGAAAGCAAATATTTTGTTGCTTATGTTAATTGTTCTCCTAAAAGGAAAAGACATTTTTTAAACCTTCTTTTTTAAGATTCCGATTTCACTTTTCCCCAAAACATCCCTCTCTCTCTCTCTCTCTCTCTCTCTCTCTCTCTCTCTCTCTCTCTCTCTCTATCTATCTATCTATCTATCTATCTCCCCCTCTGTACCTATCTATCTATATATCTATCTCTCCCCCTCTCCTCTCTCTCCCTCTCATTCTCTCTCTCTCCCTACCTATCTATCTCTCATTTCCTCTCTCTACCTACCTATCCATCTCTCTCTCTCTCTCTCTCTCTCTCTATCTATCTATCTATCTATCTCTCCCTCTGTACCTATCTATCTATCTATATATCTATCTCTTTCCCCTCTCCCCTCTCTCTTCTCTCCTCTCTCTCTCTCTACCTATCTATCTCTCATTTTCTCTCTCTACCTACCTATCCATCTCTCTCTCTCTCTCTCTCTCCTCTATCCTCTCTCTCTCTCTCTCTCTATCTATCTATCTATCTCTCCCTCTGTACCTATCTATATATCTATCTCTTTCCCCTCTCCCTCTCTCTCCCTCTCTTCCCCTCTCTACCTATCTATCTCTCATTTTCTCTCTCTACCTACCCTATCCCATTCTCTCTCTCTCTCTCTCTGTCTCTCTCTCTCTCTCTATCTACTATCTATCATATCTATTATATATATATATAATTATAATTTATCTATCTATCTCTCCCTCTGTACCTATCTATATATATATATATTTCCCCTCTCCTCTCTCTCCCCTCTCTTCCTCCCCTCTCTCTCTCTCTCTCTCTCTCTCTACCTATCTATCTCTCATTTTCTCTCTCTACCTACCAATAACATCTCTCTCTCTTTCTCTCTCTCTCTCTCTCTCTCCCTCTCTCTCTCTATCTATCTATCTATTCTATCTATCTATATATATATATATATATATATATAATATATTATTAAATATAAAAAAAAAATATTTACAGACGCTGCCGCTGTCAATAACAACAAGACAAAAGGATCCGTTGAACAGGAGTGACATTCATTTGAAAAAGGGAATCTAACGATCCGAAAATTTATGATTACAAATAATAAAAAATAAGTGAATCCAAATACTCCATAACATCGAGTCCATTCATTATTTATTTTAAAATGCTTCATAATAACGCTCAAACTTCAACAAAATTAAAACATGAATATATATATATATATATATATATATATTTAATATATATTATATCCTGGATGAGGCTGTTTGCGCTCACATAAGGCAAATACCATTGAAAAAGGTATGTATCAAACTACTCTCCCTCCATTTCTGAGTAAATAGTAGGGCAGACTGTGGTCTTTAACCTTGACTAGGTAACCAGTCTAGGAGATGGAAAAACTCTCTGAATTAAAAAATCTGTTAAACTCTGCTTACGAAATTACCTTGTGTCACTTCCTGCTTGTGCGGGATATATATATATATATATATATATATATATATATATATATATATGTGTGTGTGTGTGTGTGTGTGTGTGGTGTGTGTGTGTGTGTATTATGACACTCAAATGTTCAAATAAGAACTGAAGAAGCCGTGCTCAATTATATATATAACATATATTATATTTATATTTTACGTCATATTTTAAACCGTCTACCTTTCCAGCGTTTTTCTTCAAATTTAAATTTTGAACAAATTGATAAAACAATGACTATCACAACAGTCTTCCTCATTATTCTGTGATATTATTTTTTTTTACTCTTCCTTATATCAACAAAAGCACTGAAGAAGATCTACTTAACAGATCGAAACACTGCAGCGTCGGCTAATAAACTTACCACTCATTTTTTTTAAACATGTGCTTTTTAAAATTTCTCACTATACACATACCGTCGGATTCACTTCCATTTCTCTTCACACCAACATACACACACACCACACACACACACACACACATATATATATATATATATATATATATATATATATATATATATATATATATATATATATATTAATAAGTCATCCACAGACACGTGTTTCGGCATATCATGCCTCTTCAGTGTGGCTAGACACAACTATCCTTGGGTAGGGTCGAATATATATACAAAATTAGGGACCAAAAATTGAAACAGATATCTCAAAAAATGTATATCCAATCTTTCTGAAATTTTCACTTGATGTTGAAAACCGAAATTGCAGATATGCTTTAAATCTGCAACTTATTTGAAATAAAAATGTGTTTAGTTTGTTTAATGGTATATAAATCATGTGGGTTATTTAATGTCAAAACTGTTAGAGTGGGAGACAAAAGTTGGTTTCCTTTACAGATGTATCTTTGTTTAATAGTTTCGTGGATGTATTTTATAGCTAATTCATAATTTTCGGTATATTTCTATTTCTCTCCAGACGGACAAAATGCCATCCATATATTTTCAAAAACATCCCTTGTATCATTTGCGTTGAAAAATTCTGAAAGGAACGAAATTCTACATTCTATGAGGAAGTGTTTGACAGTGTAGAGTGTTTAACATATTTCGCACCGTGGTTGATCCTCTTGTTTGAGTACAAAAAGTGCGTAAGTTTTGTAATGCCAATGCGCAGCCAAGCCAGTATTACTTCTTCCTCTTGGTTTTTTTTATATCCCGGCATCTATTCACCTACTGTTGGCTTAACTGATAATAATTTGTTTGGTGCACTACTATTTCAACGTTGTTGTTATTTTTGCTTGTTAAATATTTTTATTTAGTTCTTTAGATCTGTATATATATATATATTTACCAACCCCTTCGCACGAGTAGGATGCGACACAAAGTCAATTTCTTAAGCGGAGTTTAACAGGTTTGAATTCAGAGTTTTCCTTCTAGACTGGTTACCTAACCATGGTTAAAGAGTCCAGTCTGCCCTGCTATTTACCCATAGCTGGAGGGAGAATTGGATTCATACCTTTCCCAATGATATTAGCGCCATGTGAAATTCCAACAGCTTCGTCCGGGAATTGAACTCGCGTTGACGAGTCCATTTCCTACGACTCTAACCATTAGACCACGCGCCTCCATTTAGAGATCATTAGATCTGTATATGGGACCTTGAAGTTTTCGTAAATTTCATGATATATTTTCCAACTGAATCTGCTTTGTCATTTCCCGTTATTTCAAAATGACTTGGGATCCAACACATCACAACTTCTTTTGACTTAATGAATTGAGTTTACATAGTAACTTGACTATCAATCGGTTGTCAAGTATTTTGTTTATGTTTATGTATACTTTCAAAACAGTAATATAATGATATAAGTGTTAACAATCCAGATTAATAGTTAAAAAACATAGGTCATTGGTATACATGACTTGGTCTAATTTAACGTTAGTCTGACCCAACCGTGTTTTTCACATAGCCTTGCTAATGGCTAAAACAAAGACTTTTAGTTAAGATAATCAAGTTTTTTTACCTAACTTTATTTACTATTTATTATACTTGTGTATATCATATAAAAAGACTTAGAAGGTTGGAGAGCACACCAGCCGAAACATGGTGTATATAACAATAAAGGTGAGGATAACTCGAAAAATCTAAATGATATTAATTGGTTTATACTATTATTCCAAAATTTGGACATTACTTTTTTTAAGTAAAAAGAGTTTTATAATTTGCTTGAAGCATTGTGTATATATTGGTTTGGAGGTTGATTTTGAAGACTATCACAATGCAGTTGTAAAGAAAAAATAATAATACGGTAACAATGGTGTTGTGTGTTAACCTGTATTTTATTCTTGAATTTTCGAGATAAAATCTCTTTTTCAAAAGATCGCTGGAACTGAAGTAGTCTAGTTATGGCATTTCTATTTAAATGATTTTTTTTTTTAAATGATGTTATCTAATATATAAAACAGAGATTTTGGTATGTACGGTGTCGACGTATAACAAAAAAACGGGAGGTCACTCAGATTCAAAATCTTGCATACACATTGATATCGTTCTAACTAAGAAAAATTCTAAATTTGGTTATTGATTTTTACTGATTAAGGGATTTAATCGATTAATTAATCCAAAATCACCCCAATTTGCGGAACTGTCCGTATATCAGCCCCTCCTGATAATAAATATTGTCTCTGCCTGCTTATTGTTAAAGCGATAACAGCAGCGAAGTTTTGATATTAATGAATTAATTTTGCAGTCTTAGCCGTTCAGCTCCGAATTTATGGCCTATTTATGGTCCAATCTTTAATAATTTTTATATCGTTAGAAAGATAAGAAAAATACTCTTTCAAAATATGTAATTTGTGTGAGTTTTTATCTATTGAATCATTTTTTTTTTACAGCGAGTTAAAAATTAAAAAAAATGGCTTCGGATAGCCACGCTGCTATGATTATTGCGATACAAGCAGTGCAGTCTATACCAGTCAGATCGGAAATCTCTTACCTAATTAGGATCTAATCTTTAAAATATTTATATCTTTAGTAATAAGATGAAATAGTATTTCTGAATATGTAATTTGTATTTGTTTTTATAAGATTTTTTTTTTTTTTACAGCGAGTTAAAAAAAAAAATACTACGTAAGCCGATGAAATAGGCGATAATACGAATAAGGCAGCTCGGAATCTCTTAGTCTTTCTGAATATGTAATTTGTATGTGTTTTATATAGATTAAATTATTTTTTTACAGCGAGTTTGTCCATATTCTTAAATTGTACAGTACACTCATTTTAATTTTAAATTTTTTGTAATGCATAAAAATTTGTAGAAAATCAAAATGTACGCTTTACGGTTACATTATTAAAAAAAAATATTTTAATCGTAAATAACAGTATCATGAAAATCAGTTTACGTCGTAAGTACGGTTACATATTTGTATAAATTAAAACTAAGATTTTCATTCGAATAAAAATGACTTTTAATTCTTTTAATTTATTTATTAATTTTTATTGTTAGAGTTTTAAAGGGTTAAATAACAATAAGATTGACGAATTTCCTTAGAACTGTTTTTTCTTTTGGTTCGTTAACTAAATTATTTTCTCAAACAACGATAAAAAAAAAACAAAAAAAAGGTACTAATATGGACAAAAATCCGGTGTTTTATCTTTAGTCGAAGGCCCCCCGACTGGAGATAAGTAGTCAATTATTTTTGTAAGACGAAATTATTTCAGTTTATCCGACAATATCCAGTTATTGGAACATTTCAAAAAAAGTTTATATGTAAGTACGAAAAATTGTAAGCGCTTTGTTTATCAAAATGACTGATTCGTTAGTAAATTAACCCGAAAAGTTGTTAAAACAAAACAACTAACAACCAACATTTAAAATTTATTATTCAAAAAACAATTTAAAAATATTCCTCAGAATTTGCCTTAGAAATTAAATTTTAAGTTTTTAATGATTTCTCTTTTATTGTGAAGTCAATAAACATCACTGAGTTTATAGTGCAAACTTTTCAGTTCTGAAAATTGGCATGTTTAAAAATAGATATTTCATAGGTGACATTTGAACTTTTATGAAAATTGATGTTTTTGTAAATTAATACAAATTTTGTAATAAAACTTAATTTTTAACTAGGGGGGGGGGGTTAGGGTTAGGTTTAGGGGGGGGGTAAGTTTAATGGGAAAATAAATAAATAAAATTTGGGTTCCGTTCAAGCGGTTCCGATATGGGGGATCAATTTAACTAAAACATTATACGAGGAAATGAAAGCAACCCGTGAATACTCAAATAATAAAGAAACTTTTAAGAATTTTTTTTTTTTCAGTCTGATAGATTGGTGTAATACGATAATAATCAACTGAAGGAAAAAAAAAAAATGGGGGGGAGTCAGATAATCAGGTTACACCAAAAAAGTTTTTTAAACAATGTTTTAAAATACTAGGTACCGACCGATTTTTTTATTACAAAAATTTTTTACAAACTTTTTTTCTTCCCGGTTGATGTTGGTAAAGTATATTTTTTTTGACAATAATCAAACTAGTTGCTGGTTTTTTTG
>CM042167.1:19046940-19056940 GCA_023376005.1 Doryteuthis pealeii
TTAAAACAAACAATACTAACAACCAACATTTAAATATTATTCAAAATACCCAATTTAAATATTCTCAGAATTTGCCTTAGAAATTAAATTTTAAGTTTTATGATTTTACTCTTTATTGTGAAGTCAATTAAACATCACTGAGTTTATAGTGCAACTTTTCAGTCCTGAAAAATTGGCATGTTTAAATAGATATTTCATAGGTGACATTTGAACTTTTATGAAAATGATGTTTGTAAATTAATACAAATTTGTAATAAACTTAATTTTAACTAGGGGGGGGGGTTAGGGTTAGGTTTAGGGGGGGGTAGTTTAATGGGAAATAAATAAATAATTTGGGTTCCGTTCAAGCGGTTCCGATATGGGGGATCAATTTACTATAAAACTTATACGAGGAAATGAGCACCCGTGAATACTCAAATAATAAAGAACTTTTAAGAATTTTTTTTTCAGTCTGATAGATTGGTGTGTTAATCGATAATAATCAACTGAAGGAAAAAAAATGATGGGGGAGTCCAGATAATCAGGTCCACCAAAAAGTTTTTAAAACAATGTTTTAAAATACTAGGTACCACCAATTTTTTTATTACAAAAATTTTTTACAAAAACTTTTTTCTTCCCGGTTGATGTTTGGTAGTATATTTTTACAATCAAACTATTTGCTGTTTTTTTTCTCACCGCGAGGATTCACCAACAACTTTGGTATATTAGATATATATATATGAAATTTAACTTTTTTGAAAAAACAAATGATGTTATGTAATTGCTGACAGCCGTCTATGTTGCTCGTGAAGATGACCAGTTTATCGATTTGGTCGAAACAGATTTCTGTCAGCAATTACATAACATCCTTTGTTTTTTCAAAAAATGTTAAATTTCATACTGTCGGATTAATTTCCATCTATTTTTCATATATATAATATATATATATATATATATATATATATATATATATATATTTCTCCTTATGATATAATTCTGAATAATGTCTACCATATATTTATGGGTATCCTTGTTATCAGCGCGACTTATGATGATGATGATGATGATGATGATGATGGTCGTAAGCACTTTTTACAGTCCAATTGTTCCAACTTTACTAGCATTGCTATTCTGAAATTATATTTTTTTCGTACAGTTTATATTATATATATATAATATATATATATATATATATATATATATATATATATAGAGAGAAGAGAGAGAGAGAGAGAGAGAGATGTGTGTGTGTGTGTGTGTGTGTGTGTGTGTGTGTGTGTGAAGTCCTCCTCGGCTCTATGCTGTCACGACGATTACCGAAATAATTATTATTTAAGTAATGTGTATGCTTCCATGTACACATGAATATAGGAATAATAATTTTTTTTTTAAATGCCAACGACAACAAAAAAAACAAAAAAACAAAACAAAACAAGTGCAGTAAGAATTAAATAAGAAAATAAAAGTCAACATTTCTCTCTGTCCACTTGGTTGATCATTGATTTAATTTAAAAAATCTTATGAGAGTTTATCGTTTAGAGTCATTTTTTCTGTTGTTTTTTTTTTCTTTCTGTTTTTCCTTTCTTCCTCATCTTCTCGTATGACACATGGTTCATGAATCATTCAGTAAATAAGCGGGGGTGTTTCACAGAAGATAGATTAATGGTAGCCTAAGATAGCTAGATAGATGCATAGAGATAGGGAGGTGGATAGACGGTAATTAAATAGAAGTGTTTCACAAAAGGAACTGACTGATATATATGTATGTGTGTATGTGGTAAGGAATAGAGGGGAAAATGTGGACAAAACAACAAACTCAGACAAGTAGATGTAGGAGATATATTTTGCTGTGCCTTTGTTGTATACTCTCTTTCCTTACTTTCTTACTTGTATTATTCTGGTAATCTTTCGTATCTTAAGTTCTTCTCCTAGTGTCTCTTCTAACGTCTCTTCTAGCGTCTGGACTTCGTCTTCGGGACTTTGTGTCTGGTCTTCTATTGGGGATTTCTCCGTATCAGAAGCCTGAGTCATTGGTAGTTTTTAGATAATAACCAAGACTTCGATTTAACTTAGATCATATTTTATTCTGAAATCCCCACCAGACTACCTGCGCAGATTGAGTCGGCAGCGTGCATAACACGATTTACCACCGTCGTGGTTTTGGCCGATCTGACTAAAAATCTCTTACTAATCTAAACCGGAAGAGGGTCCTCTCCACCGATTCTCACGGTATCCACGGAAGAAGGATCAGGATGAGGTCAAGCCTTGTCATTCAATCCTTCAAGGCCGCCGGCTGCAACTTATAACAGCCATTTTGGTTTCTACACTACTGTACATAAATATTAGGAATCTAATAATTATGTAACACCTTGAGCACGGCTCCATCAGTCGTTTATTTGAACATTTGAGCGTCATACATGTGTTTTTATAGAAGGGAAAGTGAACGGGTGAACGGTGAGGGGTGAATTTGGTGATGACGTCAGATGGATGGGGTAGCGTTTGAGAGAATTTGATTGGACAGAAGAAAATCTTTCATGGCTGGGGAGGGAGATAAGATCAAATGAGTGGAATTGGTTGGAAGAAATATGGGTGAGGAAGGTAGTTTAGTGCAAAAGAGGAGAAGCTTGGTGGGTAAGAAATTAGGTCCACATTTTTTGGTTGGCTTGGAGAGAATTTTGATTCTTTGGGTAGAGGGGAAGAGGTTCAAGATGAATGGGCACTCAAATGTTCAATTAAAAAAACTGAAGAAGCAGCGAAATATATCTCCTACATCTACTTGTCTGAGTTTGTTCTTTTGTCCAGATTTTCCCCTCTATTCTTAGCACAGTATTGTCAGATTTACTCCAATCCTCCAATCCTCCTATCCTCATATATATATATATATATATATATATATATATATATATAATATAGAGAGAGAGAGAGAGAGAGAGAGAGAGAGAGAGAGGGAGAGAGATAAATAGAGAGGAGAGAGAGAGAAAGATAGAGAGGTGAACAGTAAATAAGTGGTGGTTTTCACAAAGGAAAGATAGATAAATAAATAGGAAGTAACCAATATATATGTACAATATAACACACATACACACACACACATACACACACATACACACACACACACACACACACATATATATATATATATATATATATATATATATATATATATAATTGTATAAGTAAATATAGAGTTATTTACTAAGGTTAGCTTATATTTGGCACAAGCCCATAAGTATGGGGCTCTCAATGAGAATCGAACTCATTAACAATGGTCTGCAAATCTAGCTTGATAACCAAATCTTAATATTACATTCCCATTTAGGTCTCAACTCTGAATCCCAGTCCTGAGTACAATATTCTATATTTTCTAAAACAACATTTGCCTTCCTTAATATAATAATTTTAAATATCAAGCCAATCATTCAATTTACTCTTTGTACTATAGACAAAATATTATTGTCAACTAAACCCTAGATAGCATACCTCATTTACTATTTTGATTTTCCTGTTATTTAATTTATTCAACTATGAATGAATATTAGATGTGTCCAATAAATGTTGTTGTATTGTCCTGGCCCGGAAGTCGGAGCTTCCGGCAAAAAGATAAAGAGAAATATAAAAATATATATTTAAAAAAGGGAAAAACTGAAGCGAGGCTTTCCGGTCAAAGAAGCAGGGAGAAGATAAAGAAATATTTAACAAAGGTCCGTTATCAGATCAAAAGATAAAGATGCGTAGGAGTATCTATCACTATAAAGGCCAGACGGTTCGAGCCGACAGTTAGTCAGAGACAGACCCCAGCGAACAGCGATAGAATCACCTCGGTCTCCCGTCAACCCTCGGGCATTTTCCGCTGTGAACACTCGACGCCGTCTTCACCAGCCACCGGCATTTTCATTGTGACGCTATACACCCCTTTATATCACCATCACCAGTCATCCCAACAGTAGTAGTAGTCATTGTCAACGCTCGCCACCCACCAGCCGAGGAAAAGAAATAAACTCAAAAATATCCATGTGTTGTGATTTTATTAAGCGACTACTACATACTTCGCTACGTGACCATAATAACACAAGACTTCGATTTAACTTAGATAATATTTTATTCTAAAATCCCCACCAGACTACCTGCGCAGATTGAGTCGGCAGCGTGCATAACACGACTTACCACCATCGTGGCTTTGGCCGATCTGACTAAAAATCTCTTTCTAATCTAAACCGGAAGAGGGTTTTCTCCACCGATTCTCACGGTATCCACCGGAAGAAGGATCAGGACTGAGGTCAAGCCTTGTCATTCAATCCTTCAAGGCCGCCGGCTGAACTTATAATAGCCATTATGGTTTCTACACTACTGTACATAAATATTAGGAATATAATAATTATGTAACAGATGTAGTCAGCGTATTCTCTGACCCACCGATAAAGCGGGTTGATTCGATGATTAGTTGAATTTTACGGCATGTCAACCCTTATTCATTCATGATGGTTACTGAAGTTTTTTAAAACTCAATTTTTTAAACACATTTTTGTGACTCATTGGTAATTCATGAGGAAGACCGTCCCAGTCTCCTGCCTCAAAACTTGCTAACTGTTAGTGGTGAAAAACCAACCCCAGCTACGATTGAAGTTCGTAGCCGAAGCAATAGATAGATATGAAGACGACTAGATAGATAGATAGTTTTTTTTTATTTTATTAAAATATAAAAGAATATCTAAATACTCAGATTTTCTTTTATTCATGTTTGTTTAATGTCTTGTTTTTTAGTTTAAATAAACAAGAGTATCTAAATATTTTGATTTTTTTTTTTACTTGTAATTGATTGTTGGAAATAAATATATTAAAATAAAATGAAAATACCGAAGAAAATTAACGTTTTGGATTTTTTTATATGTAAGTGAATGTCGAAAAAACAAAAAACAAAACGCCCCAAGTTGGTTGTTTACTTTCAAGAGACACTGCTTCGGCTACGGACTTCATTCGTAGGTGGATTGGTTTTTCAGCAATCACCGGTAGCAAGTTTTTTAGGCAGGAGACCGGGACTGTCTTCCTCATAAATTACCGACTCATTTTCTTCTAGTTAACCCATAAATGGGACCCTAACAGGTACTACCACTCCGAGTAAGGGTGAACCTGGGAGTAATGGCGATAAAGAGGTATTCCAAACTCCCTGGAGCTCCAAAATTGAATCTTCACCATTAAATGCAGTTTAACATCATACCTAGCAGACTAAGACCCTCATCCACCACCTTCTAGCACATATATGATTAAAAAAAAGGTTTGGGGTTACCATAAAGAAAATAGAGTCGAAACAATCATATAGGTGCTAGGGTCGATTGACGACCAAACAAACCATCTAAGACGAACAAGATATTCTGAATATTGCAGGAAAAGCAAGGACGAACTCATAAGTGACGTTCCCCAGTAAATAACTACACATAAACACACCAGTGTAGGCTGAAAAGCAAAACCTACATCAATTAGCTCTGTCTAGACACTGGTTGCCGTACGAATAAATATCTACCAGGAGCAATGACTGAGAGGAAAGGGTGGCAAAAATATATATATATATATATATATATATATATATATATATATATACACATACACCTCCCATACCCACGCAGTAAAATAGAATATTTGACGTCATATTTCAAAACCGTCCCTTTTTTTTTTTTTTTTTAAACCTCAAAAAAATTTCTAAACGGACTGAATAACAATAACTACCACTCGCTTTTCTCGTTATTCTGTGATAAACAATTTCTTATCACCTTCCATATACCAACAAATGCCCTGAAGATGATCTAATTAATAGATCGAAACACTGCAGCGTCGGCCAATAAACTCACCACTTAACCCATTTAAACCTGTGTTTTTTCATTTTTCCTAATATACTACATACCGTCGGATTCATTCCTTTCTTCACATATATATATATATATATATATATATATAGAGAGAGAGAGAGAGAGAGGGAGAGAGAGAGGGAGAGAGAGAGAGAGGGGGATCCGTGTTGTTAACACGACATGATGATAATAATTATCATCATTATATCTTGGCTGTATAGACATTTTTAGCAGCCAGGAAAAAGAAATTTGTCGCGAGATATCTCGTCAGCCGTATCAATTGTTAAAGATGCCTAAAAAATGGTGCAATAAAATTGCTTGCTCTACATCTTTTTTTTTTTTTTTCAGACTCAAAAATCGAATCAATATACTTACGTTTAGAGAAAAAAAAAAGTCTCACGAACTAAGAGATCTTTCTCCGGGATAGGACTGGTCGCTTTCACCCTTCATTGGAATGCAGCAGGGCATGTCACGGCAGCGACGCCGGGTTCATGGGGAAAGCTCTCCGTCAAATTTGTTCATTTGCTCAAAGTGGACGATGACAGCCGCTGTGTGTGGTCAAGCAATTTTGGATTAAATGAATGTCGCCTGTGCCGCCGGGTTGAGTGGGTTTTTCGAGAGGGACGAACAGAAACGGGGTATTACTGCGCATGTTGGGAACCAAGGTGAAATTTAAAGAGAGGGAAAATGAGACATACAGATGTGAAAAACAAAGAGAAGGGGGAGGTTTAGGTGCATAAAGAGGACGGTGAGAGAGAGAGAGAGAGAGAGAGAGAGAGAGAGAGAGAGAGAGAGAGAGAGAGAGCAAGGATTTTGAAAGAGAGTGGATTTTTACGCGGGTAAAATGAGAAGGGAAGCTGAAAGTAATTCGCAAGAAAAGGAACATTTTAGACTGAATGTTACTGTATACAAATATAGAGTAAAAGACAGGTAGATATGAACAGACGATACGTACTTACATACATACATAGATATGAAGAGACTGAAATAGATAGATAGATAGATAGATAGATAGATTATATATTTAATAATCATGTGCTTGAACACAGTTTCAAGTATTCCTTTCAAACACCAATAATTTGCAAGCAATATGGTTTCAACTAATTAATAATAATAATAATAATAATAATAATAATGGTATATGCATAAACCAGAATCTGTTCTTGAGAACGAAATGCATAAAATTCTCTGGGACTTTGAAATAAAAACGGATCACCTTATCCCAGCAAGAAGACCAGACCTAGTGTTGATTAACAAAAAAGAGAGAACTTGTCAACTGGTGGATTTTGCAGTGCCAGCAGATCACAGGGTGAAGCTAAAGGAAAATGAAAAAATGGACAAATATCTAGACCTTGCCAGAGAACTGAAAAAGTTATGGAATATGAAAGTGAAAGTGATACCAATTGTAGTTGGTGCACTTGGAACAGTCCCAAAAGGATTAGAAAAGGGTTTGGAAAGTCTTGAAATCACAGGAAGGGTTGAAACCATTCAGAACACTGCACTGCTGCAATCTGCCAAAATACTCAGAAGAGTCATGGAGACCTGAGGAGACTTACTGTCACTCAGACTCCAGTGAAAGACCATCAGCTAAATAATAATAATAATAATAATAATAATAATAATAATAATAATAATAAGAAGAAGAAGAAGAAGAAGAAGAAGAAGAAGAAGAAGAAGAAGAAACTGCAACATATGGACCAAGCAGAAATAAAAAACAAAAACAGATATGGGATGAAAAACATCTATATGAATACTTCAAGTGACAAACTGCAGATATCGCACATGAGAAGATCCTGACACATGGCTAAGAAGTGGAAACCTCAAAAGAGAGACTGAATCTCTCATAATTGCTGCACAATGCCATAAATGCCATAAAATATCAATTCATAAACAAGACAGGTTGCATCTCTTTTAGCACTAATACTCTTGAGAAAGGTATGCATCCGACTATTCTCCCTCCATCTATGGGTAAGTAGTAGGGCAGACGTGGGTCTTTAATCTTATTATTGAAACCGTCCTAGGAGAAGGAAAACTCTTAATGAACACTGTAAAATTCTGATTATAAATTGACCTTGTGTCATATCCCACCCGTGTAGAGGGGTTTTGCTGCATAATAGTCTTTCTTCTTCTTTTGTACTATAATGATGGAGGCGCGTGGGCTAGTGGTTAGAGTCGTGGAAAATGGACTCGTCGATTCGAGTTCAATTCCTAGACGAAGCTGTTGGCATTTTACATAACGCTAATACCCTTGGGAAAGTATGAATCCATATATTCTCCCTCCAGCTATGGGTTAAATAGTAGGACAGACTGGGCCCTTCAGCCTTGGGTAGGTAACCAGTCTAGGGGAGGGATTACTCTGAATTCAAAATTCCTGAGGTCGGTCATTGATTGGGTTTGTGGCAACCCTTGATGCACCAATTCTTTCCTATCGACTGTGCCAACAAGTGTGGATGGTCCAACACAAGCCTTCACCACTATAAACAAATCACTGTGTGGATGTTCATTGTATGAACACTCATACGTCGATTGACGGGAGAGTCCATCACTATAATGAAAACTAAACGAAAAAAAACTATAAAAAGTCAAAGTCTCCTACTTTCTAGAGCAGGCATGAGAATTTTTCTAAAAGCAGGCTGCATAATATAGGGTTCATCATCGAACGAGTAGAACTTCTAAAAAAGTTAATTTTCCTTCTTTAAATTAATTTAGTATTCTCTTTAAAAAAACAACAACAAAAAACAACTAGAAACAAAGATCAAAACATAAAACATCCAATTTACAGACATGGGAAAAAAGAATTGGTTGGTTGGTTGGATTTTACAGCATGTCAACCCTAGTTGGGTTATTTTATGCCGAAGAGGTTTTATTTTATTCATTCTTGATAGGTATTCAAAATTTGCTTTTAAACTCAGTTTTTTTAAACACATTTTTAAGACTTTTTTTCTCTATTCAACCCATAGATGAGACTCTAACAGGTACTACCATTCTGGGTCAAGGTGGACCGAGGTATAATGGCGATGAAGGGGTACTCCACACTCCCTAGAGCTCCAGAACTGGAGTTTCACCATTAGATGCAGTTTAACTTTATACTCAGAAACACTAAGACCGTCAACCGTTTGACATATATGATAAAAGAGGTTTGGAGTTTGCCAAAAGGGCAAAGAGGTTGGGACAATCATATAGGTGCTAGGGATTGAGATGACTAGCCGATTGAACGGAGGGGACCTCTCCGACCGCCCGTCTAGCCTAAGTGTGGGCCAAAGTGGAGTGTTGTATTTCATGGATTGCCCAGCCACCAAGAGTCTGTCCTTAAGCATCATGGGTTGCCACCCACGACCAACAGGTGGCTTCATTGGGGTTGATTTTACCCCTCTCCTTTGGTGCAGTCGGTGCATTCTTTTGTCCCAGCCGACAGGGTGGGGAAAAGGAGAGTACAATAAATTTATACATAGGCCTTGCATTGTTACCAGGGCTTAGAATAAGCCGACTGTGTCCCCCGCAGAAAGGGATGCTGAGGCTATGACACTAAACTGCATCTGATGGTGAGGCTTCAGTTCTATTGCTATGGGGAGTATAAAGTACCCCTTCATTGCCTTTAGTCCTAGGTCAACTCTGACTCGGAGCGGTACCCGTTATTGCTTCCGTCTATGGATCATTATTATCTGCTAAAAAATTATTAGTATTGGATAGAAATAATTGAAAGCCTAACTACATGCAAACATATAATTAGACAAATAAAAAGTGTAATGGAACAATAATCAAGATTTGGTATTAAATAACCCATAAAGAATCGGCATGCCGTTAAACAAATAAACTAAACCATCATACATAGGCCCATGGAATACCATTTAAGCTACAGTAGATACTGTAAGTAAAACTGGATATCAAAATGACTTTAATCGGCATTAAATGACCCGAAAAGGTCGATATGCCATAAAACACACCAACCAACCAACCAACCAACCAACCAACCAAAAGAAGACGCATAAGAAAGAGGAAAAAGTTGATTTTTTGACTTAATTGTAAATTACGACTAATTAGATCGAATTAAAACAGAATTTGCTTTCAAACATAATTCAATCCTAAAAGTAAGCAATAATTGAGTATAATTTTCATGTCATTAAACTAAACAGTAAAAAAGCTTTTAGGAGGCAAAAGTTGATTAACTCAGCTTTAGTATA
>CM042167.1:19064440-19071940 GCA_023376005.1 Doryteuthis pealeii
AAGAATTCCTCGGAATTCTGCAGAAAAAAAGTGTTGGAGGACCGTGGGATTGGAATTCTGGATTTCTCACGTGAATTGAATATTTCAGTCTCTACCATGAAGCTTGCACTCAATGAAGACCTTTGCTACTACTCATACAAGCGTCGTAGAGGTCAACTGCTCCCAGAAAAGGCCCGTAAAAAAAAGAAAAAGAAGAGAAATAACACAAAAAAAAAAGAAAGAGAGGGAGAAAGAATAAGAAAGGAAAGGTGAAAGCGAAACAAAAGCTAAGTATGTAAAAAAAAACAATTTTTCTATTAACGGTTTTTATTTATTTGTTCATTTTTGTTTTTGAAATTCTGACATGCCCACACGGTCGCAAACACATTGCAACATCTTACCGGATGTCAGCCTTGTCTCAACAAACTTTTAAGAAAGAAAAAAAGAAGAGAGAAATAAGAAATTACAGTTATTCGCCCATTCATAAAGGAGGAGAAGAAGAAAGAGAGGAAAAAAGGAGAGGAAAAGGAAATAAGAAGAGAAATTATAACCACACATATAAAAAAAAACATAAGCACGTCATTTCTGAAATTAAACTCTGATGATAAAGCTTTGCTTTGAAATCGATTAGACATATAAAACATCTTTTTGTCTTTATTTTTTACGCATTGTATTGCTTTCGAATTTTATTATTTTATAATATATATATATATATATATATATATATATATGTTGGTTGGATCAAAAACGGTATGTCCGAAAAGGAGTAAAGTATAAAATTGTTTTTGTATGCAAAGAGCAGGACGGAATCTGTTGATGAGGAGGGCTTCGAGTATAACCAGTTGCAGTTCATTGGATGAGGATGCCAAAATCGAGAACATTTCGGGCTTATAAGCTGCAGCACAATCAGGATTGTTCAACAGGTGTCGCCCAATGGTAGAAGGTGAATATGCAGATTTACAATTCCACATACATGAAAAAAAAACTTAACAAAAAGTTATTTGGCATTATGGATTAATTTATTTCAGCCGGCCCTTTTTAAAAGAAACCAGCATCTTCAGACAGCCAAAAGCACAATGAAAAAAAAAATACACTTTCACTTATTCGAAAGATCACACACACACATACATGTTTTTTCTCGTTAGGCACTGAGTGTCGTGGCAAGCAGCAATTATAAAGTAGGAGCCGTGTCGTGGTCAAAGAAATTATTCGATTAATTTACTACGGTTAGGCGATATCCGCGGAACAGTATTTCTTAATGATCGATTCTTCGACTTTTACAAATGAGATCCGGAGAACTACGATTCCCCATAACCGCGGTTTAAAACACGCATTCTATCTTATACCCCCCCCCCAAAAAAAAGATGCCTCTCAGTCATCATGGTTTCGAAGTTTAACTTCTCATCAGTGCAGCTGCGACTTTTTAGCAGCTACCCTAGCCAGGATCGAAACCAACATAATTTCGTCTGCTAGCTTCTTACTCTTGCAGCCATCAGCTGCTGCCAATCTGGGGTGAACATTTAATTGATACATACTTACGGTGGTATGTTTTTTACAATCACCAAGAGAACTCAAGTCTGTAAACAGCGACAGGCGAGTAACGGCTTACGCTAAAGTGAAATTTCAATTAACTACCCCCACAGTGCTCTACCATGGGAGTTGGGAGTATATGGAGTATAAATATTATATATATTTTATAATATATATATATATATATATATATATATACATATTCTCGTGTGTGTGTGGTGTGTGTGTGTGTGTGTGTGTGTGCGGTGTGTGTTACCTAACCTCCCAGCGAATAGGATGGGAACGCAAGATAAATCTTTAAGCGAAGATTAACAGTAAATTTACAGTTTTTCTTCTCCAAGTCTGTTGCCATATCAAGGTTAAAGACCCAAATCTGCCTACTATTTACCCATAGCAGTGTTGACTCCATACCTTTTCCAAGGGTATTAGCGTTTTCTCAAATGCAAACGCTTATCATCTCTCTTCTCTCTCTCTCTCTCTCTCTCTCTCTCTTCTCCTTACACACACACACACATGCCACACACATAAACAACTAAAACCCTTTCTGTCTAATACTTTTGTCTATTCCCATAAGTACCTAATCTCTTTTATATGATTTGATTGGAATAAATAAATAATAAAACACTTAGAGATTTTGCATTATAGTCTATTTCAGGGAGCTTAGACATAGACTATAAAGCAAAATCTCTAAGTCTTTTGTTATTTTTTTATTTATAAATTTGCTCTGTGACTCTAACATTAAGACACACATTGAGCTTCAAACTGCGACAGGTTTTTAAAAAAACTCTGTGTCGTTAAGGAAGATTTCTTATCTGGCTTTTGGATATATATATATATTATATATATATATATATATATATATATATATCAAATGTATATTATATTTCGTGTGACCAAAAATGATAGCGAACTTAAATAGTGCATAATGTAGAAACACATTATTGGCACTACTTTTTTAATGAACAGGACTCTAGCATCTAGTTTCCACCATCTTCTTCGAAGTAGTACACACTAAGAGCTCGGGTAGGTAATTATTTACTTGTAAATTTTCTGAAGTTTATAAACGCTAGCAGAAAAAACAAAAAGATTCAATTAGGTTCTGCGTAGAAAAAATGCAATTCGGAAACAGTACACGCACGACGCACGCATCTATCATACAGCAACGCATCACACACACACACACACACACACACACACACACACAGACAAATACATACAGATACACACACACACTGCGCACACACACACAGACAAATACTATAAATACACATACACACACATCAACACAACTCACTCGCACACAACACAACACACTACAGACAAATACATACAGATACACACACACACGCAACACACACACACAACAGACAATACATACAGATACACATACACACACAACACACAGACGCATACACATAGGCCACCAGAGAAAACCACACACACATTCTCATACACACGCACCAGCCATACACACACACCACACAACACACACATACAGATTTACACACAAAACACGTGCGCGCACTCCCAATTCTTACACATAAAATATACGCACGCAAACACATACAAACATACGCATACACACGTAAAAAAAATACACGACACAAATACACATGCACACATACAAAGATACGCACACACACATAGAAAAAGATGAGAGAAAGAGAGGAAAAAGAGAGAGAGAAAGAGAGAGAGAAATGCCAACCGAGTACAGACCCGCGATTGTCAATCAAACAAGTAAGCCACCCAACTTCAACAAACTCCGCCTCTTTCTCTCTTTCTCTCTTCTTTCTTTCTTCTTTGTTTACTCATTACTTTGGCCTCGCTGTTCTCTCATCTGAAACCACTCATCCAGTTTTAGCCTTCTCCTTCTCTTCTCCTTCTCCTTCTACATCTACTCTTTTCCTACTCCTACTCCTTTCTCTTCTCCTTCTAACTCTTCTACATCTACTCTTTCTCCTTCTCTTTCTCCTTCTCCCTCTTCTACATCTACTCTTTCTCCTTCTCCTTTTCTTTCCTCTTCTAATCTACTTTTTCCCTTCTCCTTCCTTCTCCCTCTTCTACATCTACTCTTTCTCCTTCTCCTTCTTCTTCTCCCTCTTCTACATCTACTCTTTCTTCCTTCTCCTTTCCTCTCTTTCTACATCTACTCTTTCTCCTTCTCCTTCTCCTTCTCCTCTTCTACATCTACTCCTTCTCCTTCTCCTTCTCCTCTTCTCATCTACTCTTTCTCCTTCTCTTCTCCTCTTCTACATCTACTCTTTCTCCTTCTCTTCTCTCTTCTACTTCTCTCTCTTCTCCTTCTCCTTCTCTCTCCTCTTCTACATTTACTCTTTCTCCTACTCTACTCCTCTCTTTTCCTCGCTGTTGTCAGTGTCCTAGATCACGAAAAACAATGAGACACACGGTGACGCCTCATTTGCATATTGATGGGTAATTTGCATATTGACATTTGGTCGCAGCGCACGCATGCTCGTTGCTTGTCTCAGCGAGTAATTACCGACAGGCCCTAAGATTAGGCAAAGTCTCACAACTAAGAGTTCGAGCGGCTACACAGCCATCTGCTAGACGTCTCGTCCCACTCAACTACATCGGCCGATGAGGGGAGGGACAATCAAATTGTTAATTCAACCGTCAGATAGAAAAAGAAGATGAAGAGAAAAGATAGAGAGAGAGAGAAAGAGGGGGGGAGGACTGGACATTTCAGGGTGAAGGTGAGAGAGAGAAAGAGAGAGAGAAGAGAGAGAAGAGAGAGAAAGGAGGAGAGAGAGAGAGAGAGAAATGGTCGAAGAAGTTTGTATATATTTTTCTTTCTTTCTTCTTTCTTTTTATTTTTTTTCTAATCTTGAAAAATGAAAACAGGGAAAAGAGAAAGAAGATGAAAAGAGATACATAAGAAACATTGCAACTAACAAATATATGCAAAATGAACACACACACACACACACACACACACACATACACAACACAACACACACACACACACACATATATATATATATATATGTATATATATGTATTTATTTGGGAATAAAAGGCCTTAAATACCATGGGTATCGTGGTTATGGACTATTTCCACTCGCGAGTATGCCCACGAGCTTTTCAGACCACTGATATATTTTTTAGACAGGCAGAAGCGCAAACATCATTTATATTCATACATTACCCCACTAGAATCACTTGTACACGAAACTTGGTACTGCACAAAGTATATATATAATATAATATATATATATATTATTATAGTAGCATAGGTATATATATATGTGTGTGTGTTGTGTGTTGTGTGTAATATAGGTGCTATAGTTATAATCTTGAAAATGAAAACAGGGAAAGAGAAAGAAGATGAAAAGAGATACATAAGAAACATTGCAACTGTAGGTATGAGATAGCACAGGGTCTGTGCGGTAAAGTGAGGAGCTGATGGTAGTGTGGCTCCACATCAGATGCTGAAACAATCTCCTTGGTTAGCGCTAGGAAAAGGATAGACTCCATGCTGTCTGGCTGATAGATTAGGCGCACCAAGGCCCGACGACTTCTTACTTACTTTATACATATATAAAGGGCAGTTGGTGTGTATGCATGTATGTACGAATGAAACTACCAAATACAAATATGACAAAGTAAATATATATATATATATATATATATATACTAATTAAATATCACCGATTCTTGCTTTTTGTAAAAAAATATGACCCCCCTACCCCAAAAAAAAAAAATCTCAGAAAAAACAAAAAACAAAACAAACAAATTGCGAGGAAAGATTAAAGATTGACATTTTATGAATTACGAGCTTAATTGCTGCCAGATAAGGCGGATTTTAAGCTAGTTTACTAATAATTTTTGTTGCTATAACTCTAGTAATGTTTTTCTATAGTTCAGAAGCGTCAAATTGTTGCGTTAAGCGAAAAGCAAGGGAATATATCCATTTTTTGCCAGCGCTAAACAGTAAGAGTTTTTTTTTCTGAGGTGGAGCGACACCCTAACGTGAGTTCCCCACTTTACACACACAGATCAGATTACTCAATTCTGCTACTCATTCAAAATGACACACACACACACCACACAACCACACACCACACATATATATATTATATATATATATTATATATATATATATATGAGAAGTAAATACACAAGCGATGTGTTTTGATATGGCTTTTTAGCCGACAATTTTTGGGGAATATTGCTTACTTGAAGTCGTGCCTAATTTTGAAAGTTAATTAATTAATAATTAATCAATTAGGCTGGCATACTATTAGGGCTTAGAATAAGCCGACTGTGTCCCCCGCAGAAAGGGATGCTGAGGGTATGACACTAAACTGCATCTGATGGTGAGGCTTCAGTCCTATTGCTATGGGGAGTATAAAGTACCCCTTCATTGCCTTTAGTCTTAGGTCAACTCTGACTCGGAGCGGTACCCGTTATTGCTCCCGTCTATGGATCATTATTATCTGCTAAAAAATGATTAGTATTGGATAGAAATAATTGAAAGCCTAACTACATGCAAACATATAATTAGACAAATAAAAAGTGCAATGGAACAATAATCAAGATTTTGTATTAAATAACCCATAAAGAATCGGCATGCCGTTAAACAAATAAACTAAACCATCATACATAGGCCCATGGAATACCATTTAAGCTACAGTAGATACTGTATGTAAAACTGGATATCAAAATGACTTTAATCGGCATTAAATGACCCGAAAAATGTCGATATGCCGTAAAACAAACCAACCAACCAACCAACCAACCAACCAAAAGAAGACGCATAAGAAAGAGGAAAAAGTTGATTTTTTGACTTAATTGCAAATTTCGACTAATTAGATCAAATTAAAACAGAATTTTCTCTCAAACATAATTCAATCCTAAAAGTAAGGAATAATTTAGTATAAATTTCATGTCATTAAACTAAACAGTAAAAAAGCCTTTAGGAGGCTGATTAACTCAGCTTTAGTATAATAATAATAATAATAATAATAATAATATAAATATATATATATATATATATATATATATATTAGGGTAGGTCGATTTTCAACTTTTTTTGAATATCAAAAAGATTCACCCGAGGAAAGTTGGTTATTGGTATGATAAGTACGGACACCAAAACGTAGATTTCAAACTTGCATCAATTTTTGAGCATTTAGATTTAAATATCGTATAATACGAAACCTCAAAAAATCCTTGTTTATAATACATTTAGATATGAAATTGCTCTAAAATCTTATCATTTCAATCCAGAAAAGATTATCAATTTATTCTATTCAAATAAAATTAATAAGATTTTTGAGCAATTCTATATCTAAATAAGGATTTTGGGAGGTTTCATATTAGACTATTTGGACCATATTACCTTTAGGCACCCCTTTTTGATCCCGATTAAGAAAGGACATGTTTTTCATTTACAGTCAATATCCGGTTGTTTGTTAGGGGTTAGGGTTAGGGGATAGTTTTATAATTTTGAAAAAAATCATAGAAAGAGGAAAAAGTTGATTTTTTTCATCTTTTTGGTTAAAAGATATTTTCTATTTTAAAAAATTGAAGTCTTAGGCTTAAGAAAGCGCCGCGGGCTGTATGTGGCCCGCGGCCTGCGGCCCGCAGTTTACCCTTGATTTGTTTTACCCGGGTTCACCTGTTGAAATAAGGAAACTATTCACTGTATCTTTCTTTGAAATAACCAGTTATTGTTGGTTGATGAAAGTTTAGACATTTTTTATATAAGAACGAATCAAATTTTCTTTAAAAAAAAACAAGTTTTGACAAAAAATGTTTAACGAAACATTCCTAAGAGAAAGAATGCAGCATATATATATATATATATATATATATATATTATATATTATATATATTGTTGTTGTTTAGGATTACCTACCTCCCCTCTTTACCGTAAAAGAATTGCTGCGTCTGTCTTATAAATTAGCTGTCAGACGGACAAGACGGTGAATTAGTATGTTATATGATTCCTGATCGAATAAATATACT
>CM042167.1:19074440-19158567 GCA_023376005.1 Doryteuthis pealeii
GTAGAAAAAATCCAATTCGGAAACAGTACACTCGCGCACATATACACACTCACACGCACGCACACACACACACAACACACACACACACGCACGCACACACGCAACACACCCAGGCAAATACATACAGATACACACACACACACAGACAAATACATACAGATACACATACACATACACACACATCACATACAGACGCACACACACACACACAGACAAATACATACAGATACACATACACACACACACATACACACACACGCGCATACACACACAGACCAATACATACAGATACAGATACACACACACGCACACGCACACACACACAGACAAATACATACACATACACATACACACACATCACATACAGACGCATACACATAGGCACACAGAGAAAACCACACACACATTCTCATACACACGCACCAACCCATACACACACACACACACAGATTTACACCAAAAACACGTGCGCGCACTCCCACATTCGTATACACAAAATACACGCACGCAAACACATACACACATACGCATACACACGTAAAAAAAACTACACGCACAAATACACATGCACACACACAAAGATAACCACACACACATAGAAAAAGATGGAGAGAGAGAGAGACAGAGAGACAGAGAGAAGGTGAGAGAGAAGGAGAGAGAGAAATGCCAACCGAGTACAGAACCCGCGATTGTCAATCAAAGCAAGTAAGCCACACCCACCTTCAACAAACTCCGCCTCTTTCTCTCTTTCTCTCTTTCTCTTTTTCTTTCTTTCTTCTTTGTTTACTCATTACTTTGGCCTCGCTGTTCGCTCATCTGAAACCACTCATCCAGTTTTAGCCTTCTCCTTCTCCTTCTCCTTCTCCCTCTTCTACATCTACTCTTTCTCCTTCTCTCTCTCTCTTCACATCTCTCTTTCTCCTTCTCCCTCTTCTACATCTACTCTTTCTCCTTCTCCTTCTCCTTCTCCCTCTTCTACATCTACTCTTTCTCCTTCTCCTTCTCCTTCTCTCCCTCTTCTACTCCTACTTCCTTCTCTTTTCTTCTCCTTCTCACTCTTCTACATCTACTCTTTTCCTTCTCCTTTCCTCTCCTCTTTCTACATCTACTCTTTCTCCTTCTCCTTTCTCCTCTTCTACTCTCCTACTCCTTCTCCTTTTCCTTCTCCTTCTCACTCTCTACATCTACTCTTTCTCCTACTCCTACTCCTCTCTTTTCCTCGCTGTTGTCAGTGTCCTAGAATCACGAAAAACAATGAGACACCACGGTGACGCCTCATTTGCATATTGATGGGTAATTTGCATATTGACATTTGGTCGCAGCGCACGCATGCTCGTTGCTTGTCTCAGCGAGTAATTACCGAACAGGCCACTAAGATTAGGCAAAGTCCTCAACAACTAAGAGTTCGAGCGGCTACACAGCCATCTGCTAGACGGTCTCGTCCCACTCCAACTACCATCGGCCGATTGAGGGGAGGGACAATCAAATTGTTAATTCAACCGTCAGATAGAAAAAGAAGATGAAGAGAAAAGATAGAGAGAGAGAAAGAGGGGGGGAGGACTGGACATTTCAGGGTGAAGGTGAGAGAGAGAAAGAGAGAGAGAGAGAGAGAAATGGGTCGAAGAAGATTGTATATATTTTTCTTTATTTTTTTTTTTTTTTTTTTTTCTAATCTTGAAAAATGAAAACAGGGAAAAGAGAAAGAAGATGAAAAGAGATACATAAGAACATTGCAACTAACAAATATATGCAAAATGACACACACACACACACACACACACACACATATATATACACACACACATATATATAATATATATATTATTATATATATATATATAATATATTTATTTATTTGGGAATAAAAGTAAAAGTCGACGGGGCGGCCTAAAGTCGGTATCAGCCTTGCAGCGAGGGAGTAGGCCTTAAATACCATGGGTATCGTGGTTATGGACCATTTCCACTCACGAGTATGCCCACGAGCTTCTTCAGACCACTGATATATTTTTATTTAGACAGGCACATGGCCAAATTCATTTTATATTCATACATTTACCCGCCTAGAATCACCTTGTACCAAGAAACTTGGTAGCACCAAGTTTATATATATATATTATATATATATATATATATATATATATATATATATAGTAGCAGAGGTACATATGTGTGTGTGTGTGTGTGTGTTGTGTGTATATATAGGTGCTATAGTTATAAGTGCTCAATATAATTGATAGAGAATTTATATCAAAGTTGAGGTAGAACCGTTGACTCGATTTCCACACTACCTTAACTAATGTATATATATATATAATTATATATATATATATATATATACTGTTTGAAATACGCCAGACTTACTTAGCGCTGAGTGGCGTCGTCAGTTATGTTATTGGCTGGCTTCATAGGGGGGTTTCGAGTCTTCCAACATAATACCCCCTCATCCAGCCAGACCCCGTTGGAGACGATCAAACTCCAACATGACACCCATGTGCAACGCCAACAGAAAAAATGTTTAATATATATATATATATATATATATATATAATAATATATATGCTGGGTTCCCGGTTTTCGATTTCTGTCGGAGGGAAATCGTAGGTATACATCACTGATGAGACTTAATAAAGTTGAAACAGCTGTACGGTGTTCCACGTGGTGTACATTATTAGCCGGGTTTGCTTGTCATGAGTATTTTCAATAATTATCGAATTTCATACGGTATACAATATACGCATTGTAATTGCCTTCAAAAAATATATAAATAATAATATCTTACATAACAATGCTTCAAAAGCAATTATCAAATTCCATATATATATATATATATATATATATATATATTATATATATATATATATACAGTGTGTTCGGGATAAATTTCACATAATCATACTTGGTTTTTTTCTCTGTAGGTTGGAGGTATTGACGCACACTACGCATCATTTAAAAGCTTGGACCCTTCTTCATTCATATACGTGATGACAGATAGAATGGATGACTGGAACCCACCTGAATCATGGAAGAGAATAACTTGTATTGAGATGATCTGCCCCGGCCATCAAAATAAGGAGATTATTGTTACAGACGATCTGGTTGCGTTCGTACAGAAGAATTCCTCGAAATTCTGCAGAAAAAAGTGTTGGAGGACCGTGGGATTGGAATTCGGGCTTTGTCACGTGAATTGAATATTTCAATCTCTACCATGAAGCTTGCACTCAATGAAGACCTTTGCTACTACTCATACAAGCGTCGTAGACGTCAACTGCTCACAGAAAAGGCCCGTAAAAATCTTCTGACAAAGGCGAAGAAACTTCTGAGCAAAGTGAAATATCCTGCTGAACCAAAAACAATCAGGCTCTTTTCCGATGAGAAAAACTTTTGCCAAGATCAAAAGCACAACACGCAGAATAACAGATGGCTTGCATACAATCCAAAGAACACTCATCGTGTCTTGCAGACTAAATTTCCCCAAACTGTGATGGTTTTCGGATGTGTGTCCTCTGAGAGTGACCCTCCGCATTTTTTCAGAGAGGGTCTCAGGTTAAATTCAGATGCCGGCGTGGAGTTGCTAAACACTGCAGTCAAGCCCTGAATAACAAGGGTAGCCAATGGTAGGCCATATGTATTGCAGCAGGATTTAGTCCCCTGCCACATCTCTGGGAAAAGTCAAAAATGGTTGTCGGCGAATTTTTACGACTACACCAGTCCCAATGTTTGGCCTCCGAACTCCCCAGACCTTAACCAAATAGATTATTATGTATGGAGCGCTCCCGAGAAAGACAACAAACTAACTACAAAAGCCCAGTTAATCGACAGAATTAAGGTAGTTTTTGAGACCCTTCCAAGGGAAACTGTAACATCCGCTCACTCCAGGTTCCAGAGCAGGATTGAGGCTGTGATCGACGCTAATGGCGGTTATTTTGAGTGAAACTTGTTTACAGTAGTGTAATTTCCGTGCCTGTTGAATTTCTTTACAATCCATTAAATTTTGTAGTTACCAAGCACTTTTTCTTTTTCCTTATGAAACTGTCAAATTTATCCCGAACACCCTATATAATATATATATATATATATATATATATATATTATATATATATATATATATATATATTAAAACAAGAAACGAGCAGTGAATGTAATAAATCGTCTTCATTTCTTTCTTTTTTTTTCTAGGCTTTGAAAGAAAGTACATTATATATATAATATATATATATATATATATATATATATATATATATATATATATATATCTTTCAAAAATTCACCATGTATATATGAAAAACAAAACAATCCAAGCAAATTTAACCAGAAGATGGTTTTCCCTAATCATATGGACACGCATTTTTTTTTGTGGCTTGTCAAACACTTGGAAAACTGTTTTTAAAAACATTTCTAAAAAAAAAACAATAATTGTTTTCACCGGATATTTTCTTCTGACCATGACCTAAGGTAGAAACAAGTTGAGAATAATTTAAAAAATAAATAACACAAGAAATATTCCTGTTTATCTTATCGCTTTTTGTTCATATTATTATATATATATATATATATATAATATATATATATATATAATATATATAATATATATATATATATGTTGGTTAGATCAAAAACGGTATGTCCGAAAAGGAGTAAAGTATAAAATTGTTTTTGTATGCAAAGAGCGGGACGGAATCTGTTGATGAGGAGGGCTTCGAGTATAACCGGTTGCAATTCATTGGATGAGGATGCCAAAATCGAGAACATTTCGGGCTTATAAGCTGCAGCACAATCAGGATTGTCTAACAGGACACATGGTAGACGGTGAATATGCATATTTACAATTCCACATACATGAAAAAAAAACTTAACAAAAAGTTATTTGGCTTTATGGATTAATTTATTTCAGCCGGCCCTTTTTAAAAGAAGCCAGCATCTTCAGACAGCCAAAAGCACAATGAAAAAAAATATACACTTTCACTTATTCGAAAGATCACACACACACATACATGTATTTCTCGTTAGGCACTGAGTGTCGTGGCAAGCAGCAATTATAAAGTAGGAGCCGTGTCGTGGTCAAAGAAATTATTCGATTAATTTACTACGGTTCGGCGATATCCGCGGAACAGTATTTCTTAATGATTGATTCTTCGACTTTTACAAGTGAGATCCGGAGAACTACGATTCCCCATAACCGCGGTTTAAAACACGCATTCTATCTTATACCCCCCCCCCAAAAAAAATAAAGATGCTTGTCTTAAAAAACCGTCGGTTCCCGACCTTCAAGATATGTCCCATCGAGATGCAATGGTTAGCAAGTTAATCTCGTATTTACATTATCCCTGAATAACAAGTTCGATCCTCTTATCTATTCCCCTTATTTGCGACCTTGTGTCACATCCTACCCGTGGCGAACGGATTGGGTTAATACGTACAGTACAAATCAATCTAAAATAAAATAGAGTTATGCAATATTATTATGCTTGATATTATTTTGTTCTATACTTTTTAATAAATTCATCGGTCAAAAAAAATTATAAAACAGTAGCACCAAAGTAAAAAAAAACAAACTTTTTTACTCTTTCAACTTCTAGCCTTGACAAACCTATCTCATGTCTACGTGACAGGGGGACTTCTTTTCCTCAGAGACCTCGTGTTTCACAGTAGATGAGAGCATTGCTCAACGTGTAGGTTTTTAATTTTCTTATTTAAACAATAGCCACAAGAACATTATCAACAAAAAAAAAACTATTGATTTATATTACATCCAAAACGAAATATTATACATAACTATGGCCACCAAACACAAATACGCTCTTTCCTACGCACATAAGCACGTGGATACGGTTATTCATATGCACAGCCGCGCGTGGATACAGTCATAACGTCGCAGCCTACACGCATTTTCATGCACACGCACATGACAACATACGCACACGTACAAACAAAAAAAAAACGCATTCACGTAAACATGCAACACGAGAATACAGTTAATAAAAAATACCATCATTTTCAAAAAAAAAAATTTCGTTTAACTAGAAATGCCATAACAAGACGACTTTAGTTACAGTGATCTTCTGAAAAAGAGATTTTATCTCGAAAATTCAAGAATAAAATGCAGGTTAACACACAACACCATTGTTACCTTATTCTTTACACCTGCATTGTGATAGCCTTCAAAATCAACACCCCCCCAAAAAAAACCTATCTACATATTAAGACCTTTCCCATTATACAGCTAAGCATAAGGTTAAAGAGCCCAGTCTTCCCTACTATTTACCCATAGCTGGAGAGAGAGTAGAATTCATACATTTCCCAACGGTATTATCGCTAAGTAAAATGCAATTACCACGTCCAGGATTTGAACTCTTGTCGACGAGTCCATTTCCTATGACTTTAACCATTACACCATGCGCTTCCTTTCCCCTTATATAGCTAAGCATAAGCATAAGCCTAAGCTTTATTTTCTGTTATTTCTGTATTTCTACTCTATTAAGTTTGCTCAGTGAATAAATATTCTAAATTGTTTTGTATATATATCCACACAAGGATATGTGGAAAATAGAAAAAAAAAAGTATTTCCAAAAAGATAAATTTATTATATATGGTAAAGTCGACGTTAATACATTTCGGTTTTTATCAAACCTTCATTAGTACATTAGGATTTTTAAAAAAGCGTTATCTGAACTGTGATGGATGTCGTTTCAAAATAAAACAGGAGATGAGAAAGTATTTAGAGAAAAATGTTTTTTTTTATCAGTGAGCTGAGTTCGTTTTTGTAAAAAAAGTTATGTGTTTTTTTTTTCTCTATAAACTTTCTCATCTCCCGTCAAATCTTCAGGATAAAAGGCATTCTCTATTAAGGTTACTAGTACAAAATTAAAAAAACACCCTCCGGGCGATGTAAAAATAAATTTTTGAAACATATTGCCTGGGGGCTGAGAATTAAAAATTCAATGTCAGCGAGTTTGTACTCTAAGTAAGTAAAATCATCAAATTCATGAAAAGATTTTTAAAAATAAAACAATTTGAAATGTAAACTTTAAATATGTATTAGAATAAATCAAACTATATAGATATATAATACCAGTTATGTATTTATTAAAACTTGTTTTAAAAAACAATGAGGACTGTCTAATGTTGCATGTTCAAATTTTGAGTGTATTTATTCTGTTATGATGATTTTGGGTAATGTGACGTAAGCAGTGACGTAATTTTTGTTACAGACAAAAACTGGAAGCGAATCTCCATTATTAATAGATTTATATAGGTGGGTATTAAGCACGTCAGTGTGAGTCGTCCAGCAAAGATCTGCATCAACCAGCTCTGCGTGGATACGGGATGCTGCGCAGAGGACCTCCCAGGTGCGATGAATGATAGAGAGGGTTGGTGAGAGATTTCATGGATATCTGTGCTGCTAACACGACATCATGATGATGATGATGATGATGATGGAGGTGGGCTGTTCCTACTTTCAGTATGGGGGGGTGTTTCTACCCGCCCGATCTTATTCACTTTGTTATTCCCGGATTTACAAAGCAGAGGGTGTATTTATTTTTGTGCTTGCATCTATTTGTTAATTCTGAAAGAGTGTTCAATATCTGCTCTGGTTCATTGAATTCTGCTGTTTTTGATTTTTCTTGTAGGCACAGAATATAAGATTGATCATAACTATTGTGTGATGTTGCTTTTTAAAAAAAAAAATAATTCTCTCACTCGCCCCTATTTCTTTTTAATGTTTTTTTCTTATAAAGACCATACATATTTTTCTTCCCTAAATGACAATCTGTGTGCAATTCTATTATAATGAGATGCTGCATGGCTCAAATATGTGTTTTAGTTTTAATGGTTGTTAGTCTCACTATTGCTTCGTAAACTACGTTTTTTTTTTTTCAAGCATGTTCCTTGTAACGGGCATGGTTTGATATGCAATTACAGGCTGGTAGTCTTTCACTTAGATTTTCTTTTCCAAATATCTTATTAGAGAGAGAGAGGGAGACAGGGAGACAGAGAGAGAAAGAGAGAGAGAGAGAGAGAGAGGAAGACAGAGAGACACAGAGAGAGAGAGAGAGAGAGTGAGAGAGAAAGATGATATAGACATTTTTTATGGATCCTATTCTGGCTATGTTCCTTGTAACGGGCATGGTTTGATATGCAATTACAGGCTGGTAGTCTTTCACTTAGATTTTCTTTTCTTAATATCTTATTAGAGAGAGAGAGAGACAGGGAGACAGAGAGAGAAAGAGAGAGAGAGGGGGAAGACAGAGAGACACAGAGAGAGAGAGAGAGAGAGAGAGAGAGAGAGAGAGAGAGAGAGAGAGAGAGAGAGTGAGTGAGTGAGAGAGAAAGATGATATAGACATTTTTTATGGATCCTATTCTGGCTATGTTCCTTGTACCGCGCATGGTTTGCTATGCAATTACAGGCTGGTAGTCTTTCACTTAGACTTTCTTTTCCTAATAACTTATTAGAGAGACAGGGAGACACAGAGAGAAAGAGAGAGAGAGGGGGAGAGAGACAGAGAGACAGATACAGAGACAAAGACAGAGAGAGAGAGAGAGAGAAGAGAGAGAGAGAGAGAGAGAGAGAGAGAGAGAGATGATATAGACATTTTTTATGGATACTATTTTGGCTAATCTTACTCATGTGCTTACTTCAGCATGATTAAAAACCAATAAAAATTTATTGAGAATATAAATGTAAGTATTTTTTTTTTTAAAGTGGAGCGGAACAGGATTTTTTATGCCCGCTTGCTTCGATTTCAGTTGCAAAAAGGAAGGCACACTTCGGTTGTTGTTTAAGAAGAGCATATATAATTTTCAGTTTTATTGTGTATTCTTGTGTATGTAATTAAAAAAATATATTTAATCAACATAAATTTGAATCACGAATTTCCTTTAATTTTGACTTAAATCATCTATATTTACCTTAAAAATTATACTTATCTAAATTTTATATTTGTTGATACAAAAAAATCTTATTCACATGATTTTCTGTGTTAGATTAAAATGTATTATTTTTTATTTATTTCAGATTTAGTTTTCAATATTTGAAATGAGCATCATGTATCAATTTTATCTTTTTTAAATAATTACTAAACACTAAAAAAAATTAAATTGATATTTTCATAGTCTGTTTTGTTTGTTTTTCATTCATTGAAAATGACAAGGTTAAGGATGGTGCCAGTCCTACTATATGGCTGTGTTGCATAGTGCCTTCTTTACCGGCACTAAATAGGTATATGTTATATACTGGTCTTTTCACGATACCAAATCATATAACGTTATATACCTTTCTTACTTCTTACTCTGTCGTCTATTCTTCTGGCCGGCTTTGCTTCTGATCGTCTATCATCTATCTTGGTCTGGTATATCTTCTAAGGTCTCGTCTGGTCTTCTATTGAGGATTCCGGGTCTGGTTTCTGTTGAGGATCATTCCTTATCAGAAGCATTGTGTCATTGTCAGTTTTTAGTAATAAACACAAGACTTCGATTTATGTTGATGTTACCTTATTCCAAATCCCCACCCAGACAATCTGCGCAGGTGAGGCTTACATGTTGCTAGCTCGGCTTCTAAGTTCTAACTGACTAACTGAGTTGCTTAATCCTTAACCGGAAGGGGCTTCTATGGGGTTTCCGGTTCTCACGGTCTATCCCCAGAAAGCAAGGTCAGAGTGAGGTCAAACGCTGTCACTCACTCTCAAGGCCATCAGCTGTACTAATCGCTATAATGATTTCTACAGTACCTTATAAATGTATTAGGGATCCAATAATTATGTAACAGCTGCATCGGTTGGACAACGAGACTCTTAGAGAAAACCCTTGATGAAAGCTACACGTCGATGCTGGGTGCTGTCTTGAACAAATCATGGAAATAGTACCCCACAAAAAACTCCAGCTGTATGACCACTTACACATTATAACACAAACCACTCAAGTAAGAAAAACAAGTCATGCTGGAAACTGATGGGTAAGCAAGGACTTATTCATATGTAACGTTCTCCGATGGACATCTACACATAGACACATCGGTGCAGGTCGACCAGCAAAGACATACATCAGTTCTGTATGGATATTGGATGCCGTGCGGCGGAAGATCAGCCATGAGTGATGATCGATAGGGATTGGTGGAGAGAGAGAGAGAGAGAGAGAGAGAGGAGAGAGAGAGAGAAAAAGATTGGGAATTGCTGTTTATATATATATATATATATATATATATAATAGTAATTGGTAATTTGCTTGAAGCATTGTTAAGTATGTTATTATATATTAATGATTGGAAGCCAATTACAATGCATATAAAATAAAAACAGAACGATGTTTTTAGTCTTATCGATTTCAAAGTAAACTTTATCTTCAGAGACAGTTTTCAGAAATGGACGCGTTTTTTGTGTCGTTATTTTTTTTTAAAGCCACGCGGAAGGTCGTGATAGTCGTAATAGCCGTTATTCATTCAATTTCTATTTTATTATTTTCATCTATTCAAAAATATACATATAAAAAAAAATAACGACACAAAAAACGCGTCCATTTCTGAAATCCGTCTCTGAAGATAAAGTTTACTTTGAAATCGATAAGACTAAAAACATCTTTTTGTTTTTATTTTATATGCTTTGTAATTGCCTTCCAATCATTAATATATAATAACATACTTAACAATGCTTCAAGCAAATTACCAATTACTATTATTATATATATATATATATAATATATATATATATATATATATATATATAATAGCGTATATATATTATCCATGACACTTATTACTGTCAGTTTCTCGTCTATGCAATCATCGGACTTAGCTTATTAAATCACTGAACACATCTCTACTCGTTGAACAGCTCTTGCAAATAGATAGATAGATAGATAGATAGATCACCCGACTACGTTCAGCCACATGTTTACCTAATGATATGTACCCGATTCCACCTGTTTACTCGACTACGTTCACCCGACTACACTTGTTCACCCGACAACGTAACTCCAACTCCAATTGCTCATCCGACTACATGCACCCGACAACACATGTCAACCTGAATACATTCACCGGCTACATACACCCGACTACGTTCACCCGACTATAACTGATCACCCGACTATGTGCATCCGACTACATTCACCGACTCCGCCTGTTCACCCGCCCTGTCGGCTGGGGCGTTAGAATGCACCGACTGCACCTCTGCAGAGGGGTAATTACTGACTGAGTGAATCCAAGTGTCATAAATCCCCCGAGAGATAAACATCGCCGAGGTCCAACTAAGCTATAACCAGACGGTAACATGCTCGGTGGTGGGGCCTATATGCCGTTTCAATCCCCTGCAGAGTGTTAAGATTCCCCACATCTCTAAAAATGCAAGATAACGGTGTGTTCTCCAAGGCCATCTACTTGGATTGATTTAATAAAGAGCTCTAAGAACAAAACATCAAGTCTTGTGTTCTTTATTAGAAACAGGCGCAGACAAAGAAGAAAAGGCCCAAGAAGAATATCCACCACCCAAAAAATAGTGTGTCCTGTGTAGGACATTAAACTGCATCCTCGCAGGATGCCCCATACTTGTGTCTTTGTGTCAAATCATATCCATGGTGAATGGGTTGGGTAAATATTTTTTTCTTAACTGCATATGGTGGAGAGGCTTTAATTTCATGCGTGAGAATGACTGTAGCTTTGGAGTCTATCAGAAATAAAGAGTCAATCGAAAATAGGAAAAGGTATCAGCACCCCACAATTACTCTAAAAACGTGTTCTAGAATCATCTATCTTATTATAATGGAAAATCGGTGTCTGTCTGTCTGTAATCGAAACTACGTCACTGATTACATAACAATACCCTCAGGTATTGCATGATTTTATCAATGAGTATTTTATAGTCAAAATCATTAATGCATAGAATAAATCTTCTTTATTAACGATGTCTCTATAAAAATCTGATTTAGATTTTATAGGTGAGTTTAAAATCCTGATATGTGTCATCTATCACTTAGAAATGAAGGTCTATATGTGTTCTTATTTAATTTCGTTAATCTTCCTAATTTAATATATTTCTTTACGTTGAAACTTAAATACTTACACCCGAAGAGCGCATATTCTTGCTAATAATAATAATAATAATAATAATAATAATAATAATAATAATAATAATAAAATAAAAAATAAAATAAATGGACAAATATCTGGACCTTGCCAGAGAACTGAAAAGGTTATGGAATATGAAAGTGAAAGTTATACCAATTGTAGTTGGTGCACTTGGAACAGTCCCAAAAGGATTAGAAAAGGGTTTGGAAAGTTTGGATATCAGAGGAAGGATTGAAACCATTCAGAACACTGCACTGGTGCAATCTGCCAGAATACTCAGAAGAGTCCTGGAGACCAGAGGAGACTTGCTGTCACTCAGACTCCAGTGAAAGACCATCAGCTAATGCTGATGTGAAAACTCAAAAGGAGCAATAATAATAATAATAATAATAATAATAATAATAATAATAATAATAATAATAATGATAATAATAATAATAATGGACTGATGAACTCTTGGGCAATAATGGTGATTCTTAGAATTACAGATAGAATCAATTCTGCATTTTACTCTCAGTTCTAATTCCTTGCCAAGGAATTCAAATCTGATCTTTTGCAATCGAGACATTATAACAAAACATGGACACCATTCAAGGAAAATCTCTCTTCTCTTCTCTCTCTCTCTCTCTCTCTCTCTCTCTCTCTCTCTCTCTCTCTCTCTCTCTCTCTTGTGTGTGTGGTGTGTTTTTTTTTCTTTCTCTTTCCATACACATCTGGCCGTATCTTAGACAAAAAAGAGATCAAAGCTGATATATGAAAACTGAAAGACAAACAGTAATGACATAGTTTTGGCTAATCAAGATACCGAGAAGGCCGAAGCTTTTGGCCGAAGAGTTTGAAAGAGAATTTGGAAACTGGTAAGACATGGCGACGAAACGGTAATCCTATCCACCAGAGATACGGTCAGACAATCATTGACAAGATTCGTGCTTACTCTATATATATATATATATATATATATATATATATATATATATATATATATTAAATATGTTATATTTTTGCTTGAAGGCAATTACAATGCGAATGTCGCATAAATTCGATAATTATAGAAGATAACAATGACAAGGGAATTTCGCAATGAATTACTCGGTGTGTAGAATATCGTACAGACTGTTTCAACTTTATTAAGTCTCATCAGCGATATATACAAACATCCAAAAAAATCATATATATATATATATATATATAATATATATATATATATATATAGGATCGGCTGCTCTTACATAGTTGAGGAGACCATAATCTTGACACCATTATATATTACTAGCAAATATATGCCTCCGGGTGCAAGTATTTAAGTTTAATGTAATAAAATATTATATTAAATTAGAAAGGCTAAATAAGAATACCGATAAAAAGATTTGAAACAGAGGGAGTATAATAAAAAATAGAACAACTGAAACTTACTCTTCCATCACTCTCGTCTTTCATTGTTATTTTTTCTAATTTAAGTATTTAGTTATAGAGGAAGTAAAGAATAAAATGACAGTTATTTTTTCTTGTTAATGGATGTCATTTAAGATTTATTGAAGAGATTTTTGATTATATTCATTAAAATAAAACCAAACAGTTAGAAATCAATAATACTAAGCACATATTTATTGAATTCGATTTTTTAATATTAATATGCAAATTAGCCTTCCCGTTCACACTGTAAACCACTATTTTGTTGTATATATAAATATAATTGCATGTTGTTAGTATGTAAATATGGTTAACAGTATTAATAATGTAAAACAATTTTATTAATAATTGAGGTTTAAATAAAAAATACAATCATGGAAAATGTGATGTCAATAACTAAGGGAATAGTGATATGAGTAGTAATATAGTTTCGGTTACAGACAGAAAAGCACACAATCTCCATTATAATAAGATATATATATATATATATATATATATATATATTGGAAGATATGTGCATAATTGAAGTCATACCTAATTTTTGAAAATTAATTAGTTAATAATTAATGAATTTAGGCGGGCATATATGTTCAAGTGTAAGGCTAAACATTTGAAAATGCCCGCCTAAATTCATTAATTATTAACTATTTAATTTTCAAAAATTAGGTATGAATTCAATTATGCACATATCTTCCAAAAATTGTCGGCTAAAAGCCATATCAAATAAACAGTGATTATTTACGTACTCTCATATATATAATATATATATATATATATAATATATGTGTGTGTGTGTGTGTGTGTGTGTGTGTGTGTGTGTGCGTGCCAGTTCAATGCCAGCTATTTTTCATATTCATTGATTTTCGTTTCATTGATTTATTAGAATTAAAATCAATGCATAGGTATAAATCATTAGCCATAAGAAATCTATTTGATATATAGATGGGGTCATAACAGGTGCAACGTACAGTATAAGAAAGGAACAAAGAAAAATAAAGAAACAAAGAAAGAAAGAATAAGAAAGAAAGAAAGAAAGAAAAAGAAATAAGGCAAGAAAGAAGGTAATTCCAGACAGAAAGAAAGAAAGAAAGAAAGAAAGAAAGAAAGAAGATAATACCAGAGAAGGAGAAATAAAAATAAGAAAGACATTTGAAAAGAATAAGTAAGAAAGGAAGGAAGAAGATAATACCAGAGAAGGAGAAGAAAAAATAGACATACATTTGAAAAGAAAGAAAGAAAAAGAAAGAAGAAAGAAAGAAGAGAACAGAAAAGAAAAGAAAGAAGGAAGAAAGGAAGGAAGGAAAAAAGAAGATAATACCAGAGAAGGAGAAATAAAGAATAAGAAAGACATTTGAAAAGAAAGAAAGAAAAAGAAAGAAAGAAAGAAAGAAAGAAAGAAAGAAGAGAAGAGAACAAAAAAGCAAGTATGTAATGTCAGACAGGGAGAAAGAAATAAATAAAAAGAGAGACATATGAAAGAAAGAAAACAGAAAAGAAAGAAAGAAGAAAATGCTAAAAAGGGAAAAAGAAAGAAAAAAGACGTATGAGAAGAAGAAAGAAATCAAATGAATATGATTTAACTCCAGGTAAGAGTAGACCTTTGCGTAATGGTAATTAACGGGGTGACTTCCCACTTCCAAGCGCTCCAGAACATGAGCCTCACCACCGAATATTGTTTAGTGTCGCACCCAGGACACATTATTCTTTTGGATGGTCTAAAAATTCAAGGTAATATTTATCTTTTGCAAGTCTCTCTAGCAAACGAAATGAAATTCCTTTCCTCCTGAGCACATTACTCTCACTTCAAATAGCAGTCGTCAGATTTCACTTGCCGTCCAAATACTTTCTTCCTCGCTCACTGTGTCAGCGACAGTCCGTCTTATTTCTGCTCGTTCGGCTGCGCTTATGCAAATTATGATATACTTCATACGGGTCTCTACTAACAGCACCTCAGCTACGAGGAGGTAGCAAGTTCGAATATCCGTAGCCACTCGCCACACTCTTCCCCCCTCTCACAGGCCAAACATATCCTGACGCGCTTTGGTTGTAGGGGCTGGGAATTTGATTGTTCATAGGGCTTATTTTCACCCTTTACTTATTCCAAATGCATTTATTTACTGAAATTAAAATGAATTCTAATGCGCATCTACGGTAAGATCATTAAGCATTTAGAGAATAGCTGATATGTCACTAAATAATACAATACAGATTGATTGATTGATTGGTTTTACGGTATATCAACCCTTATTTTATGCTAGAGGCAGTTTAACAATCATAGTCTCCAATTACACTGGGGAACAATTTTGGACATAATTTCTCTTTTGATTTTTCATTTGATTTAGACTAATATTGACATGCTAATCAGTTTTCTTCTATCACGTAAAGGTTTTTCTCTACAGCTTACTCCCAAAATAAACACAATTGTATTGTTTGTAAGTAATAGAACTGGTCAACTATTTGCGTTGATTGTTATTCTGCTATCTTTCTATCTGGGATATGGGATGTTGAGTATCTGGCTTCTCTGTGTTCTTTTTTGGTCTGAAACCACTTGGGGTTTTCATCTCAGGTCTTTTCTTCTTCGTCTAAGCTCATTGCTTGTTTTTCATAACGAACACAAGACTTGATTTCTCTGAATGTTTGAGATGAGGCTTGATGATTAGTATTATCTGCGTTATTCGGACTACTGTCCTCATCTTCATTGTTATCTATACAACGTTTCGGTCGATGTGCCCTCCGGCCTTCTTCAGGTATTTCTTGAAAATAAAGAAGAATTATTAAGATCTGGTAACTACGTTGATTCCCAGTCAAAGAATAAACATCAATGCATTTGTGAAGCTAATCTATTTTGCATATTTTGAATTAAAACGTATCGATTGAAACAAGTCCTGGGTCCCTTAAAAGATTTGAAAGCAGTGTTTTGAGTATTTACGGATGTGGATCATAGGAACAAGTGATAAGTTGGCATTTGGTCTACCTATGATTTGGTGAGAGCCAAAATATCATTGCATAGACTGTTACTTTTGTTGAATGAAAAATTCACCACATAGCAAGAAAAACAAAAGTAAAATTGAATATTCTAGTCTACCATCAGCTATACGTCCAGTGCCTCATTCAGCTGAAATCCCAGTGTGGGGCAGTAGAGCTTGAGAGAAGCATTGGGCGGAGAAGAACTGGCCTCCAAGATCTAACCCCAAACCTGTTGATCCCAACATTCTACATGCGCCATTATTTTATTGAAAAGGAAGAAGAATTATACAGATCTGGTGACTAGGTTGATTCCCAATCAAAGAACAAACATCAGCACATTTGTCAACCTAATATATTTTGCATATTTTAAATCAAAACTTGTCTTGGGCCCCTCAATTTAATTAATTAATTAAACAAAAATCAAACGATTTTCCGAAAGTATTGTAAGCTTCCTCTGCTGCTTGGTATATCAGCAGAAGCTTAGCTGCTGATTTTTTCAGCGCCCCAAAGAAAAAGAAGAAAGAGAAGAAAGAGAAGAAAGCTGCCAGTTATTCAAAATGTTCGCTACAACTATGACTAAATTTTGACGTAAAATAAGATTGTTTTTTTTTGTCCAATCTTTAAAATATTTATTTGGTTAGAAAGAATCTTTCTAAATATGTAATTTGTATGCGTTTTTATCCATCGAATTATTTTTTACAATGTGTTAAAATATTTTGCTTTTAAAAGCCGATTATACGAAGTAAAATCATATTTTGTATATTTTTCAAACTAACTTTTAAAGTAGAATCAAATCTTTGTCCATATTCTTAAATTGTACACTCACTTAAATTAAATTGTTGTCATGCGCAAAAAATTGTAGAAAAATTAAAATTGTTTCAAAACACATTTTTAAAAAAAGATAAGATTTTAAATGTAAATAAAATTATCATGAAAATGTTTTTAAATACTCACCAGTATAGGGCTGTATATATATAAGTAAAGTCGTCGGGGCGGCCTAATGTCGGTATCAGCCAGTCAGCGAGGGAGTCTATCCCCTTTTCACTTGCGCTAGACCAAGGATATCATTTTAACATCTGAGGTGGAGCGCCACACCTACCATCAGCTCCTCACTTTACCGCACAGATACCTGTGCTACTCATACGCTGAGTTGGCGAGGGCTGGTATCGAACCAAGAACCTTGTGGTTTCTAGCCGAATGCTCTACCGACTGTGCTAAATTTAAAAAATGATAAAACGCGTTGTTTTATAATTAATACTAATGGTAAAAAAAAGTCTTATTTTTTTAGAGAACTAATGAAAATATTTTTAAACGATATGTTTTAAAAATACTATCTTGCAATACGAAGAATTTAAATTTTCGATTCTCAGCTTCTTTTTATCGTTAAGAACTGAATTTGAATTGTCATGTACAAAAAATTGAAAGAAAGAAATTACAATGTGTGGGTTCTAGTAGAAATAACGTCACGCTTACTCACGCTATACTCACGCCACGAACGAGACAGAACGAGACCACACCTTATAAATCTGCTCGTCAATGGCGACTATGCTTCTTTAGCTTAGTTCAGGCAAAACCTGACAAGCTAAGCAGATGCGTTTCGCCGGAGGTAAGTAAGATCGTTCATCACACTCCACCCTGATCTCATGATCACACAGATGGCAGTGAGAGGGGCGACCGTCTTCGACGAGTACTTCTTCGGAGAGGAGGGGGCTCCTCAGGTGGCAACATTTCCGCATCTATGTCGTGCGGGTCAGAGTCATTCCCGGTGTCATCACCGCTGTCGTCCAGGACTGTCCCTGCATCTTCTGATACAGGAAGTGAGTCTTCCGACCGCCTCACGTACAGCATCGGTGTCTCCGATTCACTACTAGATGACATCTCTTCTTGATAGCTTTCTCCCGAAGCAGTCGATTCTCGCCGTGGGCGAATATCCCTCGCATGGCGTGGCACGCCATTGACCTGGACGGTGTGGGAGCTGATCATTCCGTCAACTCGTCCTCTGCCGAATCTGGTGGTACACCGTATGTTTGGGGGTTTGACCCAGACGAGATCACCTATCTTATACGGTTCTTTCGTATTTCTCGGAATCTCCGGCACTTGGTCTATCCCCTTTATCCGCTACTCGTAACTGTAGATCCCGTTGGCTGGCGCAGTTGACATGTCAAATCGTCTCTGGGCGTGACGTTGTACCAGTACACAGCCTCCTGAATGGGGCACTGCTATTCTTTTAACGGTGCGGTGACATCGTTCCGCTATCCCGTTACCCTCTGTACTGCACTCGCACTCCCCATTCGGTCGCGAAGTCCTGAAAGTCTCGACTGCAGAAAGTCGGGACGTTGTCCGTCAGTATCTCAACGGGGGCACCGCGTTCACAAAAGACAGATTTTAGTTGTCGTACAACCGACAATGCATCCTGGCGCACCAGTGGGCGCTACACGGTGAGACGCGTTGGGCCGTAATCTGTCAACGATAGGAAATGACTGCCGTCGTAGTGGGTTACATCCATGCCCAATCGCCACCAGTTCTTGTCCACCTCGAGTTTACCCTTCTTCCACCTATATATATATATATATATATAATATATATATATATATATATATATGTGTGTGTGTGTGTGTGTGTGTGTTGTGTGTACCGGCTCTCACCAACTCAGCGTATGAATAGCACAGGGATCTGTGGGGTAAAGTAAGGAATTGATGGTAGCTGGGGCGCTCCACCTCAGACGCTAAAAACAATCTCCTTAGTCTAGTACTAGTGAAAAGGGGATAGACTCGCTTGCAAGTGGTTGGTGCCGATTTCAGGCCACCCAATATATATATATATATATATATATATATATATATATATATATATATATATGAAGATAGGATGGATGTAGTAGAATCTGACAGTATGAGGTAGGTAAAAGGATAGTGAACAAGAAATGATAACTCAAAACAAATCTAAGAGTTGAAACGTTTCGTCCGATTTATACGGACATCCTCAGTCACAGATTTTTATTGAAAGCAAAATTACCCCCACTCACTAAATCACATGTACTTGCACGTAATTTTGCTTTCAATAAAAAATATTTGACTGAGGATGTCCGTATAAATCGGACGAAACGTTTCAACTCTTAGATTTGTTTTGAGTTATCATTTCTTGTTCACTATCCTTTTACCTACCTCATATATATATATATATATATATATATATATATTATCAAGAGATCCAGTTGGAAGAGTCAGTCAGAGAGTCACGTTGGAGTCACTAGGAGATGTCGAATGTGAGATGAGGAAGAGAGTGGTGAAACACGGCTGATGAATAGTGATAACATGAAAAAATCGCAGCTTTCTGTTTTGTACATGACTGCATAAAACTTTATGAAAAGAAAATGGTATTCTGTTGTCCAGGAAGACGTTAACCAATCATCAGGGCGCATTCCAAAATAACTGCATGGCCCAGCATCTTGACAGTAAAATTAAAATAAAACATTAAAAAATACCAACATGGTATTATTGATCACCCGAAGATAAAAGATACAATTATAAATAAAGAGTATTCACACACATATATATCTTATTATAATGGAGATTGTGTGTTTTTCTGTCTGTAACCGAAACTATATTCCTTCTCTAGTCACAATTCTCTTAGTTATTGACATCACATTCTCCATGATTTTATTTTTATCTAAACCTCAATTATTAATAAAATTGTCTCACATTATTAATACTGTTAACTATGTCTACATAATGACAACATGCAATTATATTTATATATCCAACAAAATAGCGGTTTACTGAGTGAACGGGAAAGCTAATTTGCATATTAATATTAAAAAATCGAATTTAATAAATATGTGCTTAGTATTATTGATTTCTAACTGTTTAGTTTTATTTTAATGAATATAAGCAAAAATCTCTTCAATGAATCTTAAATGAAATCCATTAACAAGATAAAATAACTGTCATTTTATTCTTTACTTCCTCTTATAACTAAATACTTAAATTAGAAAAAAATAACAATGAAAGACGAGAGTGATGGAAGAGTAAGTTTCAGTTGTTCTATTTCTCGATTATAGCCCCCCTCTGTTTCAAATCTTTTTATCTGCATTCTTATTTAGTTTCATTAGCCTTTCTAATTTAATACGATATTCTATTACATTAAAGCTTAAATACTTGCACCCGGAGGGTGCATATATTTGCTAGTTATAAATAAAGAGTATTCACACACACACACACACAATATATATATATATATATATATATATATATATATATATATATATATATATATATATATAGCTTAGATGAATTACAGACTGTTTCAGAGGTCTTTTACCTACCAATCAACTCAACCAAAACTTGCTTGCATCATTCTTCTTCTTCTCTTATCTTAATTACATCAGATGTGCAACCCACCTCAATCTCTACACACACATTCCCGCGCTCCCTTACCAACAAACGACCCCCCCCCCGCGCCGTACTCACCCAATTGCTTCACCGCAGAATCAGCCTTGCTTCTCGACTTACACATCCGGAATAATTCGAGGCGTATTGGAAGGGGATACATACCAGTGAAGGTGACAGTCGAATCCACTGTCCTACCTTCTCTCTCTCTCTCTCTCTCTCTCTCTCTCTCTCTCTCTCTCTTCTCTCTCTCTCTATCAGAATTTTTCCTATTCCTACAACCGAACCATTACCCTGGATCTCCACCGTCATACTCAACAACCCTTACCGCTCTCCACTGTCGCCACCTCATCTACCGCCGCGGATTTCTGTGTTTTCTTGTACTGGTCATTCGCTAACCAGATGCCCAAATTACATTTGCAATGCTAGCATTTATTATGGTCAAATAGACAAAATCGACTAATTACGACCGGATCCGAGTGGCGTTTGTGGACGGTCAGCTTTTGTCGGACTACGGCGCTGGACATTGGGGCGTAAATATGAAAGCTGTGAGGCCACGGTTTTTATGCTTGCCAATCTGTGTGAGAAGGGGAAAAAGAGAGAAGAATAAAAACAAAAACATGCGGTGAGTGACAAGAGAAAGACTAAGAGAGATAGGGTAATCGACATATATATATATATATATATATATATATATATATATATATAGAGAGAGAGAGAGAGAGAGAGAGAGAGGGAGAGAGGGAGAGAAGAAGAAAGAAAGAAGGAAAAATATATGTCGACGAACAAATATGTGGATAGATGGGATAGAATAAAAGAGAGAGAGGAAGAGAAAGGGGTGAGACAGAGAGCACGAGAGAAAGTGAATAAAACCAAATAATATGCCAATAGATGAGTGGGGAGGAATGAGAGAGAGAGAGAGAGAGAGAGAGAGAGAGAGAGAGAGAGAGAGAGAGAGAGAGAGAGAAAGAAAGAAAGAAGCACCATTTATTAAGCACCAGCATCCGGTGCCAAACGGATACATACAAACACAGAACAAATAAGTACAAAGAATTAACAAGACAAACTTACACTAAATAGAGGAGGTCCATTTCGATATAGCCAACGCAGCAAAGTCAGTCTGAATATTATTCAGTTAGTCAATCTATTTTAATCATAGGCTATTTTATGGCTATGAACCAGTCCATTTGGTAGGGTGCTGAAGGGGTGTAAGCTACTCTACAACAGAGGGAGAGAGGGGGTAAAAAAGCTATTTGGACATTTATCTTATACAACTATAATCTCTTCCATGTATCTCATGTCATGTCTGTATTCTCTTCTATTAAGTTTTCTGAGACAATAAAATATCCTTGTTATCAAGTATGTCGTGCGTTTTTCTTAATCCGAAGAGGAAACAATTTTGGTTGGTTGGTTGGTTGGTTGGTTGGTTGGTTGAGTTAATGGCATATCAACCGTGTGGGTTAGTTAATGGTAAATCTTGTCTTAATACATTGAACATTATTTTTATTAATACGGACAAATATCTACTCATTTGAGTCATTTCATTACAAGGAATTCGTTTGTGCTTTTTGTTTTTGTTTTTGTTTTTTGTTTTTTTCATGGGACTGAAAATGAAACAAATCTATAAAAGTTAGCGAGTAAAAATATTTATTTATGATAGTTCAAGTCAGTATGTTGGAATGGCGATTATGAAGAAAAAATCATACATGTTCAAACTTTAAAATGATGTAAACATTATTTACAATAAAAAAAAAGATAAACGTTTTTGTGATTTCTAAATATTTTGGAGAACTTACCTTTGGGATTCCCCTTGTATACGTCTGATTTTCATGGGTCCAAAATTACGTTGCGATATTATTATAAAGACTGTCAGTAGAAATCAAAATATTAAGGGAAGAAAATAAATCTATAAAAGTTTGAGAAGTAAAATAACTCCACTTGATAGTTTGACTCAGAATGTTGAGTTCAACCAAATGACTTGTTTTATGATCATTTTTATTGATTCGAAATAGAGTTGAAATAATGGCTCTTTGGGCTGTGCCCCAAATACCTTAATATATATATATATATATATATATATATATATATATATATATATATATATATTATTTGATTTGAATTCGGATTTGAAAATAAAAACCTTGCATTAGATTTAAAAGCTTCACATTATCTAAAAACAATAACAAATACCTTACATCCGTCCATACCTTTTTTACTTTATATATAAGAAAATCAAAATATAAAAAATAATTAATCACAAAAATAAAAATTCTTTTTCGAAAAATCTTTTGAAAGCCAACCGTCATATTGTTTAATACCCATCCCATCCCAGAACGCTGCTAGTCAAACGTTGGAATTAATAAAAAAAATAAAAAAATGCGCTGTCTATATATTTTTAAAAATGAATTCCAACGTTTGACTAGCAGCGTTCTGTTTTACTAACGGTCATTCTTCCCGTCTTATTTTTGTTGATGACCGACCCACGTGCGGTCGATGCATTATAATGCGAAGGGTCCTCATATCAGTGATGATGGGCCGGTGTTTAAAAAACCGTCGAGAGATTGGCCTCGAAACGGTTTGCACACTTCTCTCCTGATAAGCCTATTCAGTTGTAAACATCTTTTGTTTTTTTCATTATATCATATTCATACTGTCGGATTAATTTCCATTTTATTTTCACACACACACACACACACACACACACACATATATATATATATATATATATATATATATATATATAATGGAGATTGTATGTTCGTCTGTCTGTAACCGAAATTACATCACTACAAACGTCACAATTACCTTAATTATTTACGTTATATTCTAATTGTCTATTACATAATCATTATTTAATCTTACTTAGCATCTTATTTATTAACAATGTCTCTATTAAGGCCTAGCTGAGATAGATTTGCCTCAAAACAGCCTATATCATTAATGTGTTTAAAATCCTTCAATGTGTGTTATATATCATTAAGAAATAAATATCTGCATAGTATATGGCGCGAAAAATTTGAATATCGGTTTAAACAAAACCGTATTTAATAAACAATTATTTGGTTTTATTGATTTCTAACATTATTGTTTTATTCTTTAACGTATTAAAACCAATCATATGTATTATTTTATATCGAAATCAAATAGAATAAAGTAAAAGGTGTAATTGTTTTTGTGTTCGTATTTAATTTAATTAATCTTTCTAATTCAGTATAATATTCAATTATATTGAAACTTAGATACTTGTGCCTGGAGGGTGCATTTTCTTACTAGTATATATAATATGGGTGCTATATTTATAAGTAAACAGTGCTCAATATCTTAGATTGAGCATTTATATCTAAGTTAAAGTAGCGAGGACATGGAGTCAACGGCACCTGGTTACTGACAGTTTATGCTGTTCGCCAGGCTATACATTTATGTATAGAATTATTTCCCCCCCCTCTCTTTCTATAACCTGGTAGAGAGTTGGTGAGGTGGTCGCCGACTGGGTTGTCCCATTTCCCTCTCTAGAAGCTGACACCCCCTCGTTGTGGTATATTCCAAGGCCTTAAAATCCGGCTGCGAGGCAGGTGAACGGAACAAGCCAAGAGTACAAGCTGAAAGCGAGTTGGTTATACGTGCAATTCCACATTACTTCTTTTCCCCTCAACTAACTGACCCAGTACGAGTAACAGTTGGTCGCGTTTTTGAAGTGGTTAGCTGCAAAGCCCACTAAATTTCGCAACCACATTATTTACCTGGTCTGGTGGCTACCCCACTAATGCTCGCTACTGGCCCCTCCCCGATGCGTCGGGATAAGCGCCTCATATTTTCCCGACAATGTCTTTCAATGTTTTCATTCGATTAACTTTAATAATTTAATTTTTTTCTAATTATTGAATTTTGGTTCAATTTTTATAAACAGTATGTAAGATTCAAAGTTAATTAATGAACATACAATTCCGACACGTTGTGAGACAAAACATTTAATATATATATAACAGCACATGGAAATGATAAGATACATAATGTACAGGAAAATAGAACATGTAAATACATATACAATATTTAGGTATAAACAAGATACCCAAATGTACCTAACATATAAATGTTACAGACATGGAACTAAAGGATAGTCCATGCTGTATAAAGGACTTACAATAATGTAAGAGGTAGGCAAAAGCCCCACCGAGAATGTAGATAGACTCTAGCCCATAGCAGTTCTTGAGAAGATCCAGCTAAAAAAGGAAGACTAGTTCAAACCAGACGCTTAATTACCAGAGGTCCCCTAGTGGGAACAAACGGCAACGCAGCGAGAAGACAACTCTTCCTGGCAAAGGGCAGATAATTCCCTACAAATGTATATTAGATACTTCATATATATGAAATCAGAATTTTCCTATTATATTTAAAATCTTTTTTTTTAAATATAGATCTACATTGACTTTAAATACTTTCTATATATTATATTAAAATTGGCTACGAAATCACTAGTCTTGCCAAACAGGAAGTTAACGAATACCATTTGCTACATTATGAAATTTTAGGTTATTGTCATCTCAACAAATGATCTGGACTAAGATGGTAGGTATGTTGTATTTTTGGAAGTTCGCTTTTTGAATTTTTGAATTTGTAATCTTCTTCTTTCAAATAAATATGGATGTTAACGTGGAATATTCAAAAGAATATATATCTTTTAGAAATGTACATTTTTTTTAATTAAAAACTTAACAGTGGATGAGCAGTTCATAACCTGCAATACTCCACTTTGGCCCTATCTTGGGCTAGACGGGCGGTCGGAGAGGCCCCCTCTGATCAATCGGCTGGTCACGACAAGCCCTAGCACCTATATGATTTCCCAACTCTATTGCCCTTATGGCAAGCCCCAACCCCTTTTTATCATATGGGTGCTAGAAGGCGGTGGCTACGGGTCTACATGTCCTGGGAATGACGTTAAACTCTATCTGATGGTGAGGTTCCAGTTCTGGAGGTTTGGGGAATGTGGAGCACCCCTTCATCACCATTGCTCCCTGGTCCACTCTGACCCGGAGTGGTAGTACCTGTTAGGGTCCCATCTATGGGTTAAATAGAAAAATGTGTTAATAAAAAAAATTGTATTATCCATTAAGAATTGATTTATTTCAAAACTTTATCGGCATTAAATGACCCACTGAGGTTGATATGCCGTAAAACAAAACAAACCAAACCAAACCAAAAACTTAACATTTTCAAAAATCCTCTTTAAAAAATGTTTTTAATAATTATTTTTCAAAAATTCCTTTTAAAAAATTCAGCTGGAGTTGTCATATTTCCTATTCACGTTTATGCATGCATTTACCAAAAATTTCTGATCTTTGTCTGAATGTTTGAGATGAGGCTTGATGATTAGTATTATTTGCGTTATTCGGACTATTGTCGTCATCTTTATTGTTATTTGGACAACGTTTCGGCCGATATACCCTTTGGAAAGGTTCCCGAGTCCGACAAGAAATACCTGAAGAAGGCCGGAGGGTATATCGGCCGAAACGTTGTACAAATAACAATAAAGATGAGGACAATAATCCGAAAAACGCAGATAATACTATTCAGATCTTTGGTTCAAAAGTTCCCTGGTGTTGATATATCACGCTATAGCTAATTTTTCCTCGAAGCATAAGTAGCAGAATCTATCACTTGGAGTGTAGCACCGGGATTTTTTTTAAAATTCACCATTTTATGATAGGGTCTGTACCATATCATCAAAAATAAATACGATATAGTGGATTTAACCCTGAAGATCCTTATGGTGAAACCCGAGTAGGTTATTTCTGTACACACTGTACTAAATCCGCTCTACTAACGTATTCAACAATTATTTATATTTGTTATAACGCTGACTTATCCGAGTAATACTTACACCAACCAAATATTGAGACTAACCCAATATTTTTTTACCGGTAAGTCATTCCCTTTACACACACACACACACACACACACCACACGCACACAACACACACACATATATATATATATATAAAATGGACTCTCTCGTCGATTTTCGGCGCATGAGGGTTCACACACACAATGAACACCCACATAGTGATTTGTTTATAGTGGTGAAGGCTTGAGTTGGACCATCCACACTTTTTGGCACAGTCGATAGTAAAGAATTGGCGCATCAAGGGTTGCCACAAATCCAATCAACGACCGACCTCAGGAATTTTTAATTCATTGTTATCCCTTTCCTAGACTGGTTACCTACCCAAGGTTGAATGGCTCAGTCTGCCCTACTATTTAACCCATAGTTGGAGGGAATTTTGAATTCAGAGTTATCCCTCTCCTAGTCTGGTTACCTACCCAAGGCTGAAGGGCCCAGTCTGCCCTACTATTTAACCCATATATATATATATATATATTATTATTTATATTTTTGCTTGAAGGCAATTATAAATGCATGTATCGCATAAAATTCGATAATTATAGAAAATAATCTTGACAAGTAAATCCGCAAAGGATGGCTCACTATGCAGAACACCGTACAGACTGTTTCGACTTTATATATAATATATATAATATATATATATATATATATATATACGAAGATCATTAAGTAAATAAGGTTAATATATTTTGAGAGAGAGAGGGAGAGAGAGAGGGGGGGAGAGAATTACTCAACAGAGATAATTTTTTAAAAACCGCACGAATCATAATTCTGACTGTCAGAAGTAAGAAAAAGAAACCGAATGAATCGGGGAAAATAAATGAAAAGAAAATATACTTGAATACCCGATTTAGGGAACCGAATCAGAAGTTAACTATCCAGGTTTCACCGAGAAGGATCTTTGGGATAATGAAAAGGGATACTGTTGTGGGGTTTTAAGGGGTCAAAATAATACAAAACGACGGGTAACAAATGTAGGAAAATGTATTAAAAAAAGAGTAGACAATTACAGTACAGAGAAGTGGGAATTACGTCCGACAAATAGAGTTATGAGCTGACTCGCATTGGCTTACTCTACAAGCCATAAATTGTCCCTGTTACTTATAGTAACCATCGGCACCTTCTATTAGTCTATAGGGTATATCACCTATAACAGATACTCATTATATTTCTTATATGCAAAGCTGGTTTTATCATTTTCCATATTTGCAGGATTTTCTTTGTATCTTTGGTTTTCAACGGAAAATAAACTTGATAGTTCTTTGTTTAGATTTTATGAACCTCTAAAACAGAATACAAAAGAATCAATGCTTTCTTTTTTGGTGACAGCAATGTTCACCAATAATTACCTGTTTTTTTTATTACGACCACTATTCAAGGTATGGATTAAAACTTAAAAAATATATTCATTATTATTACGAGTTGTAATTTCTGATTATATCAAGAGATGCATAGTTTTTTTTATTGAAGATCAACTGTAAATTTTGACAGTGTAGGTATTGCATTTATATATGAGCGACCACTTTTTGTAGGTATAACGATAGGAATAATACTTACTGTGTCAATGCTTTGCATTGAGAAGAGAAATAACGAGTAAAAAGAAAACATGTATATCTCTCTCTTCTTAACACATAAAACGATTTTATACACATACAAATGGGAAATTGAGAGAAGAGATGGGGGGGGGGAGATCTTGAGAGGGAGAGAGAGGGAGTGAGAGATAGAGAGAGAGGGAGATTCATTTTGGCAGTTCTTTCTCCATCTGTCTTCATATTCCAGTTATGTTTCAAATACTAATTCTTAATGATACTATCAATGTAGTAATATTCGTGTTAAAATACTTTGATAAAATATGAGCATACACAACCTAACGATGTATCTATAAATATTTTCAGCATATCTTATTATAATGGAGATTGTGTGTTTTTCTGTCTGTAACCGAAACTATATTCCTACTCAGTCACAATTCTCTTAGTTATTGACATCACATTCTCCATGGTTTTATTTCTATCTAAACCTCAATTATTAATAAAATTGTCTCACATTATTAATACTGTTAACTATGTCTACATACTGGCAACATGCAATATATTTATATATACAACAAAATAGCGGTTTACAGTGTAAACGGGAAGGCTAATTTGCATATTAATATTAAAAAATCGAATTTAATAAATATGTGCTTAGTATTATTGATTTCTAACTGTTTGGTTTTATTTTAATGAATATAAGCAAAATCTCTTCAATGAATCTTAAATGAAATCCATTAACAAGATAAAATAACTGTCATTTTATTCTTTACTTCCTCTTATAACTAAATACTTAAATTAGAAAAATAACAATGAAGACGAGAGTGATGGTCTGATAAGTTTCAGTTGTTCCATTTTTTATTATACTCCTCTGTTTCAAATCTTTTTATCTGTATTCTTATTTAGTTTCATTGGCCTTTTTAATTTAATACGATATTTTATTACATTAAACTTAAATACTTGCACCCGGAGGGTGCATATATTGCTAGTATTTATAAATATTTATCATACAATATGCGTAGAAGCGACTCCAGTCAAAATAATACTGCCATGGGGAAGACAACTCTTTCTCGGAGAAGTTAAATAAAAAATTAAAAAACTAAAAAAACAAAACAAAAAAAAACAGGAAGACGTGAATTGGCCTTTTCAAGTCAATCAAGAACAAACAATCCATTCTTTGCACAAATCCTTGCTACCCTCAATTGGCAAGGGAACGGTTTCACTTAGTCGCAACTTGTCGCTCTCCTGGTAACTAACTGACTTTCAAAAATCCCCGAGTTTCATGTCTGACCGTCTCTCGCACCTACAACTAGAGTCTCGTGACTGGCATTGTTTTCGATCTCACAGCTTGGTACCAGAGTTAGTGGTGATGGAGGCGGATAGTTCCTGTATTTTCATACAACTTTAGAAAGATGTTAACGAACAAAATGAATAAATAATAATTAGTCCCCGTGCCTTATTCTGTAGGGCTAAGAATAACAAATAGTTTTCATCGTCCCACGCATTTTGCATATGACTGGCCAATAACTAAGAATTAGTCTGTTGGTTGACAGATTTATTAGTGTAATCAGTGGAGCGTAAAACACAGAGAAAATAGTTTTTCCGAGTGTGGGATCAGTTTTTGAATTAATGACGTTCAAGAGATTACTTAGAACAATAAGCATTTATGAAGATCACAGGATTGGCTTTATCTGGGGGCAAAGATTGATTAGCAAACCTTTGACGACTCAGGGCGAAAGAGAAGGGACATGCGAAAGAGAGAATGAAGATAGAGAGAGGGGGACAGGGAACGAAGGGGAGAAAAAAAGGAAATGGCGAGAGAGATAAGAAGAGATAGATAGATAGATAGAAACAACGAAAGAGAGATGAAGATAGAGAGAGGGGGACAAGGACGAAGGAGAGAAAAAGAGGAAATGGCGAGAGAGATAAGAAGAGTAGATAGATAGATAGAAAAAGAAAGAGAGATGAAGATAGAGAGAGAGGGGGGACAGAGAAGGAAGGGGAGAAAAAGAGGGGGGAGAGAGGGATAAAAAGAGATAGATAGATAGATAGAAACAAAGAAACAAAGAAAGAGAAAAAGTGGAGATAGTGAAATAAAAGGGACGTGTGTGAGAGAGAGAGAGAGGGAGAGAGAGAGGGAGGGAGAGAGAGATAAAAGAGATAGATAGATAGATAGATAGATAGAAACAAAGAAGAGAGGTGAAGATAGAGAGAGGAGACAGGGAACGAAGGAGAAAAAAGGAAATGGCGAGAGATATAAGAAGAGATATATAGATAGATAGATAGATAGATAGAAACAAAGAAAGAGAAAAAGTGGGAGATAATGAAATAAAAGGGGCGTGAGAGAGAGAGAGGGGGGAGAGAGGGATAAAAAGAGATAGATGATAGATAGAAACAAAGAAACAAAGAAAGAGAAAAAGTGGGAGATAGTGAAATAAAGGGACGTGTGTGAGAGAGAGAGAGAGGGAGAGAGAGAGGGAGGGAGAGAGAGGATAAAAAGAGATAGATAGATAGATAGATAGATAGAAACAAAGAAAGAGAGATGAAGATAGAGAGAGGGGGACAGGGAACGAAGGAGAAAAAGAGGAAATGGCGAGAGAGATAAGAAGAGATAGATAGATAGATAGATAGATAGATAGAAACAGAAGAAGAGAAAAAGGGGGAGATAGTGAAATAAAAGAGGCGTGAGAGAGAGAGAGAGAGAGAGGGAGGGAGGGAGGGAGGGAGATAAAAAGAGATAGATAGATAGATAGATAGATAGATAGATAGAAACAAAGAAACAAAGAAGAGAAAAAACGGGGAGATAGTGAAATAAAAGGTGCGTGAGAGAGAAGAGAGAGAGAGAGAGAGAGAGAGAGAGAGGGAGGGGAGAGAGATAAAAGAGATAGATAGATAGATAGATAGATAGATAGATAGAAACAAAGAAAGAGAGATGAAGATAGAGAGAGGGGGGACAGGGAACGAGAGAAAAGAGAAATGGCGAGATAGTAGATAGATAGATAGAATAGATACAAGAAACAAAGAAAGAGAAAAAGGGGAAGATAGTGAAATAAAAGGGGCGTGAGAGAGAGAGAGAGAGAGAGAGGGGGGAGGGAGAGAGAGACAAAAAGAGATAAATAGATAGATGAAACAAAGAAAGAGAGATGAAGATAGAGAGAGGGGACAGGGAACGAAGGAGAAAAAGAGGAAATGGCGAGAGAGATAAAAAGAGATAGATAGATAGTATAGATAGATAGATATAAAACAAAGAAACAAAGAAAGAGAAAAAGGGGGAAGATAGTGAAAATAAAAGAGGCGTGTGTGAGAGAGGGGGTAGAGAGATAAAAAGAAAGCGAGAGACAGTGAAAGAGAACGTACGTAAATATTAGAGATTGATGTAGAACAAAACAGAGAGTGACAGAAAAGGGACGCGAAAAAGAAAGAAATATAATGAGAGGAAGGAGATAAGAGCGAAAGAGGAGATGACGAGGGATACATAAAGAGAGTGAGAAAGAAAAGAGAGAGAATGGAAATAGAAGGGTCGGCAAGACAGAGGAGAAAGAGAGAGAGAGGAGAGAGAGGAGAGAGAGAGAGAGAGAGAGAAGAGAAAGGGAGAAGAGAGAGAGAAAAAGAAATAGCGATTGGGATATAAAGAGAAGGTAAGTGAGAGTGAAAGAGAATCGTTGAAGATCAAAAGAAGAGAAAAAGAGTGATATAACGAAATCAAAGGAATGTGTGTGTGTGTGTGTGTGTGTGTGTGTGAGAGAGAGAGAGAGAGAGAGAGAGAGAGAGAGAGAGAGAGAGAGAGAAGAAGTGATACGAGAAAGAGTCAGAAAAAGATAACGAGCCAAAGAAAGAGATAGCGAGGGAGTTATAAAGAGAAGGTGAGGGAAGCGTTTAAAACGACTGATGATGCCGAGCTCAACACTCTAGCGAATATAATCCTACACGCTTTTGTCTGAGTTTTATTCTTGTGTTCCTCACATCTCCACCACACACACACAACACACACACACACACATATATATACATATACACACACACACACACACACACACAACATATATATATATATATATATACTAGCAAATATATGCACCCTCCGGGTGAAAGTATTAATGTCATAAAATATTATATTAAATTAGAAAGTCTAAAGAAACTAATAAGAATGCAGATAAACAGATTTGAAATAGAGGTGGGTATAATCGAAAAATATAACAGCTGTAGCTTCTTTTTCCATCACCGCTTTTCTTGCTAAACTTTTCTAATTTAACTATTTAGTTAAATTAGGAAGTAAAGAATAATATTACTGTTATTTCTTCTTGTTAATTGATTTCTTTTTAAGATTTATCTCCGAGATTTTTGCTCATATTCATTAAGATAAAAATCAAATCATTAGAAATCAACAATACAAGCACATATTTTATTAAAATCAAATTTTAAATATCAATATGCAATATTAGGCTTGCCATTCACACTGTAAACCGCTATTTTGTTGTACATATAATCAATTGCATGTTATTAGTACGTAGATATGGCCAGCAGTATTAAAAATGAAAACAATTTTATTGATAATTGAGGCTTAAATAAAATGATTAATGAGAATGTGATGTATAATAAGTAATGGATAGTGGCTTGAGTAGTGATATAGTTTTCGGTTACAGACAAACAAACATATAATCTCCATTATAATAAGAAGATATATATATATATTTATTTATTTATTTATTTATTTAAGTCACCAATACAAATATTATATATACTAGCAAATATATGCACCCTCCGGGTGCAAGTATTTAAGTTTTAATGTAATGAAATATCGTATTAAATTAGAGGCAGACAAAAGATATGTAATAGAGAGGGGGTATAATAGAAAATAGAAATGAAACTTACTCTTCCATCACTCCCGTCTTTTCATTGCTGAATTTTACTTATTTAACTATTTAGTTAATTTAGGAAATAAAGAATAAAATGACAGTTATTTTTTTCTTGTTAATGGATTTCATTTAAGATTCATTGGAGAGATTTTGCTTATATTCATTAAAATAAAACCAAACAATTAGAAATCAATAATACTAAGCACATATTTAATAAAATCACATTTTTAATATCAATATGCAAATTAGCCTTCCCATTCACACTGCAAACCGCTATTTTTTTGTGTATATAAATACAATTGCATGTTATTTGTATGTAGATATGGACAAACACTAATAAAAAGGCGAAGCAATTTTATAAATAATTGAGGTTTAGATATAAATAAAATCATGGAGATGTGATGTAAATAACTATGTTAATTGTGACTCGATTAGTAATATTGTTTCGGTTACAGACAGAAAACACACAATCTCCATATAATAAGATACATATATATATATATATATATATATATATATATATATATATATATATATACGACACAACCTAAAATGGTGGAGCTCTGATTATCGGTCACATTATCGTCTAAATGCAAACGACCTATATATATAATATTATATATTCGTATCATTGTGTCCGTAAAAAAAGACACTTTAACACTGGAATACCTTTTCTACGAAATAAAAAAAATGTTCCGGGAAATGAAATAGTGTTTAATTTATCCGGGTTCACCTGAGTGCACCTATCACGTAAGTCGCGCGGTGTTTCAGTGACAGCAACGGTGCAGAAATCATTCAATAAACACAAACATTGTTACTTTGAACATTGTGGGCGTTAATAGTATTTAAGAAAATGTCATTCAACTTTGTGCGTTATTAAGGGACCCATACCCAAAGTCATGAATATTTACGGGAATGTGTTCAATAACACTCACAGAGAAATAATATATATATATATAATATATATAATATATAATATATATATATACCAAACTTATTGGTAAATCCTCGCGGTGAGAAAAAAACAGCAAATACTTAATTGTAAAAATATACTACCAACATCAACCGGGGAGAAAAAAATTTTGGGAAAAGAAAAAGACCAAGATAATCGTACAAACCGAAAATAATCTATTGGTACAATATTTTGGCAAAAAACAAACAATTTATATGCATATATATATATATAAGATATATATATGTTCATATAAAACTGCCAGGAAGACTAAAGCTAATAAGTAAAAAGTGCTCAATACCTAAGTAGAGCAATAATAAAGAATAAATCTAATGAGTCAGACGAACATACTAAAGGTTCGCTTAATGCTCTTCAGGGCTAAGATCTGACTCTTAGCCCTGAAGAGCATTAAGCGAAACTTTTAGTAGGTTCGTCCGACTCATTAGATTTATCTTTATATATATATATATATATAATATATATATATATATATATATGGTTGAAAATAGAGGCAAAAGTGGATAGAACAACACAAACAACACACAACTAAATTCAATTGATATTTCGCCTCGGTATTTAGCGAAGCTTTGCCAAATTTATCATAAAGACACAATGCGTTTTTACAGTTTACTTTATACTGAAAAGATAATTTTTGGGGCGGATAGAAGATGAATGCTGTTGACTGGGAGATCTCAATTTTCCTCTGATTTCCAGTTCCTCCAATCTTTTTTCAAGTTTTTTGGGAATGTGCCAAGTGCATCAACTACAATTGGTATCACTTTGACCCTCATATTCCTCAGCTTTTTTCAATTCTCTGGCAAGGTCCAGGTATTTGTCCATCTTTTCGTTTCTTTTCAACTTCGCCCTGTGATCTGCTGGAACTGCAAATTTTACTAGTTTGGCACGTTCTTTTTTTTTTTTTTTTTTTTTTTTTTTTTTGATAATCAACACTAAGGTCTGGTCTCCTGGCTGACTATTATTATTATTATTATTATTATTATTATATTATTACAATGGATTAGAAATTCGGATGGTGACACCTACTTTTTAATTTGGGAATAAACGGTATATAGATATTATACCAATTCAGTGTCTTTTCATCTACCTTGAAAGGTTTTGGTCCCTTTCAGCTTCAGCGCCCCCCATGGACAAACTGGCATGTAGGACCCAATGACTCTCCCTCACAACTCGTGGAAGCAGTCACGCCTCCATTTTTCCCGTTTTAATTTCCAATCCCCTCATCTCCATTATGATACTTCGATTTTCCCGAGACAGTGATTAGCAATAAAGTAATTAATTTATGCAGTTAATTATCTGTCATGAGACGAAAGGAATGAAAGGGAGAAAAGGAAGGAGGAAAGGGGGAGAGACAAAGAAATAGAAAAACATCGTGTCGAAAGAAAGAAAGAAGAAGAAAGAAAGAAAGAAAGAATTAATGAATTAATGCATGACATTTAGTAAGGAAGAATATTTTAAAATTTATAAAATGAAAAGACGAAAAAGAAAAGAAAGAAAGAAAGAAAGAAAGAAAGATAGAAAGAAAGAAAGAATGAAAGAAAGAAAGAAAGAAAGAAAGAAAGAATTAATGAATTAATGCATGACATTTAGTAAGAAAGAATATTTTATAATTTATTAAAACGAAAGACGAAAAATATAGAAAAGAAAGAAAGAAAGAAAGAAAGAAAGATAGAAAGAAAGAAGAATGAAAGAAAGAGAAAGAAAGAAAGAAGATGAAAGAAAGAAAGAAAGAAAGAAAAGAAAGAAGATAGAAAGAAAGAAAGAAAGAAAGAAGAGATAGAAAGAAAGAAAGAATGAAAGAAAGAAAGAAAGAAAGAAGAAAGAAGAAAGAAAGAATTAATGAATTAATGCATGACATTTAGTAAGAAAGAATATTTTATAATTTATTAAAACGAAAGACGAAAAATATAGAAAAGAAAGAAAGAAGAAAGAAAGAAAGATAGAAGAAAGAAAGAATGAAAGAAAGAAAGAAAGAAGAATTAATGAATTAATGCATGACATTTAGTAAGAAAGAACATTTTATAATTTATAAAACGAAAGACGAAAAATATAGAAAAGAAAGAAAGAAAGAAAGAAAGATAGAAAGAAAGAAAGAAAAGAAAGAAGAAAGAAGAATGAAAAGAAAAAGAAAGAAAAGAAGATTAATGAATTAATGCATGACATTAGTAAGAAAGAATATTTTTATATTTATTAAAACGAAAGACGAAAATATAGAAAAGAAAGAAAGAAAGAAGAAAGAAAGATAAAAAAAGAAAGATGAAAGAAAGAAAGAAAAAGTATGATATTGTGAAACTGAAAGGATGGAAGGAAGAAAGAAAGAATAATATTTTTAATTGAATAAGAATAGACAAAGAATAACAGAAGAAGAAAGAAAGAAAGAAGAAAAGAAAGAAAGAAAAGAGACACAATTCTAGATTCTATTCAAACAAACATTGGTATAGATATATTTTCATTGATGAATTAAAAAAGAAGTAGGAAGAAGGAATAAAATGAAATGGAAGAATAAGGCTTAAGAAAATACGTAGAAGAAAGAAAGAAGGATGAATGAAAGAAGAGAAAGAAAGAAGAAAGAAAGAAAAGAAAGAAAGAATAGCATAAATATTAGGAAAAAGGGAACAAAATGCAAAGAAACAAACAAAAAGAAAAAGAAAGATTTACGAGAAGGAAATATGAATAATTTTTATTAGAGAAAAAAAGGAAAAAAAGAAAAAAGAACAAACAAACAAATGATAGATGAATGATTGAGAAGGAAAGGAATAAAGAAAGAAAGAATGAAAGAAAGAGAAAAAGAAAGAGAGAAAGAAGAAAAGAAGAGAGAGAGAAATTGAGAATGAGACAAAGAAAGAAAGAAAGAAAAGAAAGAAGAGAGAAAGAAGAAAGAAAGAGAGGAGAGAGAGAGAGAGTGAGTATTGAGACAAAGAAAGAAAGAAAGAAAGAAAGAAGAATGACTCAAAGAAAGAAAATCGAATAATTAACAAAAGAAAAAAAACAATATAGATAAACAAACAAAGATATTGAGTGAGTCTAGGTTGGTTGATTTTACGGCATGTCAACCCTTGTTGAATTATTTTATGCCGAAGATGTTTTGTTTATTTCGTTTTTGATGGGTATTCATTTTCTTTTTACTCAAACTCAAATTATTTTTTCAACTCATTTTTTTTCTATTTAACCGATATAATAGAGTCTAAACAGGTACACTTTGACTCAACCGTGTCAAAGCGTAACTGGGAATAATAGCGAGGAAGGTGTACTCCAACAATCCCTAGAGCTCCAGAATACATTCAATTACTAATAATAAAGAAAGAAAGAAAGAAAGAAAGAAAGAAAGAAATTGAGTAATTGAGTCAAAAGAAAAAAGAAAAGAAAGAAAAAAGAAAGAAAAAAGAAATTCATTGAATTACTAACAAGAAAGAAGAAGAAAGAAATTGAGTAATTGAGTCAAAAGAAAAAGAAAGAAAAAAAAGAAAGAAAAAAGAAATTCATTGAATTACTAACAAGAAAGAAAGAAAGAAAGAAAGAAAGAAAGAAAGAAAGAAGAAAGACATATAAAAAACGAAAGAAAGAAAAAGAAAGAAAGAAATACATTGAATTACTAACAAGAAAGAAAGAAAGAAAGAAAGAAAGAAAAAAGAAAGAAAGAAATACAAGAACGAAAGAAAGAAAAAAGAAATTGAGGCAAAAGAAAGAAAGGGGAAAAAAGAAAGTAAGAAATTGAGTAACTGAGTCGAAAGAAAAAAGAAAGACGTTGTTTTAGCTAACAATTGAATAAAGAAATAAGAAGTAAAGAAAGAAATAAAGAAGAAAAGAAAGAATAAAGAAAATTGAGTTACTCAAGTCAAAAGAAAAAGAATGAAAGAAAGAAAGAAAGAAATACAAGAACGAAAGAAAGAAAGAAAAAAGAAAGAAGAAAGAAAGAAAGAAATTGAGTTACTAAGTCAAAGAAAAAGAATGAAGAAAGAAAGAAAGAAATACAAAGAAGCGAAAGAAAGAAGAAAAGAAATTCAATTGAATTAACTAAAAAAGAAGAGAAAGAAAAGAAAGAAAAGAAATTTTGAATTACTACCTATAATAAACAGAAATAAATAAATTAAAGAAAGAAAAAGAAAGAAGTTGTTTTACTAACAATGAATAAAGAAATAAAGAAGTAAAGAAAGAAAGAAAGAAAGAAGAAAAAAAAGAGAAAGAAAAGAAATTGAGTTACTAAGTCAAAGAAAAGAAAAAGAAAGAAAGAAAGAAGTACAAAGAGCGAAAGAAGAAAGAAAAGAAAAGAAAGAAATTGGAGTAATTGAGACAAAAGAAAAAAGAAAGAAAGAAAGAAAGAAAAAGAAAAAAGAAATTCATTATATACTAAAAAGAAAGAAAGGGAAGAAAGAAAGAAAGAAAATTTTGGAATTACTAACCAATAAATAAACAAATAAATAAATAAATAAAAGAAAAAGAAAGAAGTTGTTTACTAACATGAATAAAGAAATAAAGAAGTAAAAATAAAGAAATAAAGAAGTAAAGAAAGAAAGAAAGAAAGAAAGAAAGAAGAAAGAGAAAGAAAGAATTGAGTTACTAAGTCAAAAGAAAAGAATGAAAGAAGAAGAAAGAAATACAAAGCGAAAGAAAGAAGAACAGAAAGAAAGAAATTGAGTAATTGAGACAAAAGAAAAAAAGAAAGAAGAAAGAAGAAAGAAAAAAAGAAATTCATTGAATATAAAAAAGAAAGGAAGAAAGAAGAGAAAGAAATTTGAATTACTACGCCATAAATAAGACAAATAAATAAATAAATAAAAGAATAAAGAAAGAAGTTGTTTTACTAACATGAATAAAGAAATAAAAGAAGTAAAGAAATAAGAAATAAGAATAAAGAAAGAAAGAAGAAAGAAAGAAAGAAGAAATTGAGTTACTAAGTCAAAAGAAAAGAATGAAGAAAGAAAGAAAGAAATACAAAAAGCGAAAGAAAAAGAAACAAGAAAGAAAGAAATTGATGTTAATTGAGACAAAAGAAAAGAAAGAAGAAGAAGAAAGAAAAAAAAGAAATTCATTGAATTACTAAAAAGAAAGAAAGGAAGGAAGAAAGAAAGAAAGAAAAGAAAGATAAGAAAGAAAGAAGAAGAAATTTTGAATTACACCAATAATAAAACAAATAAATAAATAAAAGAAAGAAAGAAAGCATTGAATTACTACCAATAAATAAACAAACAAATAAAATAAAAGAAGAAAAAAGAAAGAAAGAAAGCATTGAATTACTACAATAAATAAAACAAACAATAAATAAAAGAAAGAAAAAGAAAGAAGAAAGCATTGAATTACTACCAATAAATAACAAACAAATAATAAAAGAAAGAAAAAAGAAAGAAAGAAAGCATTGATTACTACAATAATAACAAACAAATAAATAAAAGAAAGAAAAGAGAAAGAAAGCATTGAATTACACCATAAATACACAAACAAATAAATAAAATGAAAGAAAAAAGAAGAAAAAAGCTACTGCGATTCTGTTCAAGCAATCTTTGATTACCATAGATGAAATAAAATAAAAGCAGTAAAAAGTAATGCAATAAAATTGAGTTCAAAAATTGAGAAAAAGCACATAAGAAAAAATACACAGACTGAAAGAAAGACATTCGAATTACTAAAGGGAAAAAAAAGAAGAAAGAAAGAAAGAAAGAAAGAAAGAAAGAAAGAAAGAAAGAAGAAAACATTCAGTAATTGGGAAAAAGAAACAAAGAAGAAAGAAACCAGTAATTAAGAAAGAAGCAGCGTCCGGTATTTCCAATAACACCATGACTTATTTAAAAGGCATAACGCGTCTTCGTTTGTCTTTAACGGTCGTAATCCGGTACTTTACCGCTTGAATCGCGTTCGCGTGGCTGGTCAATGGAGCCCTGCGGTTTGCTGAATGGTTGACTAGTCTCGTTGATTGGTTGATGGCCGATGTGGAGAGCGTAATTGAAGAGAACAGTGATGGAGACACATAGAAAGAGAGAAATGTCACAAACGTGTTTAATAAAAAGACCACTTGATCGACTGAACTACAAATATTTAAGAGCCTCTCACTGAGAAGACAAGGCAGGGAAAAGCTCACTCTCTCTCTCCTTCTCTGCGATTATCCTTTCCACCCGCCACTCCCATAACTTTCTTGCCACGGGTATTCTCACTACCAGGCGGATCGACCCCGAGTTTTTTTTTAAACGTGTAAGCCACCACGGAGCTCATGCGAGAAGCTAATGCAAAAAATGCGTGGTCCCCGTCGGTATTCCCCTTGGGAATGGATTCAGACAGCCGGGCAGCAAACCTATCCTTGCTCCTTTAATTCAACCAACCGTAATCCGCTTTAAAAAAAAAGATTATGGGTTAGGTAAATACATACAAGAGATTATTTCTCTGAATGTTTGAAATGAGGCTTGAATTAAGTATTATCTGCGTTATTCGAACTATTGTACCCATCTTATTGTTATATTGTGCAACGTTTCGGCCGATATACCTCCGGCCTTCTTCAGGTATTTTCTGTCGGACTCGGGAACCTTCTCGGATTCGCGAACCTTCTTTCGAACTCGGAACTTTTCTGTCGTAATCGGGGAGCCATCACGGAACTTTGAACCTAACCCTTTATTTATTCACGGGGTACCTGTTCTCATTCCGCTAACCATAGCATNTGAAACCAAATGGTAGCAGATTGAATATATATCGAAACTAATAGATATTTTATCTATCAAAGCTATGTACATATACATGTAAACTATCATATATATAACATGTTAAACACACACACATACACACACACATATATACATATATATATATATATATATATTATATAATATATATTATATATGTGTGTGTTGTGTGTGTGTGTGTATGTATGTGTATGTGTGTGTGAGTGCTTGTGTTAAAAAGTATTATATTATATATATATATATATATTATATATATATTTAAATGGTATGTTTATATATTATATGCTACAAAAGATTATATGTACTAGCAAATATATGCACCCTCGGGTGCAAGTATTTAAGTTTAATATAATAAAATATTCATATTAAATTAGAAAGCCAATGAAACTGAATAAAAATGCAGATAACATGATTTTGGAACAGAGGGGTATGATTGAAAAATAGAACAACTTTGAAACTAACTCTTCCATCATTTTCTATTACTCCTATTCCTAATTTAACTATTTAGTTAAGATAGGAAGTAAAGAATAATATTATAATATGAGGTTTAAATAAAAATAAAATCATGGAGAAAAGATGTAAATAACAATGGAATTGTGACTTGTATAGTAATATAGTTTCGGTAACAGACAGAAAAACATACAATCTCCATTATAATAAGATATCAGAAAAGAATGTATATAATCTAAGGATACTCTTTTTAAATCTCATATTACTCACCATTGAATGTTTCCCTATTTTCTCAAACTACGGCCATAATTTGGTCCCCAAGACCCCAAATTAATCCAAGGGTAAATATAAATACCACCACTGGATTCATCATAAAACGTTTTCTTAAGTGTTATGCTACCAAGTAACGAGTTCAAATCCCGGACGGCTGTTGCATTTCATATATTACTAATACGCTTGGGAAGGCTATTTATACAAATTCTCTCCTTCCAGCTCAAGGTTAAAATAGTAGGACAGACTCGGATCTTTAAACCTGGTTAGGCAACCAATCTAGGAGAAGGTAAACTTTGAATTCAAACCTATTAAACTCCGCTTAAGAATTTGACCTTGTGGTACATTCTACTCGTCATCATTGGCAATTCAGTCTCGAAAGACTATGATAAAAGTGTTTGTGTGCCCCTGAAGTTGCAGCGCCTCCTGTGACTATGAAGTCCTATGTTGAGAAACATTCTCGACCACAGATTTTGCATTTGTAGGTTTTCCCTGTAGATGATGATGTTCCGATGCTTTGTTGCCGTTGCTTTCTTATGGACCTCTTAGCTTCATGATGTTGTATCAGGGTGACTTCTGACATGTACAGTCCTCTATGGAGATTCTGCCGCCACGAGGCGGTCTTGAGCCAAATTTTCCCAGCTAGAAGGGACAATGCCAAAGCACCTGAGATCATTTTTGCAGACATCCTTGAATCGCAGTAGGGGTTTGTAAATATATATAGATAAGAATACTTGAAATCCTCCAAATGTGTACAAATTATTTGTATTAGATAGGAATACTTGATATCATGAGTAAACAAATGACTATAGAACAAAAATACAATAGAACATTGAATGTATATAATTATAATCAAATTTTGACATCATATAACAGGCAAGAAGATATAATGACGTTAAATAAACTATTTATGCATGTATTAGATGTTCTATATGCGTAAATGAGCTTATAATGTCTTTCCTTCAATTTATTCAATGTTAGGTTGGTTATTTGGTTGGTTGTTTTGTGGCATATCAACCCTTTTCGGCGTCATTTAATGCCGAATCATTTCATTTTGATATGACACATAGGCACACAGAGCCTCGGGTTACTTATAATACTGCTTAAATAGTAACACATATAAGTATTGAACAGACTCATCGTGTGTGTACTGGCATCAAATTCTATATGTTATATAGCGGCTTCCTCAAACTTACGCTGCTAAATCGTGTATCTGTATACGTTGCGGGTATATATGGCCTAAACTAACCTAAACTAACAGAAAATATGCATATATCATCACCATTGTCATCATCCTCATCAAATCGTACTGATATCACGGATTTTCTTGATTCTATCTCGCCATCCATCCCTATGGACTGTCGCTCTGGTCAAATCTCCTAGACGGCTTCCAGCGTCCACACAGAGCTGATGAATGTAAGTTTTTGCTTGTCGACCAGCATTGATGCTCATGAGTGCTTCTTTACCCACCCAGCATGTCCTGTCCATCTTATATGGGATGATCTGTTTGTTCAAATCCTGGATGTGGTAATTGCATTTCACTTAGCGCTAATACCCTTGGAAAGGTATGAATTCTACTCTCCCTCCAGCTATGGATAAATAGTAGGGCAGACTGGGCTCTTAAACCTTGGTTAGGCAACCGTCTAAGAGAAGGAAAGCTCTTTCGCTACACTGGATAGGTTTATGTTATATACTTCTCTTACTTCTTACTCTGTCGTCTATTCTTCCGGCCGGCTTTGGTATTCTGATCGTCTATCATCTATCTTGGTCTGGTATATCTTCTAAGGTCTCGTCTGGTCTTCTATTGAGGATTCCGGGTCTGGTTTCTGTTGCTAGGATTTATTGTTATCAGAAGCCCTGTGTCATTGTTAGTTTTTAGTAATAAACACAAGACTTCGATTTACGATGATGTTACTTTATTCGTAGATCCCCAGACCAGACAATCTGCGCAGTGAGACTCACATCTTGCTAGCTTGGCTTCTAACTTCTAACTGACCAAGTTACTTACTTAGTATCCTTAAAACCGGAAGAGGGCTTTCTATGGGGTTCTCACGGTCTATCCCCAGAAAGCAAGGTCAGAGTGAGGTCAAACGCTGTCACTCACTCTCAAGGTCATCAGCTGTACTGATCGCCATAATGATTTCTACAATACGTTAAAAATGTATTAGGGATCCAATAATTATGTAACAATAACATAATGATTTCTGTAAAAAAGGATAAATGTTAGAAACTGAAACCAATTTCTATATTGTAGCAAAGAATCAAAACTTTAGACTCAAACAAGAAAAACAATCACAGTGTGATAACACTCTGCACTATTATAGTATTATTATTGTACTCCCGTTGTACTAGTTTGCTACATTCGCATAGTACATGGTCTACGGTCTCATCTCTATTACCGCATAGTTTACATTTACTATTTTGTTGGGTCTTAATCAATTTTCACTTTGATATAGTTTGTCCTTATGACATTATTTTGTGCAGCAATATTAGTGATTCAGTTTCTCTCTTAAGGTTTCCTTTTCTTAACCACGTCATATTTTTTTCATGTGCAACCTCTCCGATTTGTCGTTTGAAGTGTCCATATAATTGTTTTTCTTCTCATTTTTGTTTTCTAGTCTTTGTTGTTTTTATGTTTTCCATATGTCACATCTACTATTGTTGACCGCCATATTGTTATTATTATTATTATTTGCTCCTTTTGAGTTTTCACATCAGCATTAGCTGATGGTCTTTCACTGGAGTCTGAGTGACAGCAAGTCTCCTCAGGTCTCCAGGACTCTTCTGAGTATTCTGGCAGATTGCAGCAGTGCAGTGTTCTGAATGGTTTCAATCCTTCCTCTGATTTCCATATATAATATCATTCATAGAATGTGGAGCTTTTGCTCTCATCAGAAAATGCTTTTTAAATGCAAATATGAAAGATCTATTTGAAAATGTCAGCATAGATGGCATTCTGTCCTTTTTGAGATAAGTAAAATTATTCTAAAAAATACACCTGATCAATGCCATGATCAGGTAACCCCCTTAACACCAACAATGCTAACATATTGTTAAAACCATTGACTACAAAAGTGTAAATATAGTTGTGCAATGTATATTATTCCCTAACCTCAAAGCATAAAATTGACAGGTTGATAATCTATTAAAATCCATCAACCACCATTTTGTTGCTGACGTTTTTATTACTGTTATTGTAAGTTTCATGTGTTGTATATTTTTGCAACATTTTAATTTACTGTTTTTTTTTATTTTTAAAATTTTTTTTACCTTTGGGTCTTTTCCACAAAAAAATAAAAAAATTAAAAAGGTACGGATATTTATATATATTCTATGTTTTATCTGTTATTTTAATCACACACACACACACCACACACACACACACACACACATACACACACACATATATATATATATTTAAGTTAAGGTAGCGTGACATGGAGTCAACTGCGCCTGGTTACAGACAATTTCTCGCCTATGCGATCTTCAGACCAAATCTGCACTGGGTCTGAAGATCGCATAGTCAAGAAACTGTCAGTAAACAGCGTCGTTGACTTCATGGCCACGCTACCCTAACTTAAATATAAATGCCTTGTCAATGATATTGAGCACTTATTTACTTATAAATATACCACTCATATTCTCTCTCTCCCTCTCCCCCCTCTCTCTCTCCCCCTCTTTCTCTCTCTCTCTCTCTCTCCTCTCTCTCTCTCTCTCTCTATATATATATATATATATTATATATATATATATATATATAATATAATATATATATAAATTTATTTGTAGTACAAAATTTAATGAGGACGCGTAAAAGCATATGCATTATGTAAATTTTTTTTTTTTTTTCTTAAAAAGAAAGGAAAAGGGTACCCTAGTTTTGATTTAAAATCAGAAATGAATTTCTTTTTTCGACAATGCTCCTCAGAGAAATATTACATTGAAGATGTAAAAAGTGTAGTTGAAGACAACAAAAAAAGGCAGGAAGCAGTGAGAACAAGGAAAAAGTTTGTTCTTTATTTTTTTATCTCTCAGAAAGAGAATTCGTAAAATATCCGAAACTTAAAACTCACGTGGGGGGGTTCGGAAATTACGGGTGCCCCCGTTCGATAAACTGAGGCTTCATTTCTCGCACTCAAAACCCATCCTGTGCGTGGCAGAAACAGTCACAACAATTACTCCTTTTTGGCATTTCAAGCCTCAGTTTATCGAACGGGGCACCCGTAATTTCCGAACCCCCCACGTGAGTTTTAAGTTCGGATATTTTACGAATTCTCTTCTGAGAGATAAAAAATAAAGAACAAACTTTTTTCCTTGTTCTCACTGCTTCCTGCCTTTTTGTTGTCTTCAACTACACTTTTTACCATCTTTCAATGTAATATTTCTCTGAGGAGCATTGTCGAAAAGAAGAAATTCATTTCTGATTTTAAATCAAAACTAGGGTACCCTTTTCCTTTCTTTTTAAGAAAAAAAAAAAATTTACATAATGCATATGCTTTTACGCGTCCTCATATATATATATATATATATATAAACAACTTTTTGGTACTGCTGAACTTGTATGAGATTTTGAAAAATAACGACATACTTTATTGATCAGCAAAATGTTTATTTTTTCGAAGAGAAAAGAGAAATGGAAACTTAAGGGCCCTTTCGACCGGTGGTTTGTCAAGAGTAACGACCGGTAGATCGTTTAAAAGTCACAATGTAATCAAATGGGTAAAAGAGAGATACAATCAAGCAAATTGTGGGGTATCATGAAGGCAAAATAAAATTTAAAAAATTAAAAAAAAAATTGGTAAATACCTTCAGTAATCCCCACCTATATATATATATATATATATATATATATAATATATATTATATATATATATATATATATAAATATCTAGATATGTATGTACATTTTGTGTATACAAACACATGGGCAGTTCTTTTTCGTTTTCATGTACTTAAGTAAGTCGGTCATTCCTGGTTACCTGTGTATGTTATATTTGCATTCGTGCACCTGTGTGTCCAGTGTATATACCTGGATGCCTTCCTATCTGTAATGAAATGAGTCTATGGGTATGTTTTGAAGTGACAAAGACTTATTTGAGTATGGAAGAGCATTGCCAATTGTTATAATTTAACCTTTCTTACTGATAAGTGCCACTCTATTCCTGGTACTTAATGATACTTTCGAGACTTGAGTCTAAAAAGGAAGCCACCTCGTGTCTCTTCCTTTGTCATTAGATTTTTTTTTCTGTTTTCGTTTCCAGGGAAAAAAAGAGGATTGCCTCTCGCGTGTTTTTAGATTTGCAGTTTTCTACCGAATTAGAAAATGATGTTATTTTTATTTTTATGGTACTGGTAATATAGTGTTATCGTAAAATTCATAAATCCTAATGAATTTAGTTTGTCTTATGGTATTGGCAATTTAATATTTGATAAATTTTTATAAATCTTGATAAGTATTTTGGAATGATTATAAAGCTTTATTCTATATAGTGTATGTGTTGCATCTCTAATGATAAATGTGAATATCAGTATGTCACATTTTTTACAACTTTACTCTTAGAGGCCATAGCCCAACAATATCATACCATTTTGGAATCATGTTCCAAATAAGCTTAAGGGGGAAATCCATCTCTAATAATAAATGTGAATATCAGTATGTCACATTTTTTTCAACTTTACTCCTAGAGGCTGTAACTCAACATATGATACAACATATAAATGAGCAGTGTACATGATTCCCTAATCTTAGGCATTAAAATTATCCTAGATTGTTAGGGGAGTCCCCCAACATACTGGACTGCAACGTTGAGGGAGTTCAAACTCCAATTGTGCTATTACATACACTTTTGGACTAATACCTTTGAGAAAGATATGAACCACCCACCCCTCATCCTTGTTGCTATGGGTTAAATAATACCACAAAGATGGCTTTGGTATTATTAAATAACCCATGAAGGTTGATATGCTATTAAACAAAGAAATTAACTTATCCCAATCAGGTTGACATTAGTACCAACATTTGATTACTAAAATTGTTTAACTGTGCAAACAAATGATTATCATTAAATAGGAATATTTACTTGAAACCATAATTGTGTATGAATTATCAATATTAGAAACAATACTTGCAATTATATAACTGTGTAAAGATAAATAATTATATTATGTCTGATTATTGTGGGTCATCAGTGGCTAGTGTAAAAATTGCGTCTATTTTACCGGCATTGCTCTTTTGAGGCGACCAGCCCTGGGTAATTGTTGTGAGTTTTAAGGGGTCAAATAAGAACAAAACGACGGGTAACAAATGTAGGAATATGTGTTAACAAAAAGTAGACAAATACAATACCGAGAAGTGGGAATTACGTCGACAAATAGAATTGTGAGCTGACTCGCATTGGCTTTCTCTCAAGCCACAATTGTCCTGTTACTTATAGCAACCCGTCGGCGCATTCCATTAGTCTTATAGGTGTATCACCTTAACAGTAATAAACCCAGCCCTGCTCCTTTTTTTATATTAGACCGCTCGGAGTAAATTTTGATGTTTTTTATTTTAACCTTCATTGAGTCTTTCGAGATGTTCTCATCCGATTTGGTTAATATTTGACGTTAATATTTGACTAAACTAATATTCCTTCTGTTTTTCCGGAATTTCTTATTTTGCACAAATGTGGCACTCCTAGCAAAGATCGAACTCACAGCGAGTAACTGGTTATAAGATAAAGTAGAACTAGCAGGACGCGTGGATATACTACAGTATGATAATTTAATTATTACAACGTTTGATACGTTTACTTAGAGTTATTGCAAATACTTCAATATGTAAAGTAAAGTAAAGTCGTCGGGGCGGCCTAAAGTCGGTATCAGCAATCAGCGAGGAAGTCTATCCCCTTTTCACTATCGCTAGACCAAGGAGATTGTTTTGGCATCTGAGATGGAGCACCACACCTACCATCAGCTCCTTACTTTACCGCACAGATCCCTGTGCTACTCATACGCTGAGTTGGCGAGGACTGGAATCAAACTAGGAACCATGTGCTTTCTAGCCGAACGCTCTACCGACTGAGCTATAAAAGTATAATAATATTGATTTAACTCTCTCGCCCATTTTTTCTTGCTTTCCTTCTTTTTATCTTTCCTTATGTTTGATTGAAACAAATTAACGTTATAGCTTCCACGCACTCACCTCCTCCCTCTATCTTCCCCTACTCTCTTTCTTTCTTATCATGTTTTCCTGTATAGCATGTCCTTTTTCTTCCTTTATTTCTTTGTAATGAAAACGGAATGATCCATTATTTAACTGGGTGATGACACTCATAAGAATAAGAATTGGGCAGATAAGCAAAACCAGATAATCAGGATTTATATTTTTACATTTCATCTTAGACGATTAGGACGGAGTCATTTTTAACCAGTGTGTGTTGCAAGATGATAACAGTCGTAAAATCAAGTAACATGAGTATTGATAATATAGATTAAAGTAGTTTTGGTTTGGCACACGGAAACACGTGATGCAAATAGAAATAATTACTTGAAACCATATAACTGTGTTGCAAACCAAATTGCTATTATTAAATAGAAATAATTACTTGAAACCATAAACTGTGTGCAAACAAATTGCTATCATTAAATAGAAATAATTACTTGAAAACCATATAACTGTGTGCAACAAATTGCTATTATTAAATAGAATAATTACTTGAAACCGTATAACTGTGTGCAAACAAAAGGCTATTATTAAATAGAAATAATTCTGAAACCATATAACTGTGTGCAAACAAATTGCTATTATTAAATAGAAATAATTATGAAACTATAACTGTTTGCAAACAAATGGCTATATTAAATAGAAATAAATACTTGAAACCGTATAACTGTGTGCAAACAAAAGCTATTATTAATAGAAATAATTACTTGAACCATATACTGTGTGGCAAATAGAAATAATTACTTTGAAACCATATAAACTCAAACAAATTGCATTATTAAATAGAAATAATTACTGAAACCATATAACGTGTGCAAACAAATGCTATATTAAATAGAAATAATTACTGAAACCATATAACTGTGTGCAAACAAATGGCTATTATTAAATAGAAATAATTACTTGAAACCATATAACTGTGTGCAAACAAAATGGCTATTATTAAATAGAAATAATTCTTGAAACCATATAACTGTGTGCAAACAAATGGCTATATTAATAGAAATAATTACTTGAAACCATATAACTGTTGTGCAAACAAATGGCTATTATTAAATAGAAATAATTACTGAAACCATATAACTGTGTTGCAAACAAATGGCTATTATTAATAGAAAAATAATTACTTGAAACCATATAACTGTGTGCAAACAAATGGCTATTATTAAATAGAAATAATTACTGAAACCATATAACTGTGTGCAAACAAATGGCTATTATTAAATAGAAAAATTACTTGAAACCATATAACTGTGGCAAAAAATGGCTATTATAAATAGAAATAATTACTTGAAACCATATAATGTGTGCAAACAAATGGCTAATTGAAATAGAAATAATTACTTGAAACGTATAACTGTGTGCAAACAAAGGCTATTATTAAATAGAATATTACTTGAAACATATAACTGTGTGCAAACAAATTGCTTATTTATTAAATAGAAATAATTACTTGAAACCATATAACTGTGTGCAAAAAAATGGCTATTATTAAATAGAAATAATTACTTGAAACCGTATATAACTGTGGCAAACAAAAGGCTATTATTAAATAGAAAATAATTACTGAAACATATAACTGTGTGCAAACAAATTGCTATTATTAATAGAAATAATTACTTGAAACCATATAACTGTGTGCAAAACAAATGCTATTATTAAATTAGAAATAATACTTGAAACCCATATAACTGTTGCAACAAATGGCTATTATTAAATAGAAATAATTACTTGAAACCATAACTGTGCAAACAAATGGCTATTATTAAATAGAAATAAATTACTTGAAACCATATAACTGTGTGCAAACAAATGGCATATTAAATAGAAAAAATTATTTGAAACCATATAACGTGTGCAAACAAATGGCTATTATTAAATAGAAATAATTACTTGAAACCATATAACTGTGTGCAAACAAATGGCTATTATTAAATAGAAATAATTACTTGAAACCATATAACTGTATGCAAACAAATGGCTATTATTAAATAGAGATAATTACTTTGAAACCATATAACTGTGTGCAAACAAATGGTATTATTAAATAGAAATAATTACTTGAAACCATATAACTGTGTGCAAACAAATGGCTATTATTAAATAGAAATAATTACTTGAAACCAATTAACTGTGTGCAACAAAAGGGCTATATTAAATAGAAATATTACTTGAAACATATAACTGGTGCAAACAAATGGCTATTATTAAAAGAAATAATTATTGAAACCATATAACTGTGTGCAAACAAATGGCTATTATTAAATAGAAAATAATTCTTGAAACCATATTAACTGTGTGCAAACAAATGGCTATTATTAAATAAATAATACTTTGAAAACCATATAACTGTGTCAAACAAATGGGCTATTATTAAATAGAGACAATTACTTGAACCATATAACTGTGTTGCAAACAAAATGGCTATTTATTAAATAGAAATAATTACTGAAACCGTATAACTGTGTGCAAACAAAAGGCATTATTAAATAGAAATAATTACTTGAAACCATATAACTGTGTGCAAACAAATTGCTATTATTAAATAGAAATAATTACTTTGAAACATATTACTGTGTGCAATGCAAATGTTATATTAAATAGAAATAATTTACTTGAAACCATATATATATTTACCAACCCCTCGCACGAGTAGGATGTGACACCAGGTCATTTTTAAGCGGTGTTCAACAGTTTGAATTCGAGTTTTCCTTCTCTAGATCGGTTGCCTAATCAAGGTTAAAAGCCCAGTCTGCCCTATTATTACACATTAGTGGAGGAGAATACTTGGATGCATACCTTTCCCAACGGGTAAATCGCTATGTGAAATACTACGAACTTGTCAGCATTTGAACACGGCGAACGAGTCTATCTCCTTCGACGATAACATTGCTCTACGTGCCTAGCATTCTTTTGTAGAGAACAGTTTGTAGAAAGGATTTAGTTTGCTTAATAAATCATTTGTTTGCACACAGTTTATAGGTTTCAAGTAGGGTTAGGAAGCGCGTGGTGTAATGGTTAAAGTCATGTGAAGGACTCGTCGCCCAGAGTTCAATTCCTGGACGTGGGTAATTGGATTTCACTTAGCGCTAATACCATTGGGACGGTATGAATCTACTCTCCTCCAACTATGGATAAATAAATAGGGCAGACTGGCTCTTTAACCTTGATTAGGCAACCGATCTAGGAGAAGGAAAACTCTGAATTCAAACCTGTTGAACACCGCTTAAAAATGACCTTGTGTCACATCCTACTCGTGCGGAGGTTGGTAAATATATATATGGTTTCAAGTAAATTATTTCTATTTAATAATAGCCATTTGCTTGCACACAGTTATATGGTTTCAAGTAATTATTTCTATTAATAATAGCAATTTGTTTGCACACAGTTATATGGTTTCAAGTAATTATTTCTATTTAATAATAGCATTATACGGTTTCAAGTAATTATTTCTATTTAATAATAGCCATTTGTTTGCACACAGTTATATGGTTTCAAGTAATTATCTAATTAATTTAATAATAGCCATTTTTGCACACAGTTATGGTTTCAAGTAATTATTCTAGCCATTTGTTTGCACACAGTTATATGGTTTCAAGTAATTATTTCTATTTAATAATAGCCATTTGTTTGCACACAGTTATGGTTTCAAGTAATTATTTCTATTAATAATAGCCTTTTGTTTGCACACAGTTTATATGGTTTCAAGTAATTATTTCTATTAAATAATAGCCATTTGTTTGCACACAGTTATATGGTTTCAAGTAATTATTTCTATTTAATAATAGCCATTTGTTTGCACACAGTTATATGGTTCAAGTAATTATTCTATTTAATATAGCATTTGTTTGCAACAGTTATATGGTTTCAAGTAATTATTTCTATTTAATAATAGCCATTTGTTTGCACACAGTTATATGGTTTCAAGTAATTATTTCTATTTAATAATAGCCATTTGTTTGCACACAGTTATATGGTTTCAAGTAATTTTTTCTATTTAATAATAGCCATTTGTTTGCACACAGTTATATGGTTTCAAGTAATTATTTTCTATTTAATAATACCATTTGTTTTCACACAGTTATATGGTTTCAAGTAATTATTTCTATTTAATAATAGCCATTTTGTTTGCACACAGTTATATGGTTTCAAGTAATTATTTCTATTTAATAATAGCATTTGTTTGCACACAGTTATATGGTTTCAAGTAATTATTTCTATTTAATAATAGCAATTTGTTTGCACACAGTTATATGGTTTCAAGTAATTATTTCTATTTAATAATAGCCTTTTGTTTGCACACAGTTATACGGTTTCAAGTAATTATTTCTATTTAATAATAGCCATTGTTTGCACACAGTTATATGGTTTCAAGTAATTATTTCTATTTAGCAATTTGTTTGCATTTATGGTTTCAAGTAATTATCTCTATTTAATAATAGCCTTTGTTTGCACACAGTTATGGTTTCAAGTAATTATTTCTATTTAATAATAGCCATTTGTTTGCACACAGTTATATGGTTTCAAGTAATTATTTCTATTTAATAATAGCCATTTGTTTGCACACAGTTATATGGTTCAAGTAATTATTTCTATTTAATAATAGCCATTTGTTTGCACACAGTTATATGGTTTCAAGTAATTATTTCTATTAATAATAGCCATTTGTTTGCACACAGTTATATGGTTTCAAGTAATTATTTCTATTTAATAATAGCCATTTGTTTGCACACAGTTATATGGTTTCAAGTAATTATTTCTATTTAATAATAGCCATTTGTTTGCACACAGTTTATATGGTTTCAAGTAATTATTTCTATTTAATAATAGCCATTTGTTTGCACACAGTTATATGGTTTCAAGTAATTATTTCTATTTAATAATAGCCAATTATATGGTTTCAATAATGTTTTTGCACACAGTTATATGGTTTCAAGTAATTATTTCTATTTAATAATAGCAATTTGTTTGCACACAGTTATATGTTGTAATTATTTCTATTTAATAATAGCACACAGTTATATGGTTTCAAGTAATTATTTCTATTTAATAATAGCCTTTTGTTTGCACACAGTTATATGGTTTCAAGTAATTATTCGTTTGCACACAGTTATAAATTATTTCTATTTAATAATAGCCATTTGTTTGCAAACAGTTATATAGTTTCAAGTAATTTTTCTATTTAATATAGCAATACACAGTTATACGGTTTCAAGTAATTATTTCTATTTAAATAGCAATTTGTTTGCACACAGTTATATGGTTTCAAGTAATTATTCTATTTAATGATAGCAATCACACAGTTATATGGTTTCAAGTAATTATTTCTATTTAATAATAGCAATTTGTTTGCACACAGTTATATGGTTTCAAGTAATTATTTCTATTTGCATCACGTGTTTCCGTGTGCCAAACCAAACTACTTTAATCTATATATCAATACTCATGTTACTTGATTTTACGACTGTTATCATCTTGCAACACACACTGGTTAAAAATGACTCCGTCCTAATCGTCTAAGATGAAATGTAAAAATATAAATCCTGATTATCTGGTTTTGCTTATCTGCCCAATTCTTATTTCTTATGAGTGTCATCACCACAGTTAAATAATGGATCATTCCGTTTTCATTACAAAGAAATAAAGGGAAGAAAAAGGACATGCTATACAGGAAAACATGATAAGAAAGAAAGAGAGTAGGGGAAGATAGAGGGAGGAGGTGAGTGCGTGGAAGCTATAACGTTAATTTGTTTCAATCAAACATAAGGAAAAGATAAAAAGAAGGAAAGCAAGAAAAAATGGGCGAGAGAGTTAAATCAATATTATTATACTTTTTATAGCTCAGTCGGTAGAGCGTTCGGCTAGAAAGCACATGGTTCCTAGTTTGATTCCAGTCCTCGCCAACTCAGCGTATGAGTAGCACAGGGATCTGTGCGGTAAAGTAAGGAGCTGATGGTAGGTGTGGTGCTCCATCTCAGATGCCAAAACAATCTCCTTGGTCTAGCGATAGTGAAAAGGGGATAGACTTCCTCGCTGATTGGCTGATACCGACTTTAGGCCGCCCCGACGACTTTACTTTACTTTACATATTGAAGTATTTGCAATAACTCTTAAGTAAACGTATCAAACGTTGTAATAATTAAATTATCATACTGTAGTATATCCACGCGTCCTGCTAGTTCTACTTTATCTTATAACCAGTTACTCGCTGTGAGTTCGATCTTTGCTAGGAGTGCCACATTTGTGCAAAATAAGAAATTCCGGAAAAAAAAACAGAAGGAATATTAGTTTAGTCAAAATATTAACGTCAAATATTAACCAAATCGGATGAGAACATCTCGAAAAGACTCAATGAAGGTTAAAATAAAAACATCAAAATTTACTCCGAGCGGTCTAATATTAAAAAAAGGAGCAGGGCTGGGTTTATTACTGTTATAGGTGATACACCCTATAAGACTAATGGAATGCGCCGACGGGTTGCTATAAGTAACAGGGACAATTGTGGCTTGAGAGAAAGCCAATGCGAGTCAGCTCACAATTCTATTTGTCGGACGTAATTCCCACTTCTCGGTATTGTATTTGTCTACTTTTTGTTAACACATATTCCTACATTTGTTACCCGTCGTTTTGTTCTTATTTGACCCCTTAAAACCTCACAACAATTACCCAGGGCCTGGGTCGCCTCAAAAGAGCAATGCCGGTAAAATAGACGCAATTTTTACACTAGCCACTGAATGACCCACAATAATCAGACATAATAATAATTATTTATCTTTACACAGTTATATAATTGCAAGTATTGTTTCTAATATTGATAATTCATACACAATTATGGTTTCAAGTAAATATTCCTATTTAATGATAATCATTTGTTTGCACAGTTAAACAATTTTTAGTAATCAAATGTTGGTACTAATGTCAACCTGATTGGGATAAGTTAATTTCTTTGTTTAATAGCATATCAACCTTCATGGGTTATTTAATACCAAAGCCATCTTTGTGGTATTATTTAACCCATAGCAACAAGGATGAGGGGTGGGTGGTTCATATCTTTCTCAAAGGTATTAGTCCAAAAGTGTATGTAATAGCACAATTGGAGTTTGAACTCCCTACAACGTTGCAGTCCAGTATGTTGGGGGACTCCCCTAACAATCTAGGATAATTTTATGCCTAAAGATTAGGGAATCATGTACACTGCTCATTTATATGTTGTATCATATGTTGAGTTACAGCCTCTAGGAGTAAAGTTGAAAAAATGTGACATACTGATATTCACATTTATTATTAGAGATGGATATTCCCCCTTAAGTCTTATTTGGAACATGATTCCAAAATGGTATGATATGTTGGGCTATGGCCTCTAAGAGTAAAGTTGTAAAAATGTGACATACTGATATTCACATTTATCATTAGAGATGCAACACATACACTATATAGAATAAAGCTTTATAATCATTCCAAAATACTTATCAAGATTTATAAAAATTTATCAAATATTAAATTGCCAATACCATAAAGACAAAACTAAATTCATTAGGATTTATGAATTTTACGATACACTATATTACCAGTACCATAAAAATAAAAATAACATCATTTTCTAAATTCGGTAGAAAACTGCAAATCTAAAAACACGCGAGAGGCAATCCTCTTTTTTTCCCCTGGAAACGAAAACAGAAAAAAAAAATCTAATGACAAAGGAAGAGACACGAGGTGGCTTCCTTTTTAGACTCAAGTCTCGAAAGTATCATTTAAGTACCAGGAATAGAGTGGCCACTTATCAGTAAGAAAGGTTAAATTATAACAATTGGCAATGCTCTTCCATACTCAAATAAGTCTTTGTCACTTCAAACATACCCATAGACTCATTTACAGATAGGAAGGCATCCAGGTATATACACCTGGACACACAGGTGCACGAATGCAAATATAACATACACAGGTAACCAGGAATGACCGACCTTACTTAAGTACATGAAAACGAAAAAGAACTGCCCATGTGTTTGTATACACAAAATGTACATACATATCTAGATATTTATATATATATATATATATATATATTATATATATATATATATATATATATATATATATAGGTGGGGATTACCTGAAGGTATTTACCAAATTTTTTTTTTAATTTTTTAAATTTTATTTTTGCCTTCATGATACCCCACAATTTGCTTGATTGTATCTCTCTTTTACCCATTTGATTTACATTGTGACTTTTAAACGATCTACCGGTCGTTACTCTTGACAAACCACCGGTCGAAAGGGCCCTTAAGTTTCCATTTTCTCTTTTCTCTTTCGAAAAATAAACATTTTGCTGATCAATAAAGTATGTCGTTATTTTTCAAAATCTCATACAAGTTCAGCAGTACCAAAAAGTTGTTTATATATATATATATATATATGAGGACGCGTAAAAGCATATGCATTATGTAAATTTTTTTTTTTTCTTAAAAAGAAAGGAAAAGGGTACCCTAGTTTTGATTTAAAATCAGAAATGAATTTCTTCTTTTCGACAATGCTCCTCAGAGAAATATTACATTGAAAGATGGTAAAAAGTGTAGTTGAAGACAACAAAAAGGCAGGAAGCAGTGAGAACAAGGAAAAAAGTTTGTTCTTTATTTTTTTATCTCTCAGAAAGAGAATTCGTAAAATATCCGAAACTTAAAACTCACGTGGGGGGTTTCGGAAATTACGGGTGCCCCGTTCGATAAACTGAGGCTTGAAATGCCAAAAAGGAGTAATTGTTGTGACTGTTTCTGCACGCACAGGATGGGTTGAGTGCGAGAAATGAAGCCTCAGTTTATCGAACGGGGGCACCCGTAATTTCCCGAACCCCCCCACGTGAGTTTTAAGTTTCGGATATTTTACGAATTCTCTTTCTGAGAGATAAAAAATAAAGAACAAACTTTTTCCTTGTTCTCACTGCTTCCTGCCTTTTTGTTGTCTTCAACTACACTTTTTACCATCTTTCAATGTAATATTTCTCTGAGGAGCATTGTCGAAAAGAAGAAATTCATTTCTGATTTTAAATCAAAACTAGGGTACCCTTTTCCTTTCTTTTTAAGAAAAAAAAAAAAATTTACATAATGCATATGCTTTTACGCGTCCTCATTAAATTTTGTACTACAAATAACTTTATATATATATATATATATATATATATATATATATATATATATATATATATATATATAGAGAGAGAGAGAGAGAGAGAGAGAGAGAGAGAGAGAGAGAGAAAGAGGGAGAGAGAAGAGGGGGGAGAGGGAGAGAGAGAATATGAGTGGTATATTTATAAGTAAATAGTGCTCAATATCATTGACAAGGCATTTATATTTAAGTTAGGTAGCGTGGCCATGAAGTCAACGACGCCTGTTTACTGACAGTTTCTTGACTATGCGATCTTCAGACCCAGTGCAGATTTGGTCTGAAGATCGCATAGGCGAGAAATTGTCTGTAACCAGGCGCAGTTGACTCCATGTCCACGCTACCTTAACTTAAATATATATATATATGTGTGTGTGTATGTGTGTGTGTGTGTGTGTGTGTGTGTGTGTGTGTGTGATTAAAATAACAGATAAAACATAGATATATATAAATATCCGTACCTTTTTAATTTTTTTATTTTTTGTGGAAAAGACCCAAAGGTAAAAAAAATTTTAAAAATAAAAAAAAACAGTAAATTAAAAATGTTGCAAAAATATACAACACATGAAACTTACAATAACAGTAATAAAAACGTCAGCAACAAAATGGTGGTTGATGGATTTTAATAGATTATCAACCTGTCAATTTTATGCTTTGAGGTTAGGGAATAATATACATTGCACAACTATATTTACACTTTTGTAGTCAATGGTTTTAACAATATGTTAGCATTGTTGGTGTTAAGGGGGTTACCTGATCATGGCATTGATCAGGTGTATTTTTAGAATAATTTTACTTATCTCAAAAAGGACAGAATGCCATCTATGCTGACATTTTCAAATAGATCTTTCATATTTGCATTTAAAAAGCATTTTCTGATGAGAGCAAAAGCTCCACATTCTATGAATGATATTATATATGGAAATCAGAGGAAGGATTGAAACCATTCAGAACACTGCACTGCTGCAATCTGCCAGAATACTCAGAAGAGTCCTGGAGACCTGAGGAGACTTGCTGTCACTCAGACTCCAGTGAAAGACCATCAGCTAATGCTGATGTGAAAACTCAAAAGGAGCAAATAATAATAATAATAACAATATGGCGGTCAACAATAGTAGATGTGACATATGGACAAACATAAAAACAACAAAGACTAGAAAACAAAAATGAGAAGAAAAACAATTATATGGACACTTCAAACGACAAATCGGAGAGGTTGCACATGAAAAAATATGGACGTGGTTAAGAAAAGGAAACCTTAAGAGAGAAACTGAATCACTAATAATTGCTGCACAAAATAATGTCATAAGGACAAACTATATCAAAGTGAAAATTGATAAGACCAACAAAATAGTAAATGTAAACTATGCGGTAATAGAGATGAGACCGTAGACCATGTACTATGCGAATGTAGCAAACTAGTACAACGGGAGTACAATAATAATACTATAATAGTGCAGAGTGTTATCACACTGTGATTGTTTTTCTTGTTTGAGTCTAAAGTTTTGATTCTTTGCTACAATATAGAAATTGGTTTCAGTTTCTAACATTTATCCTTTTTTACAGAAATCATTATGTTATTGTTACATAATTATTGGATCCCTAATACATTTTTAACGTATTGTAGAAATCATTATGGCGATCAGTACAGCTGATGACCTGAGAGTGAGTGACAGCGTTTGACCTCACTCTGACCTTGCTTTCTGGGGATAGACCGTGAGAACCCCATAGAAAGCCCTCTTCCGGTTTAAGGATACTAAGTAAGTAACTTGGTCAGTTAGAAGTTAGAAGCCAAGCTAGCAAGATGTGAGTCTCACTGCGCAGATTGTCTGGTCTGGGGATCTACGAATAAAGTAACATCATCGTAAATCGAAGTCTTGTGTTTATTACTAAAAACTAACAATGACACAGGGCTTCTGATAACAATAAATCCCTAGCAACAGAAACCAGACCCGGAATCCTCAATAGAAGACCAGACGAGACCTTAGAAGATATACCAGACCAAGATAGATGATAGACGATCAGAATACCAAAGCCGGCCGGAAGAATAGACGACAGAGTAAGAAGTAAGAGAAGTATATAACATAAACCTATCCAGTGTAGCGAAGAGCTTTCCTTCTCTTAGACCGGTTGCCTAACCAAGGTTTAAGAGCCCAGTCTGCCCTACTATTTATCCATAGCTGGAGGGAGAGTAGAATTCATACCTTTCCCAAGGGTATTAGCGCTAAGTGAAATGCAATTACCACATCCAGGATTTGAACAAACAGATCATCCCATATAAGATGGACAGGACATGCTGGGTGGGTAAAGAAGCACTCATGAGCATCAATGCTGGTCGACAAGCAAAAACTTACATTCATCAGCTCTGTGTGGACGCTGGAAGCCGTCTAGGAGATTTGACCAGAGCGACAGTCCATAGGGATGGATGGCGAGATAGAATCAAGAAAATCCGTGATATCAGTACGATTTGATGAGGATGATGACAATGGTGATGATATATGCATATTTTCTGTTAGTTTAGGTTAGTTTAGGCCATATATACCCGCAACGTATACAGATACACGATTTAGCAGCGTAAGTTTGAGGAAGCCGCTATATAACATATAGAATTTGATGCCAGTACACAACACGATGAGTCTGTTCAATACTTATATGTGTTACTATTTAAGCAGTATTATAAGTAACCCGAGGCTCTGTGTGCCTATGTGTCATATCAAAATGAAATGATTCGGCATTAAATGACCCGAAAAGGGTTGATATGCCACAAAACAACCAACCAAATAACCAACCTAACATTGAATAAATTGAAGGAAAGACATTATAAGCTCATTTACGCATATAGAAACATCTAATACATGCATAAATAGTTTATTTAACGTCATTATATCTTCTTGCCTGTTATATGATGTCAAAATTTGATTATAATTATATACATTCAATGTTCTATTGTATTTTTGTTCTATAGTCATTTGTTTACTCATGATATCAAGTATTCCTATCTAATACAAATAATTTGTACACATTTGGAGGATTTCAAGTATTCTTATCTATATATATTTACAAACCCCTACTGCGATTCAAGGATGTCTGCAAAAATGATCTCAGGTGCTTTGGCATTGTCCCTTCTAGCTGGGAAAATTTGGCTCAAGACCGCCCTCGGTGGCGGCAGAATCTCCATAGAGGACTGTACATGTCAGAAGTCACCCTGATACAACATCATGAAGCTAAGAGGTCCATAAGAAAGCAACGGCAACAAAGCATCGGAACATCATCATCTACAGGGAAAACCTACAAATGCAAAATCTGTGGTCGAGAATGTTTCTCAAACATAGGACTTCATAGTCACAGGAGGCGCTGCAACTTCAGGGGCACACAAACACTTTTATCATAGTCTTTCGAGACTGAATTGCCAATGATGACGAGTAGAATGTACCACAAGGTCAAATTCTTAAGCGGAGTTTAATAGGTTTGAATTCAAAGTTTACCTTCTCCTAGATTGGTTGCCTAACCAGGTTTAAAGATCCGAGTCTGTCCTACTATTTAACCTTGAGCTGGAAGGAGAGAATTTGTATAAATAGCCTTCCCAAGCGTATTAGTAATATATGAAATGCAAACAGCCTCGTCCGGGATTTGAACTCGTTACTTGGTAGCATAACACTTAAGAAAACGTTTTATGATGAATCCAGTGGTGGTATTTATATTTACCCTTGGATTAATTTGGGGTCTTGGGGACCAAATTATGGCCGTAGTTTGAGAAAATAGGGAAACATTCAATGGTGAGTAATATGAGATTTAAAAAGAGTATCCTTAGATTATATACATTCTTTTCTGATATCTTATTATAATGGAGATTGTATGTTTTTCTGTCTGTTACCGAAACTATATTACTATACAAGTCACAATTCCCATTGTTATTTACATCATATTCTCCATGATTTTATTTTTATTTAAACCTCATATTATAATATTATTCTTTACTTCCTATCTTAACTAAATAGTTAAATTAGGAATAGGAGTAATAGAAAATGATGGAAGAGTTAGTTTCAAAGTTGTTCTATTTTTCAATCATACCCCCTCTGTTCCAAATCATGTTATCTGCATTTTTATTCAGTTTCATTGGCCTTTCTAATTTAATATGATATTTTATTATATTAAAACTTAAATACTTGCACCCGGAGGGTGCATATATTTGCTAGTACATATAATCTTTTGTAGCATATATATATATAAACATACCATTTAAATATATATATATATATATATATATATATATATATATATACTTTTTAACACAAGCACTCACACACACATACACATACATACACACACACACACACACACACACACATATATATATATATATATATATATATATATATATATATATATATGTATATATGTGTGTGTGTATGTGTGTGTTTTTAACATGTTATATATATGATAGTTTAACATGTATATGTACATAGCTTTGATAGATAAATATATATTAGTTTCGATATATATTCAATCTGCTACCATTTGGTTTCATGCTCGTCTAAACAGAGCGATCGTGAGGCAAGAAAGAAAGATTTTGAAAAATTGAAAAAAGGGTTTGTGTGTTGGTAATATATATATATATATATATATATATATATATATATATATATATATATTACCAACACACAAACCTTTTTTTCAATTTCTCAAAATCTTTCTTTTCCTGCCTCACGATCGCCCTGTTTAGACGAGCATGAAACCAAATGGTAGCAGACAGAACAAGTTGAGCAACTGCTAGCACCACTTCAGTTCAAGTATTCTTCTGATGATGGGATTTTTCATCTCGAAATATTAAGAATAAAGTGACAGGTTAACAAACAACATCATAGTTACTTTCTTTTTTTCTTTACACTTGCATTGTGACAGCCTTCAAAACCAACTAATAAACCAATATAAACACAATGCTCCAAGCAAATTACAAAACCCTTTTTTATATATATATATATATATATATATAATATATATAAGGGTTTTGTAATTTGCTTGAAGCATTGTGTATATATTGGTTTGTTGGTTGGTTTTGAAGGCTGTCACAATGCGAGTGTAAAGAAAAAAGAAGGTAACTATGATGTTTTTTCTTAACCTGTCATTTATTTCTCAATATTTCGGGAAGAAAGCACCCCAACCATACACATACACACACAGAATTTGGAAGAACCAAGACAGAACGAATCTAGCAGCCGCTAGGACAACTTCAGTTCCAGTATTCTTCTGAGGATGGGAATTTCTTCCCGAAATATTGAGAAATAAATGACAGGTTAACAAAAAACATCATAGTTACCTTCTTTTTTCTTTACACTCGCATTGTGACAGCCTTCAAAACCAACCAACAAACCAATATATATATATATATATACACTTTTTAACATATACATAGATACGTTAGATACGTACAAAGACGCATGCACACACGCACGCAAACGCATACCTAATTGTGATCCATATATTGCATGCATATATGGAGGCTACGCACCAATATGATAGCAACAATTTCATGAATTCACAAGCGTCTCTCTTTGTCTGTCTCCATCTTTACTGATGACATGACTGGGAAAAGCAAGATAAGAACCTCGTGCAAGTAAACTCCTAGTCTCCATTCTTTATCGTGTGACCAAAGAGAATGATGTTATCATCATTCACTTTTTATACTCGTTCATCGCTCGCACCGTTTTCTAATGGAGAAAAGTTTAGACGGACAGTCGACAAAGTTTGGAAAGACATTAAACAAATGATTGAAATCGGTAAATAGGGATTTTGGAGAAAAAAAAATCAGATACCCAGATCTTCTGGATACACAGGCCTAAATGGTTAGTAACGCTGAGAGTGTAATTGGTGTAGCGAGTTCAATCTCGATCACGAACAGTTTACGTTCACTTAGAATAATATTTGTTGGCTGGTTGGATGGTTGGTTGGATTTTACGGCATGTTGACCTTTGTTGGGTTATTTTATGCTGAAGACATTTTGTTTTATTTATTCTTGATGGGTATTGAAAATTCTTTTTTTTAACCCAATTTTTTTTAAAACACTTTAAAAAACATTTTTTTCTATTTAACCCATAGATGGGACCCAAACAGGCAACACCATTCCAGGTCAACCCTTGTTGGGTTATTTTATGCTGAAGACATTTTGTTTTATTCATTCTTGATGGGTATCCGATTTTTTAAATTTAAATTCAATTTTTAAGCACAATTTTTTAAAACTCATTTTTCTATTTAACCCAAAGATGGGATCCTAACTAGTACTACCACTCTGGGTCAGATTGGATCTGGTAATAAAGGCAATGAAAGGGTACTCCACACTCCCCAGAGCACTAGAAAAGGAACCTCACCATTATATGTAGTTTAACGTCATACCAAGGACACAAAGACCCTTAGCCACCACATTCGAGCACTTATATGATAAAAAGTGCTAATACCCTTGGGAAAGGTATGAATCCTACTCTTCCTCCAGCTATGGGTAAATAGCAGGGCAGACTGGGCTCTTTAACCATGGCTAGGTAACCAGTCTAGGAGAAGGAAAACTCTGAATTCAAACCTGTTGAACTCCGCTTAATAAATTGACCTTGTGTCGAATCCTGCTCGTGCGGAGGGGTTGGTAAATATATATATATGATAAAAAGTGTCGGGGTTTGCTATAAGGGCAATAGGTTCGGGACAATCGTATAGGTACTAGGACTTGAGGTGACTATCCGATTGATCGGAGGGAGTCTCTCCAACCACATGTTTTACATGGACATTTTATGATATTACTATACAAAAATATTTTGGTGTTATTTATCTAATAAAATACATTTTTGAGGGGGTGTTACCTTAAAATCTATGGGGACCGGTTTCATGCAGTCAGTAGAGCATCTGCCTTGAAACTATAAGTTTCTGGATTTGATACCGGCCCTCGTTAACTCAGTGCATGAGTAGCACAGCTTGAATCAGTGCGCTCAAATGGAAAGCTAATTGTAGGTATGGCTTACTTACTTACCTTAAAACCTGGTTATAAAAAGTAAAATCTTACTAAATAATAATCAAATTCCATGTCAAAAAATCCAGGCCATGTCACCCACTCCCTTCAGTTTTTCTGAAATTTTATACAGTTGTGGAATGTTAAAGTTAGACAATCCCCAAAATTTGAGCTTCCAATTCCAAGAATTGGCGGAGTTATGTCGATTTTTAGCTTTCCAAATTTGAGGGGGTTCGCGAAATATGGTGAAATTATTTACAAACAAGAAATAGTCATACAATCTTCTTCTACATTAATTTGGAAGATGTCTGTATCTGGTTTAGATTTGCACATGTCCGCTGTTCATTACGGGTTCAAATTCAACGACAGTTTCATCAATCATGCTAACCCTCTCTGCTTAAAAATAAACTTAATAAATAATTAAATTATCATACTGTAGTATATCCACAGGTTCTCCTAGTAAAAATGTATTACTAAACCTTTCAGTTAAAAAAAATCATAACATTTATAGAAACATATGGTTATTTTCTGTTAAATTTGTAGATCCATAGTAAAATAAAGTTAAAGTAAAGTAGAGGATTAGTTTTATTTGTTTTGGTTGTTCAATGGGTTTGACGTGTTAGTATATGATGTTGGTTATTACTTATTCGTCTGATTTATAGTTATTATGCATTTGATTCCTGTTATATAGAAACAAATTGTCGAAAAACAAAAATTAATACCTACATTGGTCACACTACAACGACACTCTCTCGTTGTCTTACATACCATCTTTCTGACACTATCGCCATAAATCAACATCTAATTACAAAACATTCTAATAACACTGAAAAATTCACATCCTTTTACATACGGAAGATTCTCACCGACAATACCTAAATCCTATATAAAAATAACAATAAAAAGCTATGGAATAAGAAGATGTAGATGGTGTTTACCATGGGTTTTTTTTTATTTAGCCATGAACAGTAAATTTGAATTTAATTGAAAATTTACCATGGAATTATTTTTTTTAAATGGTCCATGAGAGAGTTCCATCCACCAAAGAAGACCTATTAAGTGTCATTCGTAAGTAGATTTATTTCATATTTAATAAGTAAATCCCTGAGCTAGAAAGCCATTTTGAAGGTTGCAACGTATTCCGATGATAAATTTGCACGCATAAATATCACCATTAATTTTTAAATAAAACTGTCAACTTCAAAGGGCCGCAACTTTTCAACGAAAAATGATAGAAATCATATCCTGTTACATAAACAATCTTCAAATCTAGCCAATGTCTGACCCTCGCTCATTGTAGAATAGTGCAACGATTTTAATAACAAACAACGAGGGAAAGTCAAAAATAAATCTGCACTTTCGTCATAACAAATCTTTATTATTGTCACACTGCGTTCTGTGCATGCATGCTTATATATGGCACCGTTGTAGTTATGTGATCTAAGTCTTGGCCCGATCACGCCATTTTGATTGCTGTATTGACAGTGTAAACATGACCGCTCCACTAGCAGTGTACACCAAGGAAGTGACCCGATTTCTCTGGTCGGAAAAATGTCAGGGGCTGAAATTCATCGGTGGTTTTATCAGAAAGTGCACTACCGTGTATAAGTAGCTGGACAAGCGTGACGCACGAAGGGGGAGCAGGACGTTCCACCACTGATGAGAAGATTCAGCAAGCTTGAGAGATGGTGCTGGCGAATCGGCGAATTATCATCGATGAGGTAGGTTGTTCTCTACAGATTAGTCATGGTTCTGACTATCGAATCATCCACGATAAGTCGTGGGTTGCGACCCGTGATGCTTACGGACGGAATCCTGGTGACTGAGCAGTCCGTGACATGCAACACTCCACTTAGGCCTACTTAGGCTAGACGGGCGATCGGAGAGACCCCATCCGATCAATCGGCTGGCCATGTCAAGCCCTAGCACCTATATGATTGTACTGATTGTACCTCTGCAGAGGTTTACCCCCCCCCCAATGGGGCTACCTGTTGGCCGTGGGTTGCGAGCCGTGATGCTTAAAGACGGAATCCTGGTGACTGAGCAGTCCGTGACATGCAACACTCCACTTAGGCCTACTTAGGCTAGACGGGCGGCCGAAGAGGCCCCCTCCGATCAACCGGCTGGCCATGTCAAGCCCTAGCACCTATATGATTGTCCCAACCCTCTTGCTCTTATGGCAACCCCAACACTTTTTATATGTGCTAGAAGTTGGTGGCTGATGGTCTTCATGCATTGGAAATGACGTTAAACTGTCTAACGGTGAAGTTACGGTTCTGGAGGTCTGGCGAGTGTAGAGCGCTTCTTCATCATCATTGCTTCCAGGCCAACTCTGACTCGGTGTGGTGGTGCCTGTTGGGGTCCCATATTTGGGTTAAATAGAAAAAAAATAAGTTTAAATAATTTTTTACCAAACTATTGTTACGAATCTTTCAAAATTTCTACCAGTATTAAATGACCCACTGAGGATGATATGCCGTAAAACAACAAAGAGACAAACAAACAAAAACCCTTTTCGCCCTACTGTCATTAAATTTTATCAGACTCTCCATGAAGACCTTTTCTGAATAATCATAACTTCAAGTTACTATTTTTAATACTACTAATTGTTGGAAATTCCATAGCTAATTATCTCCCCCTGTCGCCAGGGGGCGAATGCCAACATCGTATGTTGGCGCCAAATACCAAAACTTCCTTTATCGAAAAGCAGTACTGGAGGAGAGAAGTAAAAACACCAAGCTCTCATTACCAAGCCCCAAAACAGGGCCCACTTATCACAGAACTCTACAACCAGCTCCCTTCTAAGGCATTGTATCTGCATACTGCATAAAGGCCGGTACTATTGCACAGTGACTAAAGGATGAGAAACTACCGAGATGAAGCGTCTTATCTACATTTCCTACCGACGAGAAGAAAACCGTGGTATCACCAGTACTACAAGAAAATTCCTCCACAGATAAGTCTCGTAGCAAATACCACTAAAATTTGCAACAATTTTATGTAATTCTGTCAATACAAGTGTCTGCATTTACTCTCGTGTTTGTTCCTTCTTTGTCCGACAATTTGCCTACAACTACGAAGAAATAAGAGCTCCTTCGAATCCGTAATTACTCTTATAATTTCTTAATACTATCAATTCATACACAGTTAAGAATATGCAGATGTCCTTTTATACTAGCACCCTTTAAGAATAGCCCATGTCTGACCCGAGCCCACTGTGAGGCATCGAGAGCAACCACAAAACCGAAGCTTAGAACACGAATTACATAGGCTATCTTGTTGGTTGGACTGTACAGCATGTCAAACCTTGGTTATTTTAAAAAAATAAAACAATTTAAAATAGAAACTTAGTTCTGTCCCCCTAAAATAAAATGTTGCGTGCATTTATTAGTTATTAATCAAATAATTATTTTGAATTTGGTTTGTAGGTAATGTTGTTTGTGGAATTGGAAGAAGTTCTTTGTTAGGATGAAGTGGGTGACTTGGCATACATCGTTTATCAGGTCAGTGTGGAGCTTGTTGTCCATGAGGAACTCGCTGCAGGCCTGGATACCCTCATTGTGCGGAATGTTGGTGTAACGTCCATTGTTTCCAGTATGGTTCCCTCGGGAAGCGTTCCTATCTTATGAATTTTATTTAAGTAGTGTGTGTTTTCTTTAGTGTGTGCGGGGATTGTCACATGGCGAAGTGGGAGAGAGAGGAAGAGTGAGAGGCGAGAATGTTCAGAGAGTTTGGTACTATGCGTTGACAGAGTAAGACGTGGGCTCTTGCTCTCGGCAGTTGTGACTTAGGGAGAAAAATCTCACGAGAAAAAGAAGTGGCCTTGTGTTATTACTAAAAACTACAAATGGTACAAAGCAATATGTCCCCCAGCAAATCCAATTTGGTTTCCAGTCTCCAAACAACAAAGAATTGTTGTGTCGTTCCTGTCTGACCATTCGATCAACAATAACTCAATTGGTTCTGTTCACATCGTGTTTATATACTACTACTACAGGGCGAAACAGAAACCGGCGAACGTCACCGTAAAACGGTGACAGCCCTGATTTAGTTCCTCATGCAACAATTGTCAGACAACTCCAGCATTGGCCCAGCAACCGAATTTGAACTCTCCACGTAGTACAGAAGACGAGATAAGTATACAACTAAATATTTCTATATCTACACGTCATCACTCCATTCTGATGAGAGCCGGTAACCCAACACTAGTATGTAAGCAAAATAACGATTGTCATGGGGTTTTTTGTTGTTTTTTGTGAGGGAATTTTGAATGTTGTATACCAAGAAACACCGTTGGTTTAGGGGTTGCAGTCTCTAGACCTATGAGTGAAGTAAAATTAGCCACGTGGTCCCAGGTAGACGTCCTCTCAGGCAGTACCTATCTCCTCCTCTAAAAAAAGCAAGGGTGGGTTTATCGCCCGGTGCCTGAGGCGCTCTTAAAAGGGAATGCTGACGGGAACCACATACTTTTTGCATTATCATCGAATAAGCTTCGGTTTAGGTGTAGCTCCTCCGCGTTAAAAAAAAAAAAGACCTTGTGTCGCATGCCGGTCTGGGTTAGGTAAATACACACCCCGAAATCCTTTTGTAATGTGACAAAAAAATAACTTCTCTGTTTTCAAGAAATACGTTTTCGAAATATATCACCTTTAAATAAACCGGTTTTCCCGCCTATTTTAGGTCAGATTAAAATATTTGTCATTTATTTCGTGACATACAATAAATTTAATAAAAAAATCTCTTTTCTTATCGGAAACAAACAAGAAAATACAACGTAACTGAACACCTTGAGGTTATTAACTGTCTCTACGAAGTAGGGGGTATGGCAAAAAATAAGATGCAAACATATACAAATCAAAGGTGTGTTTTTTGTTATTAAAAACATTATGCATATGTTACCAGCACTACTATGCTACGTTTACAAGTAGTCGACACACCATGAATTTATTAGCTTCACGAAGTAGGAAGAATGACCAAAAAACTAATGAGCAAACATGTACCAATCAGAAGTGTTTATTAATTAAAAAAAGAAGAAGATTGTGCGTGTTACCAGTACTACTATGCTACGTTTACAAGTAGTTGCCACACCTTGAATTTATTAGTTGTCTTCTTTAAATAGACTAGATACAAAAACACCCCCGGGCGGTGTAAAAATCAATTTTTTTAAGATATTGCCTGAAAAATTGAGAATGGGGTGGGTGCAAGAACACAGCCCTGTTTCACTCCGCTCCCAACTTCAAATGGCTCTGAGAGTTCCCCCTTTAAACTGACCGATGCCCTTATTCTTATATGCAAGGCAGATACAAGCTTGGTGAAGTGGTCACAGGGCACCCCAGTTTCCGTAGGATGTCCCATAGTGCTTGCCTGTTCACTGTGTCGAAGGCTTTTGTGAAGTCAACAAAGATCATGTAGAGGAGCATATTCTATTCAATGCATTTCTCCTGGATTTGTCTCAAGGGAAAAATCATGTCTGTAGTTCCCCAGTTTGCACGAAACCCACTCTGTACTTCAGGTAAAAGTTTCTCCGCTAAGATTGATAGTCTGTTGTGCTCAGCAGACTATGCGGGCGAAAACTTTTCCCGGTATGGACAAAAGTAAGATCCCGCAGTAGTTGCCACAGGCTTGTCTGTCTCCCTTCTTGAAAATGGTAACTAGTTGGGTATCCTTCCAGTCTGCAGAGACTTTCAAGTTTTCCCAGGCATCCTTCACGATGGTATATAAACAAGAATATTGTGACGTAAGCTGTGACGGAGTTTTTATTACACACAGAAATACACTCAATCTCCATTATTAATAGATGGAATGACCAAAAAACAAAGGCACAAACATATTACTAATCAAGCGTGTTCATTGATTTTTTAAAAAAGCAAGATTGTGCATTATATGCTACGTTTGCAAGTAGTCGCCACCCCTCCAATCAATCGGCTAGTCACATCTAGCCCAAGCACCTATATGATTGCCCCGACCTTATTGCCCTTATGACAAACTTCCAACCTCTTTTATCATATATATATTTACCAACTCCTTCGCACGAGCAGGATGCAACACAAGGTCAATTTCTTAAGCAGAGTTTAACAGATTTGAATTCAAAGTTTTTCCTTCTCCTAGATTGGTTACCTAGCCATGGTTAAAGAGCCCAGTCTTCCCTGCTATTTACCCATAGCTGGAAGGAGAATTGGATTTATACCTTTCCGAAGGGTATTAGCGACATGTGAAATGCAAACAGCTTCGTCCAGGAATTGAACTCGGGTCGACGAGTCAATTTCCCATGACTCTAACCATTAGACCACGCGACTCTTTTATCATATATGTCTGAGAAGGCAGTGGCTGAGCGTTTTAGTAACCTGGGTATGACGTTAAACTATATCTAATGGTGAGTTTCTATTTTAGAGATTCGAAGATTGCCATTACTCCCAGGTCTACCCTGACCTGGAGTGGTAGTACCTGGTAGGGTTCCAGGTTAAATAGATCAAAGAATTAGTTTACAAAAATGTGTTTAAAAAAATTTAGTTTGAAAAAAAAACCTGTATACCCAAGAAGAATGGTTTGGTTTGGTTTGGTTTGGTTTTGACATAAATTCATTCTTAATGGACACAATTCTTTTATAAACTCATGTTTTTCTATTTAACCCATAGATGGGACCCTAACAGGTACTACCACTCTGGGTCAGAGTGGACCTGGGAGCAATGGTGATGAAGGGGTGCTCCACATTCCCCAAACCTCCAAAACTGGAACCTCACCATCAGATAGAGTTTAACGTCATTCCCAGGATATGTAGACCCGCAGCCACCGTCTTCTAGCACCCATCTGATAAAAAGGGGTTGGAGCTTGCCATAAGGGCAATAGAGTTGGGGCATCCCAACAAGAATGAATAAAACAAAACATCTTCAGCATAAAATAACCCAGGGTTTCCAGGTCGTAAACCAACAGTCCAGTTTTTTTTTGTTTTTTTTTTACTTCTCGGACTCGGGAACCTTCTTTTCGAACTCGGAAACTTTCTTGTCGTAAGGTTCCCGAGTCCGACAAGAAATACCTGAAGAAGGCCGGAGGGCATATCGGCTGAAATGTTGTTCAAATAACAATGAAGATGGGGACAATAGTCCGAAAAACACAGATAATACTAATCTTCAAGTCGCATCTCAAACATTCAGAGAAATCTCTGTATCTGTTCTGAATAAATTCCTCAGGCGTTGTTGTTTGGAACAGATGCAGGGATGCAGCTCCCCCCCCCCACACACACACACACTAAATTATGCAGTTCCTACGGGCTATGGGCAGACACTCATTGATACACCGACAGAGCAGACGGTAGGATACATGCCACCTGTAAAATAATGAGTCTGGAAGTCAGTGTGTGACGTCAATAGTGGGTTTACGTGAGACAAATGTGGAAATTGAAAGATTTAATTAATGGGGGGAAAAACAGAATAAGGAGGACGTGGAAGTTGCTGACCTTGGCTTCTGATTGTCCGAGCTGGGACAACGTACGAAGAATGAAAGAGACAGTGAGAAAGTTGGGAGACACGGCTGGTTGATTGAACGGGACAGCCGCAAGATGCGCTGTTTTCTGAGGCCATTTATCGATGGGTAACTTGGGAATGGAAGATAAAGAGCTCTGAAAAAACAAACAACATCAATTTCTGTTCGTAAAGCAAAAACAAACCAACGACACAAGAAAATACATTGTGATGTGAAGCAGGTGGTTCGTCCCAGACCCGAAAAACAGAGATAATATTAGTGTTACATAATCTATGCATAGATTATTGTCAACCCCCTATATTTCTGAAGGGATGGCCCTTTTCATATCACGGGCGGGACTTTCCATGGAAATATTACAGAAAGCCCGCGAAATACGTGAAGTCACGTGGGACCTGGTCGGGTCTTCAGTTTCAGCTTGGACGTCGGGCAGATAAGGCCTTAGCTGGAGCTCACTGCACACGCGCGTTATGTTAGTTAGTTAGAGAAATATGTTTAGTTAAGTAAATAAAGGTTTAAATAAATAATATGGTTTTGTGGTTGATGAATGTCTTGACTGACCTAGAAGAAGAAATGTCAAGACTGACCAGAAGAAGAAATGAAACAAGAACGACCAACCAGCAAGAACAGGGAAATAGAATCATAGAGAAGTCCAGACGCTAGAAGAACGTAAGATACCAAAGATGAGCAGAAGAATAATAGAAGAAAAAGAAAGGGTATACAACATTAGTCCAACAACAGACCCAGTGCAACAGATAAGTAAAACAAGAATAAGTAGATAAGTATACAAGTGAATAAATATCTTCTTTAAACTGGGCCCAGCTAACCTTGCACACCTGGAAAAGAATAAATGACTCAACGATACAAGACGAAAGAATAGCATATAACTGAAATTCACTCTCATCCAAGCACTTGGTCTTGAGTCCTAGGATTCGCGCCCTCAACCTCTGAAAATAATAATTGGTTATAAGACTTTTGTTTCAATGTTTCTATTCACTACCAAACGGTCCTCTCTGTGTTCTCTCCGTCGTAGACAACCTAATACTAAATCTGTAGTATCAAATACTTCCTGCTCTGTCGACTGGGTCTGTCAAATACGCCGACTTTATCTCGGCAGAGAGGTAATACCTCACAATGAGGACCATCTGTTGTCTGTGGATGGTGACCCATAATACCTGAGGACAAGATTGTGGTAGCTGAGTATTCTATGACCCAAGCAATAAGTGGTCCCGTGAAACACACACACACACACACACACACATACACACACACACACACACACAAACACACACATAAATATATATTATATATATATATATATATATTATATATACAAAAGTGAACTACTAACTACCGCAAACTAAATTTTTAACTTTAATATTCACGTCATTTATTTATTATTTTTACTATGTTATATTTAATTTAGTTTTAAAACTATTTTGTTATTAATTCACTAAATGTTTAAATAGAAACAAAAATGAAGAACAATTTATCTCAAATTGTTATTTATAGTTGAAAACCATGCAATTTTCATGCATATATCTTATGGAATTTCTGCAGGTAATGTGTGTGTGTGTGTGTGTGTGTGTGCGTGTGTGTGCGCGCGCATGCGTGTATGATCAGGCAGACTGCATTATTATTGATAATGAATACGTACATCTTATTCTTCACTGTCTTCTTTCTCTTCGACTTTTTCTCTCTTATACGTTTAACATTTACATATCTCTTCTCTCGCACATTCATCACCCTTCTCTTCTAAACCCAGTGAAGTTGGTTTCTGCCACTTTCACCACAAAGTCTTTCTTCTTTCTTGACATTTCTAAGCTTCGTAAGCTTCTAAATTCCCCATTAATTTCTTAATTTCCCCATGTCTTTCTTTCAGCCTTCCTGAACTTCCCTCTCTCCCTCCCTCCCCCCTTCTCTCTCTCTCTCTCTCTCTCTCCTCTATATAAATTATATATATAATATATATATATATATATATATATATATATATATATCATATTATCTTCATGTTTGTTCATATCAAGCTGCATATCTATCTATATAGGCAGCTGTCCTTAAACAGAATGGTATTACTTTTTTACTGAGAAGAAGAAGAAGAAATAAGAGAGAAAAGCAAGAGAAGAAGAAGAAGAAGAAGAAGAAGAAGAAGAAGAAGAAGAAGAAAAGCAAGAATGGAAGAAGAAGAAGAAGAAGAAGAAGAAGAAGAAGAAGAAAAGAAGAAGAAGAAGAAGAAAGAAGAAGAAGAAGAAGAAGAAGAAGAAGCAAGAAGAAGAAGAAAGAGCAAGAATGAAGAAAAGAAAAGAAGAAGAAGAAGAAGAAGAAGAAGAAGAAGAAGAAGAAGAAGAAGAAAGAAGAAAGCAAGAAGAAGAGAAAAGCAAGAAGAAGAAGAAGAAAGAGAAAGAAGAAGAAAAGAAGAAGAGAGAGAAGAAGAAGAAGAAGAAGAAGAAGAAGAAAAGAAGAAAGAAGAAGAAGAAAAGCAAGAAGAAGAAGAAGAAGAAAGAAGAAAGAAGAAGAAGAAGAAGAAGAAAAGCAAGAAAGAAGAAGAAAAGAAGAAGAAGAAGAAGAAAGAAAAGAAAGAAGAAGAAGAAAAAGCAAGAAGAAGAAGAAGAAGAAGAAAGCAAGAATGGAAGAAGAAGAAGAAGAAGAAGAAGAAGAAGAAGAAGAAGAAGAAGAAGAAGAAGAAGAAGAAGAAAGCAAGAATGGAAGAAGAAAGAAGAAGAAAAAAAGAAGAAGAAGAAGAAGAAGAAGCAAGAATGGAAGAAGAAGAAGAAGAAGAAGAAGAAGAAGAAGAAGAAGAAGAAGAAGAAGAAGAAAAGCAAGAATGAAAAGAAGAAGAAGAAGAAGAAGAAGAAGAAGAAGAAGAAGAAGAAGAAGAAGAAGAAGAAGAAGAAGAAGAAAAGCAAAAGAAGAAGAAGAAAAAAAAGAAGAAGAAGAAGAAAGAAGCAAGAATGGAAGAAGAAGAAGAAGAAGAGAAGAAGAAGAAGAAGAAGAAGAAGATATCAAACAATAGATAGATATCGTTTCTCTCAATAGCAATGTTCCACCTTCGAATGAGAGCATGTATCCCTGCCTTGTAAAATTCTGTTTACTGTTCTTTGAGCCACTACTTCACTACAGATTTAACTTCCTCGTCACTAGAATAATGTTTGCCTCTCTTCGGCCTCAAGACAAGGGTGTTTGATAGGTAAACATTATTCGGCTTCATTTTGATGTATGATACATGTCCCTATGTTTGTAATTGTACCTGTCCTAAACAAAATGGCATTACTTTTTCACTCACCCTCGTATCTATCATTTCGGTCTGTTCATCTCTCTCTCTCTCTTCTCTCCTCTCTCTCTCTCTCTCTCTCTCTCTCTCTCTTATATATATATATTATATATATATTGTTTAGTAACTTCCACTTCTTTCTCTTCTTTTCTTCTCTTTCTTTCTCTTCTCTCTCTCTCTCTTCTCTCTCTCTCTCTCTCTTTGTTCTCTTTCTTTTTTCTCTCACTTTCTTTCTGTCTGTCTGTCTTCCTGTCTGTCTCTCTTTTTTCTTTCTTTCACTTTCTTTCTCTCTCTTCTCTCTCTCTCTCTCTCTCCTCTCTCTCTCTCTCTATCTATCTATCTATCTATCTATCTATCTATATATCTCTTTTTCTCTTTCCTTTAACTTTCTCTTTTCTTTCTATTTCCTTTTCTTTCTCTCTCAATCTATTTCTCCTTCGCGACACACACACACACACACACAACACACACACAATATATAGATATATATATAATATATAATATATATATATATATATACAACATCTCTTTAAATAATAAATTTTCTCTCCTGAAGATGACCGAAGGTCGAAACTAGTTGAGATTAAACAAAATACAAGAAATATTCCTGATTATCTTAATGATAATTTTTGTTCACACTATTATATATATAGTATATATTATATGTATAATTATATATATTATATATATATATATATTATATAGTATATATATATAATATTGATCTCTCTTCTCTTCTCTCTCTTCTTTCTCTCTCTCTCTCTCTCTCTCTCTCTCTCTCTTAATGGAATGAATTCTTAAAGGGTGCCTCTGACGATGTAATGCTTAACGAGCTAAGGTGACAGACAATTGTTACTGAGTTCGATTCTCACTATTATGCCCCACAATTTAGCCTTGAGCCAAACGCAGTACAGTGAGTGATAGACAACCTGTTTTAATGTATTATCTCCATATATTTTTATATTTTGTGCATGAGATATAGATTGATTGATTGATTGATTGATTGATATGAACACACTGATATAGATATATATATAGAGAGGGGCACATTTGGATAGATAGGTAAATAGAAAGAAAGAAAGAAATAAAGAAAGAAAGAAAGAAAGAAACTAAACAGGTAGAGATAGATAGATAGATAGATAGATAGATAGATATTAAATCACTTTGATAAATAGAAATATGGAAATTGAAATAGATGGGTAAAATAGAAAGAAAGAAAGAAAGAAGAAACTAACCGGTAGAGATAGATAGATAGATATTATAGATATTCAATTACAGTGATAAAGAGGAATGTGGAAAATTGAAATAAATGGGTAAATAGAAAGAAAGAAAGAAAGAAAGAGAAGAAGAAAAAAGAAAGAGAAAGAAGAAAAGAAGAAAGAAAGAAAGAAACTAAACAGGTAGAGATAGATAGATAGATAGATAGATAGATAGATAGATATTAAATCACTGTGATAAAGAGAAATGTGGAAATTGAAATAGATGGGTAAATAGAAAGAAAGAAAGAAAGAAAGAAAAGAAAGAAAGAAACTAAACAGGTAAAGATAGATAGATAGATAGATAGATAGGATAGATAGATAGATAAGATAGATAGATAGATATTAAATCACTTTGATAAATAGAAATATGGAAATTGAAAAGATGGTAAATAGAAAGAAAGAAGAAAGAAAGAAAGAAAGAAAGAAAGAAAGAAAGAAACTAAACCGGTAGAGATAGATAGATAGATATATAGATATCAATTACTGTGATAAAGAGGAATGTGGAAATTGAAATATAAATGGGTAAATAGAAAGAAAGAAAGAAAGAAAGAAAGAAAGAAAGAAAAAGAAAGAAAGAAAGAAAGAAAAAAAGAAAGAAGAAAGAAAGAAACTAAACAGGTAAGAGAGATGATAGATAGATAGATAGATAGATAGATATTTAAATCACTGTGATAAAGAGAAATGTGGAAATTTGAAATAGATGGGTAAATAGAAAGAAAGAAAGAAAGAAAGAAAGAAAGAAAGAAAAGAAAGAAAGAAAGAAAGAAACTAAACAGGTAGAGATAGATAGATAGTAGATAGATAGATCACTGATAAAGAGAAATGTGAAAATTGAAATAGATGGGTAAATAGAAAGAAAGAAAGCTAGAAAGAAAGAAAGAAAGAAAGAAAGAAAGAAAGAAAGAAAAAACTAAACAGATAGATAGATAGATAGATAGATATTAAATCACTGTTATAAAGCGAAATGTGGAAATTGAAATAGATGGGTAATTAGAAAGAAGAAAGAAAGAAAGAAAGAAACTAAACAGGTAGAGATAGATAGATAGAATAGATAGATAGATAGATAGATATAGTAGATAGATATAAAATCACTGTGATAAAAGAGAAATGTGGAATTGAAATAGATGGTAAATAGAAAGAAAGAAAGAAAGAAAGAAAGAAACTAAACAGGTAGAGATAGATAGATAGATAGATAGATAGATAGATAGATATTAAATCACTGTGATAAAGAGAAATGTGGAAATTGAAATAGATGGGTAAATAGAAAGAAAGAAAAGAAAGAAAGAAAGAAAGAAAGAAACTAAACAGGTAGAGATAGATAGATAGATAGATAGATAGATAGATAGATAAATTACTGTGATAAATAGATGTGGAAATTGAAATAGATGGTAAAAAGAAAGAAAGAAAGAAAGAAAGAAAGAAAGAAAGAAACTAAACAGGTAGAGATAGATAGAAGATAGATAGATAGATAGATATTAAATCACTGTGAAAAAGAGAAATGTGGAAATTGAAATAGATGGGTAAATAGAAAGAAAGAAAGAAAGAAAGAAGAAAAAGAAAGAAAGAAAGAAACTAAACAGGTAGAGATAGATAGATAGATAGATAGATAGATAGATAGAAAATCACTGTGATAAAATAGATGTGGAAATTGAAATAGATGGGTAAAAAGAAAGAAAGAAAGAAAGAAAGAAAGAAAGAAAGAAACTAAACAGGTAGAGATAGATAGATAGATAGATAGATAGATAGATAGATATTAAATCACTGTGATAAGAGAAATGTGGAAATTGAAATAGATGGGTAAATAGAAAGAAAGAAAGAAAGAAAGAAAGAAAGAAAGAAAGAAAGAAAAAAACTAAACAGTAGGAGATAGATAGATAGTAGATAGAATAGATCATGAAAAGATGAAAAATAAAATGAAATGTGAAAATTGAAAAGATGGGTAAATAGAAAGAAGAAAGCTAGAAAGAAAGAAAGAAAGAAAGAAAAAATGAAAGAAAGAAAGAAAGAAAGAAAAAACTAAACAATAGATAGATAATAGATAGATAGATATTAAATCACTGTGATAAATCGAAATGTGGAAATTGAAATAGATGGGTAATAGAAAGGAAAGAAAGAAGAAAGAAACTAAACAGTAGAGATTAGATAGATAGGATAGATAGATAGATAGTATAGATATTAAATCACTGTGAATAAAAGAGAAATGTGAAATTGAAATAGATGGGTAAATAGAAAAGAAAAAAGAAAGAAAGAAAAAAGAAAAACTAAACGGTAGAGATAGAAGATAGATAGATAGATAGATAGATAGAATAATATTAATCACTGTGAAAAAGAGAAATGTGGAAATGAAATAGATGGTAAATAGAAGAAAGAAAGAAAGAAGAAAGAAAGAAGAAACTAAACAGGTAGAGATACGATAGATAAATAGATAGAAGATAAGATAGATATTAAATCACTGTGATAAAGAGAAATGTGGAAATTGAAATAGATGGGTAAAGAGAGAGAAAAGAAAAAGAAAAGAAAGAAAGAAAGGGAAACTAAACAGGTAGAGATAGAATTAGATAGATAGATAGATAGATATAAATCACTGTGATAAGAAAAATGTGGAAATTGAAATAGATGGGTAAAAAAGAAAGAAAAAAGAAAGAAAGAAAGAAAGAAACTAAACAGGTGGATAGATAGATAGATTAGATAGATAGATAGATAGATAAATCACTGTGATAAATAGATGTGGAAATTGAAATGAGAGGGTAAGAAAGAAATAAAAGAAGAAAGAAGAAAGAAACTAAACAGTAGAGATAGATAGGATTAGATCGATAGAATAATAGATAAATTCAACTGTGATAAAAAAGATGTGGAAATTGAAATAGAGGGTAAAAGAAAGAAAGGAAGAAAGAAGAAAGAAAAAGAAAGAAAGAAAGAAAGAAAAAAGAAAAGAAAGAAACTGGGGACAAGGAGATATAATGTTTAATTTTTAGCATGAATGCCTACCTGAATTTACGTGTTCAACAAAGCAAGTGATAGTTGATGGCTAATTTATACGCATCACTATAAACAATTTTCTCATCGGTAAATGTGTGGCTATTAGTTCCAAAGTTCTTTTATTTTCATACTTCTTTGTTTTATAGTCCTTTAGATTTTTAAGAGTTCTTTTATTTTTAGAGTGTCATGAATTTTATAGCTCCTTAATTTTTTATAGTTTTTTATTTTTATAGTTACTTTATCCTTTATTCTATTGTCCTTTATTTCTTAGTTCCTATATTTATGTTCCTTTAATTTTTATAGTTCTATTCTTTATAGTTCCTTTTATCTTAAGTTCCCTTGTTATTTTTATTGTTCCTTTAATTTTATAGTTTCCTTTATTTTGTATTTATTTTATTCTTAAAGTCTTATATTTTAGTTTCGTTATTGCATAGTTCTATAGGTTCTATTGTTACTTTTATTTTTGTAGTTAAAGTAACTAAAAAAAAATAAAAATTATTTTTATAATTTTCTTTTTTTCATAGTTGGCTTTTATTTCTATAGGTTCATCAATTTTTTGTTACTTATTTTTGTAGTTTCTTTTATTGTATAGTTCATTCTATTTCATAGTTATTTGATTTTAAATATAAATTCCTTTTGTTTGCAGTTCCTTTTATAGTTCATATTTATTTTCATAGTTTCTATAGTTTCATATTCATTGTATTTCTTAGTTCCTTTTTTTTAAATTCTTTTTGTTTGCAGTTCTTTTGTATAGTTTCATTAATTTTCAGATAGGTAGCGTTATTTCATAGTCATTTTAATTTCTTGTTCCTTCGATTTTAAAATTCTTTGTTTTGCAGTCCTGGTATATTCAATTTTATGTTCAAGTATCTAGATGTTCATAGTCATCTTGTATTCTTAGTTCCTTCTTAATTTTATAATCTTTTGTTTTGCAGTTCCTTTTATATGTTCATTTTATTTCATAAGTTTCTTATATGTCAAAGTCATTGTATTTCTAGTTCCTTTATTTTTATAATTCTTTTTTTTGGCAGTTCCTTTTATAGCATTTTATTTCATAGTATCTAAGTGTTCATGAGTCATCTTGTATTCCTTAGTTCCTTTATTTTTATACATCTTTTGTTTGCAGTTTCTTTAAGTATTTTTTCATAGTATCGGCTATGTTCATAGATCAATTGGTTATTTCGTTAGTTCCTTGTTATTTTTATAATTCTTTTGTGTCGGCAGTTCCCTTTTTATAGTCATTTTTATGTCATAGTACTTATGGTTCATAGTCATTTGTATTCTTAGTTCCTTGTTATTTTTATAATCTTTTGGTGTTTGCAGTTCCTTTTAATAGTTCATTTATGTTCATAGGTAGCTTAATGTTTCAAGTCATGGTGGATTGCTTAGTTCCTTTTATTTTATAATTCTTATTTTGTTTGCAGTTCTTTTATAGTTCATTTATTCAATAGTATCTTAGTGTTCAATAGTCCTTTGTATTCTTAGTGTCCTTTATTTTATAATCTTTTTTTGCAGTTCTTTTTATAGTTCATTTTATTTCATATATCTTATGTTTCATAGTCATTTGTATTTCTTTAGTTCCTTTTAGTTTTATAAATCCTTTTGTGTTGGCCAGTTCCCTTTTATTTGATAGTTCATTTACTTTCATTAGTATCTTATGTTTCATAGTCGATTGTTATTTCCTTAGTCCTTTAATTTTAATAATTCTTTTGTTTGCAGTTACCTTTGTATAGTTCATTATTTCCATAAGTATCTTATGTTTCATGTCATATTGTATTCTTAGTTCCTTTATTTATAATACACCCAGTAAAATCTCTTTTTTATATAGTTCATTTATTCTCATAGTACTTATGTTCATATCCCATTTGTATTTCTTAGTTCCTTTTATTTTTTAATATTCTTTTTGTTTTGGCAGTTCCTTTTTAATAATTCAAGTTTATTGCCCATAGTGATCAGTTGATTGGTTTTCATCATTTGTGTTCTTAGTTCCTTTATTGTGTATAATGCTTTTGTTCAGTTCTTTTTTATAATTTCCTGTACATCTTATTATCACGTTATGGAGATGGGTCTGTTTTTCTGCTGAACCGAAACTATATACAACTGCAAGTACAATTCTTAGTTATTGAGACATCGCAGTTCTCAAGATTTATTTTTTATCTAAACCTCAATTATTAATAAAATTGTTTTACATTATTATACTGTTGACCATATACAGATATTTTCCACGTACCCACTTGTACGGGTCAGGCACAAGGCCTCTATTAACACGTGGGAACACCCACAAACCGAAGCTCATGGGGTGGCGGGTGAAAAATTGGCGTCGAATCCCATCGGCATTCCCCTGAAGGGCAGATAAAAAAGGCACTGGGCAATAAACCCAGCCCCTTAAATCAAGGGGGCAGAGTTGCCTGGGGGGATGGCCCCTGATCGACGCTATTAACTTGTAAATGATACGCAGGGGGCCAAAGCCAAACTGGACCCCCGGTGTTGACAATATCTACATACAAACAAAATGCAATGATATTTATATATACAACAAAATAGCGGTTTACAGTTTCAACGGAAAGGCTAATTTGCATATTGAGAGTAAAAAAAATCTGATTTTTAAATAAATATGTGCTTAGTATGATTGATTCTAACTGTTTGGTTTATCTTAATGAATAATAGCAACAATCTCTCAATGAATCTTAATGAAATCCATGACAAGAAGAAATAACTGTAATTTATTCTTTACTTACTCTTAAGTAAATACTTAAATTAGAAAAAATAACAATGAAAAAGACGAGAGTGATGGAAGAGTAAGTTCAGTTGTTCTATCTTTCGATTATACGCCCTCTGTTTCAAATCTGTTTTTATCTGCATTCCCATTTAGTTTCATTAGCCTTCTAAGTTAAATACAATATTTTATTACATTAAAACTTAAATACTTGCACCTGAGGGTGCAGATATTGCTAGTTTCTTAAATTCTTTCTTTGATAGTTCCTTTTACTTTATATTACAATCATCCGCCTTAGTTCTTTCATAATCCTGGTATGTATAGTTTCTATATAGCAATTTACTTCATAGTCCCGTTTTTTTTATAGTTTCTATCATCATCTTTTATTTAATTTTCATAGAATTTTTTTTACAATCTTTATCAAAATCAGACGAGCTCACTTATACAGCCAACTTTCATTTTGTTTTTTCTCACCAAAAATCTATTTGTATCTCAAAATACTAGCAGTAAATTTCCGGTCCTTGTCATTTATATTGTATCCCTAAATTTGAAATTTAAATCTCATATTGCTCACCATTGGTAGCAGTACCTATTGTCCATGCGTGAATGTGTAAATATTTACAACGGAAATTGTGCAAGTTAACCCCATTTACCAATAACGCAATAATAATACTTATGAAAGGAATGGACGCGAGTTATATGATACAAGCGAGTCGGTAATTAAGAACAGAACGTTTTTGTTATGGAAATTCATTAAATTTGCGGGTTTTATCAAGGCATATTCCCCTCGGTCAATTCTTTCCAAAATTTCTTGCGACATACCCGTAATTTGGTCCTAAGAACAACAAATCTATTCATAATTATGAATAACATCAATTGGATCCCGAGTGAAATTCTCCTAGAAAGGTTTGTCTGATATATTGGTACTGGGCATGTTTTCAGTTGCATTCCCGGATAGACAGACTGACAGACAGACATACAACACAACAAATATAGCATTAAGATCACCCCAGTTTCCCCCTCTCTCTCTTCTTCGTCTCTCTCCTCTTCTCTCTCCTCTCTCTCTCTCTCTCTCTCTATCTATCTACTACTCTACTATCTACTAATGGCATCTCCCTTATCTGTATATCGTATTTCTCTCATATTCTCTCTCCTCCGCGGTCCTCAATCTCCTTCTCTCTCTATCGATCTATCCTGATGCATCAATCTATCTCCTTACTTATATCGTATGGTTCCTTCATTATGCGTCTCTGCGTCGCCTCGTCGTGCCTCGTCTCCTCGCATCCGTCTATGCTACATATCTTCTATCTATCCTTAATTCTATATCTGTTATCATTTCCGTCATTAGCTTCTCTCGCTCTCATCTCTCCCCCCGCTCTCTCCTCTTCTCTCTCTCTCTAATTATCTATTATCCTGTCTACTGATCTATATCTATCCACCTCCTATTGCTACTTCTTTCCTCGGTATGTCGTTTGTGCGTTGTTTCTCTTTTTCTTGCTTAAATTCCAAAACATTTGTAATATTTATCTTGTTATTTAGGTATTGCTTCATATCTCTTCCTCGTCCTCTCTCTCTCTCCTCCCCTCTCTCTCTCTCTCTCCTCCGTCT
>CM042167.1:19158667-19176167 GCA_023376005.1 Doryteuthis pealeii
AACAAACAGAGAGAGATCCAAGCACATATTTATTAAAATCAAATTTTAAATATCAATATGCAAATTAGGCTTGCCATTCACACTGTAAACCGCTATTTGTTGTACATATAAATACAATTGCATGTTATTAGTACGTAGATATGGCAGCAGTATTAATATGAAAAACAATTTTATTGATAATTGAGGCTTAAATAAAAATGATTAATGGAGAATGTGATGTATAATAAGTAAATGGATAGTGGCTTGAGTAGTGATATAGTTTCGGTTACAGACAAACAAACATATAATCTCCATTATAATAAGAAGATATATATATATATTTATTTATTTATTTATTTATTTAAGTCACCAATACAAATATTATATATACTAGCAAATATATGCACCCTCCGGGTGCAAGTATTTAAGTTTTAATGTAATGAAATATCGTATTAAATTAGAGGCAGACAAAAAGATATGTAATAGAGAGGGGGTATAATAGAAAAATAGAAATGAAACTTACTCTTCCATCACTCCCGTCTTTCATTGCTGAATTTTACTTATTTAACTATTTAGTTAATTTAGGAAATAAAGAATAAAATGACAGTTATTTTTTTCTTGTTAATGGATTTCATTTAAGATTCATTGGAGAGATTTTTGCTTATATTCATTAAAATAAAACCAAACAATTAGAAATCAATAATACTAAGCACATATTTAATAAAATCACATTTTTAATATCAATATGCAAATTAGCCTTCCCATTCACACTGCAAACCGCTATTTTTTTGTGTATATAAATACAATTGCATGTTATTTGTATGTAGATATGGACAACACTAATAAAAAGGCGAAGCAATTTATAAATAATTGAGGTTTAGATATAAAATAAAATCATGGAGAATGTGATGTAAATAACTATGTTATTGTGACTCGATTAGTAATATTGTTCGTTACAGACAGAAAAACACAAATTCCATTATAAATAAGATACATATATATATATATATATATATATATATATATATATATATATATATACGACACAACCTAAAATGGTGGAGCTCTGATTATCGGTCACATTATCGTCTAAATGCAACGACCTATATATATATATATTATATATTCGTATCATTGTGTCCGTAAAAAAAGACACTTTAACACTGGAATACCTTTTCTACGAAATAAAAAAAATGTTCCGGGAATGAAATAGTGTTTAATTTATCCGGGTTCACCTGAGTGCACCTATCACGTAAGTCGCGCGGTGTTTCAGTGACAGCAACGGTGCAGAAATCATTCATAAAACAAACATTGTTACTTTGAACATTGTGGGCGTTAATAGTATTTAAGAAAATGTCATTCAACTTTGTGCGTTATTAAGGGACCCCATACCCAAAGTCATGAATATTTACGGGAATGTGTTCAATAACACTCACAGAGAAATAATATATATATATTATAATAATATATATATATATATATATATACCAAACTTATTGGTAAATCCTCGCGGAGAAAAAAAACAGCAAATACTTTAATTGTAAAAATATACTACCAAACATCAACCGGGGAGAAAAAAATTTTGGGAAAAAAGAAAAGACCAAGATAATCGTACCAACCGAAAATAATCTATTGGTACAATATTTTGGCCAAAAAAACAAACAATTTATATGCATATATATATATATAAGATATATATATGTTCATATAAAACTGCCAGGAGACTAAAGCTAATAAGTAAAAAGTGCTCAATACCTAAGTAGAGCAAATAATAAAGATAAATCTAATGAGTCAGACGAACATACTAAAGGTTTCGCTTAATGCTCTTCAGGGCTAAGATCTGACTCTTAGCCCTGAAGAGCATTAAGCGAAACTTTTAGTAGGTTCGTCCGACTCATTAGATTTTCTTTATATATATATATATATATATATATATATATATTATATATGGTTGAAAATAGAGGCAAAAGTGGATAGAACAACACAACAACACAACAACTAAATTCAATTGATATTTCGCCTCGGTATTTAGCGAAGCTTTGCCAAAATTTATCATAAAGACACAATGCGTTTTACAGTTTACTTTTATACTGAAAAGATAATTTTTGGGGCGGATAGAAGATGAAATGCTGTTGACTGGGAGATCTCAATTCTTCCTCTGATTTCCAGTTCCTCCAATCTTTTTTCCAAGTTTTTTGGGAAAGTGCCAAGTGCATCAACTACAATTGGTATCACTTTGACCCTCATATTCCTCAGCTTTTTCAAATTCTCGGCAAGGTCCAGGTATTTTGTCCATCTTTTCGTTTCTTTCAACTTCGCCCTGTGATCTGCTGGAACTGCAAATTTTACTAGTTGGCACGTTCTTTTTTTTTTTTTTTTTTTTTTTTTTTTTTTGATAATCAACACTAGGTCTGGTCTCCTGGCTGACTATTATTTTATTATTATATTATTATTATTAATTATTACAATGGATTAGAAATTCGGATGGTGACACCTACTTTTTATTTGGGAATAAACGGTATATAGATATTATACCAATTCAGTGTCTTTTCATCTACCTTGAAAGGTTTTGGTCCCTTTCAGCTTCAGGCGCCCCCCATGGACAAACCTGGCATGTAGGACCCAATGACTCTCCCTCACAACTCGTGGAAGCAGTCACGCCTCCATTTTTCCCGTTTTAATTTCCAATCCCCTCATCTCCATTATGATACTTCGATTTTCCCGAAGACAGTGATTAGCAATAAAGTAATTAATTTATGCAGTTAATTATCTGTCATGAGACGAAAGGAATGAAAGGGAGAAAAAGGAAGGAGGAAAGGGGGGAGAGACAAAGAAATAGAAAAACATCGTGTCGAAAGAAAGAAAGAAAGAAAGAAAGAAAGAAAGAAAGAATTAATGAATTAATGCATGACATTTAGTAAGGAAGAATATTTTATAATTTATTAAAATGAAAGACGAAAAATATAGAAAGAAAAGAAAGAAGAAAGAAAAGAAGATAGAAAGAAAAGAATGAAAGAAAGAAAGAAAGAAAGAAAGAAAGAATTAATGAATTAATGCATGACATTTAGTAAGAAAGAATATTTTATAATTTATTAAAACGAAAGACGAAAAATATAAAAAGAAAGAAAGAAAGAAAGAAGAAAGAAAGAAAGAAAGAAAGAAGAAAGAAAGAAAGAAAGATAGGAAAGAAAGAAAGAAAGAAAGAAAAGAAAGAAAGATAGAAAGAAAGAAAGAAAGAAAGAAAGATAGAAAGAAAGAAAGAATGAAAGAAGAAAGAAAGAAGAAGAAAGAAGAAAGAAAATTAATGAATTAATGCATGACATTTAGTAAGAAAGAATATTTTATAATTTATTAAAACGAAAGACGAAAAATATAGAAAAGAAAGAAAGAAAGAAAGAAAGAAAGATAGAAAGAAAGAAAGAATGAAAGAAAGAAAGAAAGAAAGAATTAATGAATAATGCATGATTTAGTAAGAAAGAACATTTATAATTTATTAAAACGAAAGACGAAAAATATAGAAAAGAAAGAAAGAAAGAAAGAAAGATAGAAAGAAAGAAAGAAAGAAAGAAGAAAGAAAGAATGAAAGAAAGAAAGAAGAAAGAATTAATGAATTAATGCATGACATTTTAGTAAGAAAGAATATTTTATAATTTATTAAAACGAAAGACGAAAATATAAAAAGAAAGAAAGAAAGAAAGAAAGAAAGATAAAAAGAAAGAAAGAATGAAAGAAGAAAGAAAAAGTATGATATTGTGAAACTGAAAGGATGGAAGGAAGAAAGAAAGAATAATATTTTTAATTGATAAGAATAGACAAAGAATAACAGAAGAGAAAGAAAGAAAGAAAGAAAGAAAGAATGAAAAAAGAGACACAATTCTAGATTCTATTCAAACAACATTTGGTATAGATATATTTTCATTGATGAATTAAAAAAGAAGTAGGAAGAAGGAATAAAATGAAATGGAAGAATAAGGCTTAAGAAAATACGTAGAAAGAAAGAAAGAAAGGATGAATGAAAGAAAGAAAGAAAGAAAGAAAGAAAGAAAGAAAGAAAGAAAGAATAGCATAAATATTAGGAAAAAGGGAACAAAATGCAAAGAAACAAACAAAGAAAAAAGAAAGAATTTACGAGAAGGAAATATGAATAATTTTTATTAGAGAAAAAAAGGAAAAAAAAGAAAAAAGAAACAAACAAACAAATGATAGATGAATGATTGAGAAGGAAAGGAATAAAGAAAGAAAGAATGAAAGAAAGAGAAAAAGAAAGAGAGAAAGAAAGAAAGAAAGAGAGAGAGAAATTGAGCAATTGAGACAAAAGAAAGAAAGAAAGAAAAGAAAGAAAGAGAGAAAGAAAGAAAGAAAGAGAGAGAGAGAGAGAGAGAGTGAGTAATTGAGACAAAAGAAAGAAAGAAAGAAAGAAAGAAAGAATGACTCAAAGAAAGAAAATCGAATAATTAACAAGAAAGAAAAAAACAAATAGATAAACAAACAAAGATATTGAGTGAGTCTAGGTTGGTTGGATTTTACGGCATGTCAACCCTTGTTGAATTATTTTATGCCGAAGATGTTTTGTTTTATTCGTTTTTGATGGGTATTCAATTTTCTTTTTACTCAAACTCAATTTTTTCAACTCATTTTTTTTCTATTTAACCGATATAATAGAGTCTAACAGGTACACTTTGACTCACACCGTGTCAAAGCGTAACTGGGAATAATAGCGAGGAAGGTGTACTCCACAATCCCTAGAGCTCCAGAATACATTCAATTACTAATAATAGAAAGAAGAAAGAAAGAAAGAAAAGAAAGAATTGAGTAATTGAGTCAAAAGAAAAAAGAAAGAAAGAAAAAAGAAAGAAAAAAAGAAATTCATTGAATTACTAACAAGAAAGAAAGAAAGAAAGAAATTGAGTAATTGAGTCAAAAGAAAAAAGAAAGAAAAAAAAGAAAGAAAAAAAGAAATTCATTGAATTACTAACAAGAAAGAAAGAAAGAAAGAAAGAAAGAAAGAAAGAAAGAAAGAAAGACATATAAAGAACGAAAGAAAGAAAGAAAGAAAGAAAGAAATACATTGAATTACTAACAAGAAAGAAAGAAAGAAAGAAAGAAAGAAAGAAAGAAAGAAAGAAATACAAAAAGAAAGAAAGAAAAAAAGAAATTGAGTCAAAAGAAAGAAAGGGGAAAAAGAAAGTAAAATTGAGTAACTGAGTCGAAAGAAAGAAAGAAAGACGTTGTTTTACTAACAATGAATAAGAAATAAAGAAGTAAAGAAAGAAATAAAGAAAGAAAGAAAGAAAAAAGAAATTGAGTTACTAAGTCAAAAGAAAAAGAATGAAGAAAGAAAGAAAGAAATACAAAGAACGAAAGAAAGAAAGAAAAAAGAAAGAAGAAAGAAAGAAAGAAATTGAGTTACTAAGTCAAAGAAAAAGAATGAAAGAAAGAAAGAAAGAAATACAAAGAGCGAAAGAAAGAAGAAAAAAGAAATTCATTGAATTACTAAAAAGAAAGAAAGAAAGAAGAAAGAAAGAAAATTTTGAATTACTACCTATAAATAAACAAATAAATAAATAAAAGAAAGAAAAAAGAAAGAAGTTGTTTTACTAACAATGAATAAAGAAATAAAGAAGTAAAGAAAGAAAGAAAGAAAGAAAGAAAAAGAAAGAAAGAAAGAAATTGAGTTACTAAGTCAAAAGAAAAAGAAAGAAAGAAAGAAAGAAAGAAGTACAAAGAGCGAAAGAAAGAAAGAAAAAAGAAAGAAAGAAATTGAGTAATTGAGACAAAAGAAAAAAGAAAGAAAGAAAGAAAGAAAGAAAGAAAAAAGAAATTCATTGAATTACTAAAAAGAAAGAAAGGAAGAAAGAAAGAAAGAAAATTTTGAATTACTACAATAAATAAACAAATAAATAAATAAATAAAAGAAAAAAGAAAGAAGTTGTTTTACTAACAATGAATAAAGAAATAAAGAAGTAAAGAAATAAAGAAATAAAGAAGTAAAGAAAGAAAGAAAGAAAGAAAGAAAGAAAGAAAGAAAGAAAGAAAGAAATTGAGTTACTAAGTCAAAAGAAAAAGAATGAAAGAAAGAGAAAAGAAATACAAAAGCGAAAGAAAGAAAGAAACAAGAAGAAAGAAATTGAGTAATTGAGACAAAGAAAGAAAGAAAGAAGAAAGAAAAAAGAAATTCATTGATTACTAAAAAGAAGAAAGGAAGAAAGAAAGAAGAAATTTTGATTACTACCAATAAATAAACAAATAAATAATAAATAAAAGAAAAAAAGAAGTTGTTTTACTAACAATGAATAAGAAATAAAGAAGTAAAGAAATAAGAAATAAAGAATAAAGAAAAGAAAGAAAGAAAGAAAGAAAGAAATTGAGTTACTAAGTCAAAAGAAAAAGAATGAAAGAAAGAAAGAAAGAAAATACAAAAGCGAAGAAAGAAAGAAACAGAAAGAAGAAATTGAGTAATTGAGACAAAAGAAAAAGAAAGAAAGAAAAAAGAAAAAAAAGAAATTCATTGAATTACTAAAAGAAAGAAAGGAAGGAAGAAAGAAAAGAAAGAAAGAAAGAAAGAAAGAAGAAGAAATTTTGAATTACTACCAATAAATAAACAAATAAATAAATAAAAGAAAGAAAGAAAGCATTGAATTACTAACAATAAATAAACAAACAAATAAATAAAAGAAAGAAAAAAAGAAAGAAAGAAAGCTACTCGATTCTGTTCAAGCAATCTTTGATTACCATAGATGAATAAAATAAAAAGCAGTAAAAAGTAATGCAATAAAATTGAGTTCAAAAATTGAGAAAAAGCAGCATAAGAAAATACAGACTGAAAGAAAGACATTCGAATTACTAAGGAGAAATAAAAAAGAAAGAAAGAAAGAAAAGAAAGAAAGAAAGAAAGAAGAAAGAAAAAACATTCAGTAATTGGGAAAAAGAAACAAAGAAAGAAAGAAACCAAGTAATTAAGAAAGAAGCAGCGTCCGGTATTCCAATAACACCATGACTTATTTAAAAGGCATAACGCGTCTTCGTTTGTCTTTAACGGTCGTAATCCGGGTACTTTTACCGCTTGATCGCGTTCGCGTGGCTGGTCAATGGAGCCTGCGGTTTGCTGAATGGTTGACTAGTCCGTTGATTGGTTGATGGCCGATGTGGAGAGCGTATTGAAGAGAATCAGTGAATGGAGACACATAGAAAGAGAGAAATGTCACAACGTGTTTAATGAAAAGACCAACTTGATCGACTGACTACAAATATTTAAGAGCCTCTCACTGACAAGACAAGGCCAGGGAAAAGCTCACTCTCTTCGCCCTTCTCTGCGATTATCCTTTCCACCCCCACCATAATCTTTCTTGCCACGGGTATTCTCCTACCAGGCCGGGATCGACCCGAGTTCTTTTTTAACGTGATAAGCCACCACGGAGCTCATGCGAGAACTAATGCAAAAAATGCGTGGTCCCCGTCGGTATTCCCCTTGGGGAATGGATTCAGACACCGGGCAGCAAACCTATCCTTGCTCCTTTAAATTCAACCAACCGTAATCCGCTTTAAAAAAAAGTTAAGGGTTTAGGTAAATACATACAAGAGATTATTTCTCTGAATGTTTGAAATGAGGCTTGAAGATTAGTATTATCTGCGTTATTCGGACTATTGTACCCATCTTTATTGTTATTTGTGCAACGTTTCGGCCGATATACCCTCCGGCCTTCTTCAGGTATTTCTTGTCGGACTCGGGAACCTTCTCGGATTCGCGAACCTTCTTTTCGAACTCGGGAACTTTCTTGTCGTAATCGGGAGCCATCACGGAACTTTGAACCTAACCCTTTATTTATTCCACGGGGGTATGCTGTTCTCATTCCGCTAACCATAGCTGGGGTAGGAGTTGTATTAATTAATTATTTTTTAACTGCTTTCACTCAGGATTGAACTCGGGTTCCAGAGATAACTGTCACTTAGGTTCAAAGTTCCGTGATGGCTCCCGAATACGACAAGAAGGTTCCCGAGTTCGAAAAGAAGGTTCCCAAGTCCGACAAGAAATACCTGAAGAAGGCCGGAGGGCATATCGACCGAAACGTTGTACAAATAACAATGAAGATAGGACAATAGTCCGAATAACGCAGATAATACTAATACAAGAGATTGTATTTATATAACCTTTCCGCCCCAGGTAGGATGTGACACAACGTCAATTTTTAGCAGATTTCAACTGGTTTGAATTCAGAGTTTCCCTTCACGTAAAAAATTGTCAAATACAAAACTCTGGGGGGTTAGTTATTCATTCACAAACTTCTATGGTAAAGGGTATTCACACTCAGCGCTTGAGGGTATTTACGCACAGACAAAACTCCTACGGTTTATTGTATTCACACACAAAAAATCACATATAAACATTTCTGAACGTTTTGGAAATTCTAAAGTTTTAGTATCAGATTTGAGCCAGGTTATAAATTTATATTTTTACGAATGAAACAAAATAAATTCTAACACTCTAGGTCAGAGTGGTCATGGGAGTAATTGTGATGAAAGGGTTCTCCACATTCTTCAGAGCTCCGGAATTGGAACTTCACCGCTAGATGCAGTTTAACGTCATACCCCGGATACTAAGACCCTCAGCCACCACCTTCTAGCACATATATTATGTTGGGTGCTTGCCTAAGGACAATCATACAGATGCTAGGGCTTGACATGAGTAGCTAAATGGCCGCCTGTATAGCTTAAGTAAGGGCCGTATGTGTAGTGTTGCATGTTATGGGCTCATCAGCTACAACGGTTCTGTCCTTAGCATCACGGGTTGCCCACGTTTGTAGTGTATTCGCATGCGCCTGTTCTTTGCAACAGTCCTACTGCCACGCTCAATCTTGGCTTGGCAATCGTTACTGAGGGACCTCTCGATTGGTGCTACCGCCAAGAGTGAAGTTCACGCAGTCATTCGGTTTTTAAACGTAAAAAGCATTTATCAGATTGAAGTTAATCGCCGATTAACGGAAGTGTTTGGCAAGTCGTACATAGATGTCAAAAACGTCCGTAAGTGGTATAGAGAGTTTGCAACGCTTCCTCAACGACATGGTGATGAATTGGTATTAGACTGGCATACAAAAACTGCCACAAAAATACATCGAGCGAAATCGTTATCATGTAGAAAAATAGAAACATGTTTAAACTTTAAAATAATTGAACATCATTGACAATAAATGATAAATGTTTTTGTGATTTCTAAATATTTGTAAATTTAACTATGAAATTATCCTCATATATATATATATATATATATATATATATATATATTATATATTGGTTTGTTGGTTGGTTTTGAAGGCTGTCACAATGCAAGTGTAAAGAAAAAAGAAGGTAACTATGATGTTGTTTGTTAAGCTGTCATTTTATTCTTAATATTTCGGGATAAAAAATCCCATCATCAGAAGAATACTCGAACTGAAGTTGTTGCTAGTAGCCGCTCAATTTGTTCTGTCTCATGTCTTCCAAATTCTGTGTGTGTGTGTGGTTGGGGGTGCTTGCTTATGTGTTTGTTTGTGTAAGTGTGTGTGTGCGCGTACTTGTAAGTGTAAGTGTGTGTGTGTGTGTGTGTGTATGTGTGTGTGTGTGTGCTTATGTCTGTGTGTCTGATCATTTCCTTTTATTTTATTTTGATCATTATTCCAGATTTAGATCGTCCTCTAAGTAAGGTTTTTGTGTTTACTAACAGGACCATCTGATCTCTTTTTTATTAATATGTGTCTGAGATTAACATTCCAGATATCGTTTGATTGTTTATGGGTGCGGGTGTGTAAATTTACTGTCTATCAAGGTTGCCTGTTGTCCTGTTGTGTGTGTGCGATGTATTTGCTAAGTCCCAACACCATGTGTGTGTGTGTGTGTGTGTGTGTTATTTGTAGGGTGTGTGTTCTGTTTGCGTGCGTGCTATGTTCATGTACATTAATATATATATGTGTGTGTGTGTTGGATTTAGGTGCTTAGAATGAAAGCTTATTAAAAATTGTCATGATAGAGTCTGCTAGATTCTATTTTCTTTTGTTTTTAGTATTACATTTATCTTATTTTATCTTATTTTATTTTGTTTTATTTACTTTATATTTTATTTATTTTATATATATATATATATGTGCTTAATTGGAGTCGTACCTAATTTTGAAAATTATTAATTAATAATGAATTAGGCGGGAATACCTATTAAATGTATGGCAAACAAATCGAGAAAATCAATCTCTGTATGTACATTTGGCCTATTAGGCCTCATCAGCAGAGCTTTAGATGAAGACCGCCCTGTGCGTGATTTGAACCGGACTGCCAAGCTGACAGGCCGATCTCATAACCCCTACACTAAACGAACTTCTTAGATTTTATGATTTGTTTAGAGTAGGTTAATATTCCTCTTCTAGTGACTTTTATTACACGACGATATGATAGTTGTAAACAAGGTTTGTTTAGAATGGCTTTTTGCCGATAATTTTTGGGAGAAAAGTGCTTAATTGGAGTCGTACCTAATTTTGAAAATTAATTAATTAATAATGAATTAGGCGGGAATACCTATAATGTATGGCTAAACAATCGAGAAAAATCAATCTCTGTATGTACATTTCGGCCTATTAGGCCTCATCAGCAAGCTATAGATCGGAAGACGCCCTGTGCGTGATTTGAATATATATATATATATATATATATATATATATATATATAATATTTGATTTATTATTTGCTTTGCTCATGTCAAGTGTGTGTGTTGGGTTTTAAAAGGTTAGAATAAAACTAATATCTATCAAGAACTATGATTATAGATTCTGCTGATTTGTTTTAGGGGTTAAGGTTAAAGGTAGGTGTGTTCTGTTTGTGTGCGTGCCTTCTTCATATACGTATATATATATATATATATATATATATATATATATATATATATATATATATAATTTACTGTATTCTGATATAGTAATAGTTCGGAACATTTTAGAGCAACATTCAGTCTTTCCTCATTTGTAGTCACTCTGCACTTTCCTTCAGTTGGGTTCTTATTCCTTCAGTCACTTCCCAGATCTGCATTTAGGAGTTCCACCCACAGCTAACCCAAAAAAGTTTGTGCAGTCGCGACACCTTCGTACCCAGTAATTGTTTGACTCTATTACAGCAAATTTCAGGGATTTCTGCACAGGTGCGACTCCTCTGTAGCACATGACCAAACATGGACCACTATATATATATATATATATATATATATATATATATATATATATAATATATATAAGATTTTCTCTCTACCACGGTTTCGGTGTTTAAGGTACACCTTCCTCAGGAGGGCCTACCTGTCGAGAACTGGGCTTCTCATTCTTGAATGCGACAGGAAGCCGAGAAAGGAGTTCATGTGTGACAGGGAACATAAAAACAAATTTGGACCAGTGGATCTTTGCGTGCTACTTGTAGAAATGGCAATCAACGTATGTTATATATATATATATATATATATATATATATATATATATATTACGTTGGTTGGAAAAACTCACAGGGAGTGAAATAATAATAATAATAATAATAATTATATGATCGACTGGGAATTATGCAAAATATTAACATTTTGACCATACAATAAAAATGGTATATGCATAAACCAGAATCTGTTTTTGAGAATGAAACGCATAATTCTCTGGCACTTCGAGATAAAGACGAATCCCCCATCCCACCAAGGAGACCAAAAAAAAGAACGTGTCAACTGGTGGACTCTGCGGTTCGAGCAGATCACAGGATGAAGATGGAGGAAAACAGAAAGATGGACAAATACCTGGACCTTGCCAGAGAATTGAAAAAGCTGTGGGATATGAGGGTCAAAGTGATACCAGTTGTAGCTGGTGCACTTGGAACAGTCACAGAAAGCTTGGAAAAAAGACTGGAGGATCTGGAAATCAGAAGAAGAGTTGAGACCTTCCAGACTATTGTTTTGCTGCAATCGGCTAGAATACTCAGAAGAGTCCTGGACACCTGAAAAGACTTGTCACTCAGAATCCAGTGAAATACCATCAGCTGACGCTGGTGTGAAAAAGTCACATAATAATAATAATAATAATAATAATAATAATAATAATAATAATAATGGGACTTTGAAATAAAAACGGATCACCTTATCCCAGCAAGAAGACTAGACCTAGTGCTGATAAACAAAAAAGAAAGAACTTGTCAACTGGTGGATTTTGCAATTCCAGCGGATCACAGGGTGAAGCTAAAGAAAAATGAAAAATGGGACAAATATCTGGACCTTGCCAGAGAACTGAAAAAGTTATGGAATATGAAAGTGAAAGTGATACCAATTGTAGTTGGTGCACTTGGAACAGTCCCAAAAGGATTGGAAAAGGGTTTGGAAATGTTTGGAAATCAGAGGAAGGATTGAAACCATTCAGAACACTGCACTGCTGCAATCTGCCAGAATACTCAGAAGAGTCCTGGAGACCAGAGGAGACTTGCTGTCACTCAGACTCCAGTGAAAGACCAACAGCTGATGCTGATGTGAAAACTCAAAAGGAGTAAATAATAATAATCTTGTCGGTGCGCTGAAAAAGTTGTGGAACATGAAGGTGACGGTGATACCAATTGTAGATGGTGCACTTGGAACAGTCCCCAAAAGTTTGAAAAGGAAACTGGAGGAATTAAAAAATTAGAGGAAGAATACAGATCATCCAGACTACAGCATTGTTGAGATCGGCTAGAATACTCAGAAGATTCCTGGATAAAATGAGGAGACTTGCTGTCAACCAGATTCCAGGAACAACCACCAACTGAAGCTGGTGTAAAGAATTCACAAAGTAGTAAAACAATGATAATAATACGAGGGTGTGTCAAAAAGTAATGCCATTTTGTTTAGGACAGGTATAATTACCAACACAGGTTCATGTATCATACATCAAAACAGATTTCACTTTCTCGTCACTAGAATAATGTTTGCCTTTCAAACCCTCTTTCATGGGACCGAGGAAGTGAAATCTGTAGTGAAGAAGTGACTCAAAGAACAGTCAACAGACTTTTACGAAGCAGTGATATATTTTCATTCGAAGGTGGAACATTGCTATTGAGAGAAACGGTGACTATTTGGAGAGGTAGGGATGTGATCCACAGAGGACCAGCTTTATTTTGATGTATGATACATGTTCCAGTGTTGGCAATTATACCTGTCCTAAACAAAATGGCATTACTTTTTTACTCACCTATGTGGAGAAGTAGGGATGTGATACACAGAGGACCAGCTTTATTATGATGTATGATACATGTTCCTGTATTGGTAATTATACATGTCTTAAACAAAATGGTATTACTTTTTTACTCACCTATGTGGATAAGTAGGGATGTGATCCACAGAGGACCAGCTTTATTTTAATATATGATACATGTTCCAATGTTGGTAATTATACCTGTCCTAAACAAAATGGCATTACTTTTTTACTCACCTATGTGGAGAAGTAGGGATGTGATACACAGAGGACCAGCTTTATTATGATGTATGATACATGTTCCTGTATTGGTAATTATACATGTCTTAAACAAAATGGTATTACTTTTTTAACCACCTATGTGGATAAGTAGGGATGTGATCCACAGAGGACCAGCTTTATTTTAATATATGATACATGTTCCAATGTTGGTAATTATACCTGTCCTAAACAAAATGGCTAAACTTTTTACTCACCTATGTGGAGAAGTAGGGGTGTGATCTTCAGAGAACCAGCTTTATTTTGATGTATGATACATGTTCTTGTGTTGGTAAGTATACCTGTCCTAAACAAAATGGCATTACTTTTTTACTGACCTATGTGGATAAGTAGGGATGTGATACACAGAGGACCAGCTTTATTTTAATATATGATACATGTTCCAGTGTTGGCAATTATACCTGTCCTAAACAAAATGGCATTACTTTTTTACTCAACCTCGTAATAAACCTTAGAAAAAACACCAGTTCTTGGAGATGGCAAATGTAATTTCTTATTCCAATCAAATCATATAAAAGAGATTAGGTACTTATGGGAAGAGACAAAAGTATTAGACAGAAAGGGTTTTATTTTGTTTATGTGTATGTGTGTATGCGTGAGAGAGAGAGAGAGAGAGAGAGAGAGAGAGAGAGAGAGAGAGAGAGAGAGAGAGAGAGAGAGAAAGAAAGAAAGAAAGAAAGAAAGAAAGAGTGTGTGTGTGTTTTTGGTGTGGGGGGTATCGTTATCTTTTTTTAATAATTTTTTTCATATTTGAATTTTTTTATATTCAAATTTTTAGGTGGAAGCCATGGTTGTAGTGGCCGTAGAGGCGTATGGAATCAAACAGGCCGATAAAGACAGCTTAGGGATCAACTGTGTTGTTGGGTGGAGTCGGCCAGCGTCTTGGGTCGACCCCAGGCTTTGATTTACTGTCACGTTGGATGTTCTTGATAGCCGCCTGGCCACGTCCCGATCTTGATAACATGGATGGAATTGTCCAATAATTTCTGATTCCCCAGTTCCTGGATTGAGGATATTAGAAAAACGGAAATGGTCATGAATTATACATGAAAAAGACGACACGAAAACCACAATGAAAGAAGAAGAAGAAGAAGAAGAAGAAGAAGAAGAAGAAGAAGTGTGCAAGAAGAAGAAGAAGAAGAAGAAGAAGAAGAAGAAGAAGAAGAAGAAGAAGAAGAAGAAGAAGAGGTGTGCAAGAAGAAGAAGAAGAAGAAGAAGAAGAAGAAGAAGAGGTGTGCAAGAAGAAGAAGAAGAAGAAGAAGAAGAAGAAGAAGAAGAAGAAGAAGAAGAAAGAGAAGAAGAAGAAATAGTTTAAAGAGAAGTTGAGCGAGAGAAAAAAAGAGAAAAAAAATGAAACAGGGAGAAGAAAAAGAACAAGAAATTGATAGTGAGAAACAGAAAGTATAATGTCGCATTTTGTTGAATGAGTGGAGAAAAGAGAAGGAGGAATTGTATAAAAGAAAAAAAGAAGATGAAAAATAATGATGACAAAATGAAGAGGAAGGAGAAGAAGAAAAAATAAAAGAAAGAAAGTCAAAAGAAGAAGAGGGAAATGTAGAAGAAGATGAAGATAAGAAAAGTAGAATGCCAAAAAATAATGATAGAAAAATGAAGAGAAAAGAAAAGAAAATCTTTTAAAAAATAATGGAAGAAGAAGAAGAAGAAGAAGAAGAAGAGAAGAAGAGAAGAAGAAGAAGAAGAAGAAGAAGAAGAATTAGTACAGGAGAGAAAACGGGTATGAAATGCGATTGAAGAACTTGTTGAATCCGAATGAAGAAAAAAAAAAGAAAGAATGATTAGGACAAAGAAACAAACAAACAAACAAGAAAGAAAGAAGAAAGAAAGAAAGAAAGAAAGATTAGGACACAGAAAGAAAGAAAGAAAGAAAGAAAGAAAGATTTGGACAAAGGAAGGAAGAAAGAAATAAAGAAAGAATGATTAGGACAAAGAAAGAAACAAACAAACAAACAAGAAAGAAAGAAAGAAAGAAAGAAAGAAAGAAAGAAAGAAAGAAAGATTAGTACACAGAAAGAAAGAAAGAAAGAAAGAAAGAATGAATGATTAGGACAAAGAAAAGAAAAACAAACAAGAAAGAAAGAAGAAAGAAAGAAAGAAAGAAAGAAAGAGATTAGTACACAGAAAGAAAGAAGAAAGAAAGAAAGAAAGAAAGATTAGTACACAGAAAGAAAGAAAGAAAGAAAGAAAGAAAGAAAGAAAGAAAGAAAGAAAGATTAGGACACAGAAAGAAAGAAAGAAAGAAAGAAAGAAAGAAAGAAAGAAAGAATGAATGATTAGGACACAGAAAGAAAGAAAGAAAGAAAGAAAAAAAGAATGATTAGAACAAAGAAAGAAAGAAAGATTTGAACGAAAAAAAGAAAAAGAAAAAGAAAGATGAACAGGTCAGAGGAAAAAGCAACAACAAAAGAATGAAGAAGAGAAACAACAAAAAAGAAGGAATCATTCTTGATGGACAAATTGTTCCATAAATTTTCCCTGACAATTTTCTGTCAGTTATGTGAAGATTACACATTCACATTCCAGATCAATTGTAAGGAAGTGGGACGACGAGTGAGGGTGATATCAAAGTGCAAGATAACTAGAAAAGATATAAGATAGGAGATAGGAAACTTAAAAGAAAATACAAACCAGAAGAAGAAAAAAGAAACGTAAGTATTATAAAAAAATCAAAAAGAAATATAGAGCTAAGAAAGAAAGAAAGAAAGAAAGAAAGAAAGAAAGAAAGAAAGAAATATTTGAATGAAGAAAGAAAGAAAAGAATAAAGATTTGGACAAAGAAAGAAAAAAAAGAAAGAAAGAAAAAAGAAATATTTGAATGAAGAAAGAAAGAAAAGAATAAAGATTTGGACAAACAAAGAAAAGAAGAAAGAAAGAAAGATTTGAATGAAGAAAGAAAGAAAAGAATAAAGATTTGGACAAAGAAAGAAAAAAAGAAAGAAAGAAAGAAAGAAAGAAAGAAATATTTGAATGAAGAAAAGAAAAGAATAAATATTTGGACAAACAAAGAAAGAAAGAAAAAAGAAAGATTTGAATGAAGAAAGAAAGAAAAGAATAAAGATTTGGACAAAGAAAGAAAGAAAGAAAGAAGAAAGAAAGAAATATTTGAATGAAGAAAGAAAGAAAGAATAAAGATTTGGATAAAAGAAGAAGAAAGAAAGAAAGAAAGAAAGAAAGAAAGAAAGAAAGAAAGAAAGAAATATTTGAATAAAGAAAGAAAGAAAAGAATAAAGATTTGGATAAAGAAAGAAAGAAAGAAAGAAAGAAAGAAAGAAAGAAAGAAAGAAAGAAAGAAAGAAAGAAAGAAAGAAAAGGGTGTTTGGTAAACACATAAAATATTAGATAGAAAACAGAAAAAAAATACAAGCCAAAGAAACAAAAGGGAGAAAGGTAAATAATATTATAAACAAAATAATTTTTTAAAATAGAGAGCTAAGAAAGAAAGAAAGAAAAAAAGAAAAAAAGAAAGAGCTAAGAAAGAAAGAAAGAAAGAAAGAGCTTAGAAAGAAAGAAAGAAAGAAAGAAAGAAAGAGCTAAGAAATAAAGAAAGAAAGAGCTAAGAAAGAAAGAAAGAAAGAAAGAAAGAAAGAAAGAAAGAAAGAAAGAAAGAAGAAAAAGAAAGAAAGAAAAAAGAAAGAAGAAAGAAAGAAATATAGAGCTAAGAAAGAAGAAAGAAAGAAAGAAAGAAAGAAATATAGAGCTAAGAAAGAAAGAAAGAAAGAAGAAAGAAAGAAAGAAATATAGAGCTAAGAAAAAAGAAAGAAAGAAAGAAAGAGCTAAGAAAGAAAGAAATATAGAGCTAAGAAAGAAAGAAAGAAAGAAATATAGAGCTAAGAAAGAAAGAAAGAAAAGAAAGAAAGAAAGAAAGAAAGAAAGAAAGAAAGAAAGAAAGAATAGCATAAATATTAGGAAAAAGGGAACAAAATGCAAAGAAACAAACAAAAGAAAAAAGAAAGAATTTACGGGAAGGAAATATGAATAATTTTTATTAGAGAAAGAAAGAAAAAAAAAGAAAAAAGAAACAAACA
>CM042167.1:19181167-19213667 GCA_023376005.1 Doryteuthis pealeii
ACCATACTTTGCGACCTGGACGTGTTAATTGCATTTCACTTAGCACTAATACCCTTGGGAAAAGTATGAATCCGACCCTCCCTGCAGCTATGGGTAAATTGTTACCAACGTGTTGGATATTAAAGGGAGTCACATCGTGGTAAAATCGTTAGTAAACTAGTCTCAAAGATGCATTACTACTGAAAAGTGAGTTCGATCCTCGCCGGATGCCCCATACTTGCGATTTTGTGTCACATCCTACCTGGGCATCAAGGTTCTTACAAACCGAGCCAAATTTCTTGAACCATCTGATTAGTGTATTGTGAACAACTGCGCCTTCATCTTTCGCACAGCAAATGTTTTTGGTTGCTACTACGGCGTAATGGCCCAGTTCGAACTCGAAAAGCATAAGTTCCCGAATTAGGGGACGTTGAACGTTATTCTGTACGGCTTTCAAATCCCACACGGACTTAAGCAATGTACAACCTGTCAGCATACAAACTACCCTGATACAACCAAAAGCAGTGAATACATTTCAACGAATTGGTCTGCTTGGGTCACTTTTCTGGTAAATTCTCTATTCCAATAGTTGTTTTATTTTTGTACAGGCTATTTTTAAAAGTCCAAGTAAATTGATATTGACAATGAAGAAGGCACAATAAATTAGTATTTTATGACATAACTACTGATACTATTTTTCCAATTTCTTGAATAAGTTAAATTTTACTTCTATTATCAAAATCTGCTCTTATATGAATAAAATGTTGAAAATGTATTTTGTTATTTCAATTTTCTTTAATACATTTTTAGAAATTGCTGTCTTTTATTAACAAAATAAAGCACATTTTATGTTTTCAATTATATGAAATTTTTTAATTTTAATGATTAATAAAGATATTTTATATAAATATAATTTTTATTGCAAAATAATATTGTATACAAATCTATGTTTTTTTCTAAAAAAAAAAACATTCTATGAAAAAATTGTCTGTTATAGAAAGTTACCATTTAAAAAAAATTCTTCAAAGAAATTCAGCACTAATTAAAAAATTCATACTAACCTACAAGGCCAGATTTAGCCTCACATTCAGCAGTACCAAGAGGATTTGTAGCAATATACCGCAAACTAGAACATACCAAAATATTATAAAACTTTCAGGAACCCATCTATAGATCAAATCGATAGGTATTCATCCGACCCTTTCGCCACGGGGAAGAGGTGACACAAGGTTGCAACAATGGGTTTATCTAACGAGGATCGAACACATTATTCAGTAGTAATGGATCTCCAAAACGATCTTGCTGACCCTTATACCACGATAGAACGCTCTCTGGACCAAATAGAGATGTTTTAAAATTATTTGATAGGACTGTGCATAAAAGAAACGATTACACAAAAAAATGTCAACATGAACGTCACAATGAACTTTTATTCGCTAACATCTATAAAATAACCCAAGACGGGTTGGCATGCCATTAAAGTCAATCAATCAATCATCAAATTGCTTTCCTGCTCTCCAACCGTTCTTTTTTCTACTATCCATAATAAAAAATTAAATCTTTTAAGGCGTGGCAATAACCTACGATTCTCTCCCCAGGTTTTTGACCTTCAAGCAAATAAATAAATAAATAAATAAAACTTCATTTTCTCAATTCTTTATTTCTCAGATCTTTGATTCTTTTATTTCTTTCTATTTTTCTTTCTTTTTCTTTTTATCTATTTCTTTATCATTTTTTCTTTTTTTAAAAATGTACAAAGAAAGAGCCACAATTTCGTTTTCTGTTTTGTTATTCGTCTAAATAAACTTCATTTTCTCAATTCTCTATTACTCATATCTTTGATTCTTTTATTTATTTCTATTTTTCTTTCTTTTTCTTTTTCTTTTTATCTATTTCTTTATCATTTTTCTTTTAAAAAAATATCATTTCCCCCCTCCCTCACAAATATGTATATAAGGGTTTAGGTATAGGTAATTCATAGAGTGAATAGGACGTTTTGGTGTTTATGGTGTGACTTGATTTTTGTGGTGAATGGAAAATTGTAGTATGAATAGGGTCATGAATGAGACTAGTTAAGTTAGAGATTAGGATAGAGATGACCAGACCTTATTCCCCTTCCCCCATGTTGGCCTTGTGCCGTATTTGTATATTTTATTATATATAATAAATATATATATACAACAAAATTCCAAAAAATTAAATCTTTTAAGGCGTGGCAATAACCTACGATTCTCTTCCCGGGTTTTTGACCTTCAAGCAAATAAATAAATAAATAAATGAATAAAACTTTATTTTCTCAATTCTCTATTTCTCAGATCTTTGAGTCTTTTATTTATTTCTATTTTTCTTTCTTTTTCTTTTTATCTATTTCTTTATCATTTTTTCTTTTTTTAAAAATGTACAAAGAAAGAGCCACAATTTCGTTTTCTGTTTTGTTATTCGTCCACAATTATAAACAAAAAGAGAAACCCATTCTTTTTGTCGAGCCGCATCAAAACGTCAGCAGAGGAAAAAAATATCTTCGTATTCAGTTCGGGCCGAGGATAATTTGTTTTCAACTAAAAAAATTTGTAAAAGTAAAAAAAAAAAATAAAAACAAGTCAGACGATTTTTTAGGCTTTCTTGTTTTGTTTTATTTTATTTTAGTTTTGTTTCTGCAGTTTTCATTTTTATTTTTATTTTATTTTTTTTATTTTTTTCTATTTTTTGCTTCTTTTTTCCCTTTGGTCTGTTAAAAAGAATTCATTTATTTATTTATTCATTCATTTATTTATTAACTAAGCTTGCAAGATATTTTTTCACGTTTATATAAAAAAAAAACATGTCAGACAATTTTTGGATTTTTTGTTTTATTTTTCATATATTTTTTTTTGTTTGTTTTTTACAGTTTTCGTCTTTTTTTACGTTTTTCTGTTTTATCTTATTTTATTCATTTATTTTTTGCTTCTTTTTTTTCCTTTGGACTATTTAAAAAACAATTTTATTTATTTATTTATTTATTTATTAACCGGGCTTGCAAGATTTTTTTCACGTTTATTAGTTGTTCTATTCTTCTAATTTCAAGGATATTTTTCAAGTCTTGTGGTTAAATGTGCTTTTAATGCTAGCAAAACCCTAGAAAGGAAACAACGTAAAGAATGGACATTCAAATTTTAATTTCGTTTTTAGCAAAACAAAATCAACCGAGCTTAGAAATCCTTCATTTTATTTTTTTTTTAAATATTTTCTAGTGTCTTTAATTTCCCCCCACCCCATTTGTTTCATGTTTCACATTCGAGTCGTAGAAAGGCGTCATAGATAAATGTGCTAAATACAAACCCAGTGAATCAAGTTCGAATTTCGATTAAGACTACTTAAATTCACTTGGCACTAATTGAGCCAGTTCAATACCTATATGGATGACCATTTAAGCAACAGAAATTACCGTAAGCAACCTGATATCAAAATGACTAGATTCGGCATTAACTTTTTGCCTACTTTAAACCACTCGCAGCGGCTCTCTTTTTCTACTCATAACCACACCCAAGAAAAGTACAAAAACTGATGGTTAGTTCATTATGATTGAGCAAAAGGACTTTATTTGAATGGAATAACTTCTAGAGTGAATATATAGTGAACTTTGAAATATCACATCATACAGGTAAAAAAAAATATCAAGAAAATTTGGTACAGCTGTTGGGGGAAATTTGTCAGTCAAAGAATAAAATGAGCCGAAAAAAGTTGATAAACCGAAAGTAAAAAAGTAAAGTAAAGTCGTCGGGGCGGCCTAAAATCGGTATCAGCCAGTCAGCGAGGGAGTCTATCCCCTTTTCAATAGCGCTAGACCAAGGAGATTGTTTTGCCGTCTAAGGTGGAGCGCCACACCTACGGTCAGCTCCTTACTGAATTGGCGAGGACCGGTATCGAACTAGGAACCTTGTGGTTTCTAGCCGAACGCTCGGCCGACTGGGTGGGAAAGTCAGGAATGGAGCGATAATTCCTCGAGCTTAGAAGCTGGGTTTTTTGTTTTAGTTTTGTTTTACAGCATATTAACCCTTTTCGGGTAATCTAATGCCAAATCAAGTTATTTTGATAAACAAATGACTTAGTTTGCTTACAGTATCTGCTGTATGGAAAATAATATTACCTAAACAGTTACCTCCCTTTGACCATTGCCAAACACAGGGACCATGGTCCTCTTGGCCATCACCTGATGAGAAACCTAGTGCGATTGGCTAGGGGACTTTGTCAGCGACCAATCAGAGCACACGTTGCTGAGCTTAATTTGACCGCCAAATTTCGAGGGTTGATACCTTCAATCCTCCTCTTTCGCTGCGACTGCCGTCGAAGAACGACGTGCTCCTTTTCCACAACAATAGACGTCGAATAACGATGGGCCTTTGAAACCAGCTCACGGAAGGGCCGTTGATGCGTAACGTCAAACAAACAAACAAAGCTAGCAATACATTCCTACCAGAGACAGATAAGTCACGCAAGCATTATTTTGCAACCCAAACCGCACCATTACACCCTACACTATTCAATACTACACACATTTTGTATCACAAGTTACATATTGTATTGCATATTGTATGTTACATGTTCTTGTTGTCTGATAAATGCATTTTGTTTTATAAGCCTTGTTGTATCCGTTACCTCTTATCTTTACCTTTATCCTGTCTTGGTAATTAGCACGTCTCTTTTCCTACAGCAGTTGGTTAAATGACCATCCATATAAGTATCAAACTGGCTCATTGCTGCTTAACTTCAGTAATCTAGTGACTTGATACTGTTTGGTTTGGTTGTTTTGCTTTTTTTACGGCATATCAATACTCTTGGAGTCATTTTTTATTATCTTCAAATACTTATTCATAATGTAAATTTCCGTGCAGCTTGTTCTAGTCAATAATTTCCAGAAAGGACGGTTTAGCTCAGTCGGTAGAGCATCTGACTAGTTCCCACAAGGTTCCATACCGGCCATAACCAACTCAGCGCTTGATTAGCACAGCTTGAATCTATGCGGTAAAGTGGGGAGCTGCTAGTAGGTGTGGTGCTCCACCTCACACACAAAAACAATCTCCCTGGTCTAGCGCAAGTGAAAAGGGGGTAGATTCCCACGCTGTTTGGGGGATACCGACAATAGGCCAATCAGCCAACTTTACTTACTTTTATATACTATGGTATTGTTTATACTTTTTATTTGTCAGATCTTTATCCGCCCTGTCGGCTGGGGCGTTAGAACACATTTACCCTGTTAGGCTCCCATCTATGGATTAACTAGAAAAAAAATCAGTTTAAAAAGCATTGAATACTCAACAAAACGTTTTCGGCATAAACTAACCCAACTGGGGTTGCCATGCCGTAAAATCGAACCAAGATGAGAAATAATTGCACGGCCATTTTGATTGGAAAGGACTAACAACCAGAATAAAAATCGATAAATATCACAAGTGTCACTCAGTTGCACGTTTAATTAATCATTGCTAGTATGGCCGGCCCTAGGGTTCTTGGCGCTCCACAAGAGTTGAACTTCGGTTTTTATTTAAATCATAATGATAGAAAAAGGAAAAAAGAGAAAAAAAAAAGAGAAAACATTTTTTTTTAAAGCATAAGGAAATCTGTTTAAAAGAATTTGTTAATAGTTCGATTCCTTTACGCCATTCAAATTTTCATTTATATTTTGTGATACTATGATTGAGGACGAACATGGTCAGAATAGATAAATAAATAAATGAATAAAAAGAAAATAGGTTAAAGCCAGGCATAAGTAAAAGGGGTGGGTGGTTGTCCTTTCTACAAACACAAATGATTAGACCGTAAGGTTTGAGAGGGTTATACGACCACCGTGAAATGGGACCACTTGATGATAATATCTTAGGCACCCAGGTATTAAAAGCAAAGAGGCTATTTTTTATGAGGAATTCTCTTTTGAAAAACATTAATGTTCGAAGTATTGAAGACATTAAGTCTGGAAAAATACTTAATTGCTTTAATTTTAAGGGTTAATGACGACTAGAAGTCGGCGATTCGATTTAAGTACTGGCCATCTGTGTGGTCCGGAGAAGATGGGTGGGGAAGGAGAGTTTGACATAAATACAGCAAAACTCGAGCACTAAGGCAGTTAGAACTCGGACCGTTGAGGTGTTAAGGTCGCCGGTAGGGATAGCCAGTAGCAACCAGTTGGATAGACAGCGAAGTCTCACACACCCCTTCTTCCATCCACGTCTTGTTTACAAACACTTGTTGTTTTGTTTTTTTTATCCTTGTGAGCCTGTTTCTGACTTGTGCCCTCAGGTCGGTCAGCGCAGAGTGTTACAACGTTTAAGGTTCTGGACATCGTGCATTGAGGGTGCAGAGCGCAGAACTGGTAGTCTCACAATTTTGCAATAACGAAAATAGATAAATAGCCAGATGAAAAAAAATTACCTAACTCGTTCACCACGGGTAGGATTTGACACAAAGTCACAAGTATGAGGCATCCAGTGAGGATCGAACTCGATATTTAGTGGTATTGGATCTGTGATAAGGAATAGCCAGTTCTGACTCAGGGGTCAGTTAATTAGGTTTAAAAATTCTAGTGTCAACGGTTTGACATTCAACTGCATCCAGTGGCAAGTAGAGTGTTGACTCACTCATTTGTTTTCATTAATCCCAGATCCACTCTGATATGTAGCGTTGTAGATTAGACTTGCAAATGCAGCTTCTTAGGTATTCAATTCTGGGTGAACACAGACGCAGATGAAATGGACGAAATCGTCTTGAAAAATATAGGCAGTGGCGCTCCGAGTTAACAGAATTGGTGTTGCATACCTCTTTACTTACTTCTATTCTTCTTCTGGCGTCTTTGATATCTTAAGTTCTTCTAGCGTCTCTTCTTCGTCTTGGTGGTCGGTCGCATTTAACTCATTTCTTCTTCTGGATCGGTCCTGTTACCAAGACATTCATTAATCACAAAACTGTGTTATTTTCTTAAGATGTTATTTACTTAACTACACATTTCATGTAACTAAACATCTGACTAACATAGCACACGTATGCAGTGAGTTCCAGTTAAGGCAATACATCTTCTCTGCCCGACGTCCAAACTGAAACTGAGGACCCAACCAGGTCCCACGTGACTTCACGTATTTCGCGGGCTTTCTGTACTATTCCATGGAAAGTCCCGCCCGTGATATGAAAAGGGGCCATCCCTTTAGAAATACAAGGGATTGACAATAATCTTATGCAACCGCATAGATTATGTAACATTGGTTCAAAGAGTCGGTGGCGAATTGTCCAAAGCTGGAACTATATATATACTCTGGACCCTTCAAGCATTTGTCTGAGATCTGCTCTCTGAAGAAAAGGCACCTCTCCTTTACGTGAATTTAGTTTATTTGTCTTGTCAGGATGTCCCAGGACTCTTCAATCATAAGTAGGTTCCACTTGACCAGTTCAGCCAAGTTCATTCTACTAAGCCCCAGTCTATAAACTGACCCCATTCGTATCGCTACAGATACGGACTGGTAGTACATATTAGAATATCATCTATGGGTGAAGTAAAATTATTAGAATTAAGAATATTTGAAACCATATATGATGGTCAACTGAAAAGTTCATAGGCTGACCAAGATTTGGTTTGGTTTAGTTTCTTTGTTGAATAACATATCAGCCTTGGTGTTTTTAATGTCAAAGCCATCCTTGTAGAACAGTACTGGTACTATATAAAGAGGTATTCATACCGGAAAGTAAACATAATAACTGGATTGGAGTTCGAACTCCCTTATTATGATGTCACAGTCCAGTAAGTTAGCCACTGCCCCTGTCCTCCAAATGACCAAGATACTCCCATTGTTATATACTGATGGTTTTCACAGTACCAAATCTATATAACGTTATATACCCTTCTTTGCTTCTTACTTTGGTCGTATTTTCTCTTCTGGTCGGCTTTGGTTCTATCTTCTAACATCTTGGTCTGGTATATCTTCTAAGGTCTGGTCTTTCTTCTATTGAGGACTTCGGGTCTGGTTTCTGTTAGGGATCACTCCTTATCAGAAGCCCTGTGTCATTGTTAGTTTTTAGGTAATAAACACAAGACTTCGATTTACGTTGATGTTACTTTATTTATAAATCCCCAAAACCAGACGTCTGCACAGATCCTTACATCTTGCTAGCTCGGCTTCTAACTCCTAACTGACTAACTTACTATCTCCTTAAACCGGAAGAGGGCCTTCTATGGGGGTTCCGGTTCTCACGATTTATCCCCGGAAAGCAAGGTGAGAGTGAGGTCAAGCGCTGTCACTCACTCTCAAGGCCATCAGCTGCACTAATCGCCATTATGATTCTACACTACCTTAAAAAAACTATTAGGGATCCAATAATTATGTAACACCATGGAATATGACCAAATGAGTTTTATTTTTCAACATAGTCGCCCTTGTAGTTAGCTCACTTCTTCCATTGGTGTTGCAGTGCTTTTATCCCATTGCTCAAAAACGTCATCAACAGCAGATATGACCTTCGTAATTGTGTACAAATTAATAGTAAAAGATAGGAATACTTGGTATAGGAATTCTATTATTAGGTACTTGGAACCACATAATTGCTCGAAATAAGCGAGACCATATAATTGCTTGAAATAATTAAAACCATATACAGTGATACCTTGACATACGAGTTTAATTTGTTCCGCTCGTAATACAATTTCCCCGTATATCAAATCAATTTTCCCCATTGAAATAAACTAAAATGCTCTTAATCCGTATCCCCTCTCCCAAAAAACACCCTATTTTTTGTTACGTTTTTTAAATAAGAAAAATAGCACTGTATTGTATAAAAATACAAAACAGAATGTAATGAATTATCTGCTATAATATGTTTTAATATTTATTTCTTTTTTATAAATGAAATACTTTTTGGCGTAATAGATTTGGAAACTTTAATTTTTTTTAGGGAACTTATTAACATTAGCGTATTTGAAGCTCGCTCGTACCACAAATTTTAGCTTCCAGCACAAAGCAAAAAACCACCTGATTAATAGCTTGCAACTTGGAAAACTTATTTTAGGGAACTTATTAACATTAGCGTATTTGAAGCTCGCTCGTACCACAAATTTTAGCTTCCAGCACAAAGCAAAAAACCACCTGATTAATAGCTTGCAACTTGGAAAAGGAGGAAGAAGAAATAAGAGATGATAAAGGTTTAAAAAATAGTGATGAGCAAAACAGGATGAACGATGGTTTGACCGTAGCGTGACCCCGAATGGAGAATTGAGTGTCAACCGGAAGTTTCGGAAGTCACGTGGTGACGTGGAACGACGAAGAAAAGGACGAGTCTCTTTTTGCTTTCGGACGCCTAGGGGAACGGACGGGCCTTTGGTGCCTAGTATGGGGTCACAGTAATCAAGTAGTGTTCTCTCTCTCTCTCTCTCTCTCTCTCTCTCTCTCTCTCTCTCTCTCTCTCTCTCTGCCTTTCCTCCTCTCCGATACAGCACACGAGACGAGCACGATAATAAACGCTAGCAGTTGTGACTACATATTTCTCGTGTTGTAATTTTTATCAACAAGATGACCACCACGTGTCGAAGGCATTTTTAGTACGGTGAATATATCGCTTTGGGTACTGTGGCCAGATATACGACAACGTTACAGATATCGTTTTAGTGCCCGGAAAAAAAGGGACAACGTTACACTTGGTCTTTCTTTTTGGCATTTTTTCAGGCGGCAAATAAAAACACAATCCTTAAAATTTGTAGTTTGATGAACCTGAGAAAAATCTCTTTACTTATCGGGAAAAAATGAAAACTACTCACCTGCAATCTTCTGAGGGAAGAAAGCAGGAATGAAAAATGCGTAGGAATTTATACTTGTGGTTGGTGTCAACTATTATTTGATTGGTCGAATTGGTAGATAAATACCTCGTCACCACTAACGAAGGCACTTATTCTTCAGGACTTTTTTTCTGGACTATTTGTACGAGACCTAAAGTGTCAGTTCCTTTTTACCCACTTGCAAGGTCGCAACAAGGTTTGTTGCAAGTTTTTTCCCTATCCAAACCAGACCAGGAGGTCTTTATTGGTGTACTCAACCAAGTCTACTGGCAATTTGCCAAATACTAAAAATGAACTATAACCAAATTATAGACATCAATGGAAAACATTTTGAATTTGGAAAAGAAAATGTCAACCTGGATAATGCTAAATCATAACAGATCATTAGTTCAATTATGTAGGTCCATAACTATGGGGTCCTTAGTGAGGATCAAGCTCATTATACTAAACCTGAAAGAATAGATAAGTGAAGGTACCATTGTAATTGCTTGCTAGAAAAATGTCTTCATTACTGAATGGTCCCAACACGGACTGACACGCCGTAAAACCAAGTTTTACTATGAGTACTTTAAAAAGTTTCGCGTGTCATAATCGAAAATTCATCATGTTTTTAGAATTAAGAGTTTTTTTTCCCTTTTCTTTCTTCCTTCATCTACTTCTTCTAGCGAAACGTCTTCTACATTTCCTCTTCTTCTTTTGTCTTTCTTTCTTTCTATCTTTTATTCTTTCTTTCTTCTTCTTTTTCCTCTTCATTTTTCTATCATTATTATTCATTGTCTTCTTTTATTTTCAACAATTTCTCCTTCTCTTTCCTTCCTTTTTCCCAAAATGCGACATTTTGTTTATCACTATCTCATTCTTGTTCTTTTTCTCATCCTTATGTTATTTTTTTTCTTTTTCACCAATTCCAGCTCAATCTTCATTCTTCTACTCTCTCTCTCTCTCTCTCTCTCTCTCTCTCTCTCTCTCTCTCTCCTACTTCTGAACCTTCTCTCTCTACTACTCTCACTCACTCACTCACTCTCTCTCTCTCTCTCTCTCTCTCTCTCTCTCCTAACCAGAACCCCCCCTCTCTCTCTCTCTCTCTCTCCTACTTCTGAACCTTCTTTCTCTACTACTCCACAACCTCTCTCACTCTCTCTCTCTCCTAAACCAGACCTCTCTCTCTCTCTCTCTCTCTCTCTCTCTCTCTCTCTCTCTCCTACTTTTGAATCTTCTCTCTCTACTACTCTCACTCACTCTCTCTCCTAAACCATAACCCTCTCTCTCTCTCTCTCTCTCCCCCTCAACCTCTGTCTGTTTCTGTCTGTCTCTCTCTCTCTCTCTCATAAATACACGCGCATGCGCTCGTGTGCCACCGACAAAGTAAGTGATCTTGCAAATGAATGTTGTTTTGTTTTTTTTTTGTTTTTTGTTTTTGTTTTTAATTCATAATGTCATCATCTTTTTTTTCTTTTTTCTTTTATTCATTTTTTACCACATACTTATGTATTTATTTCTGGTTGTCTGGGGTTATTATGTTAAAAAACACTGATAAGGAAAAAAAAAATATGAAAGAACAGCCCTAACACTTTCACTTGTATGGTCCGCCATTTTTATTTTTATTTTTATTTTTCTTTCCTAACATTTTTAGCGCCATTACGACCGGCTACAGAACAAATCCCAAGTTTAGCGAATCAACCTAAATGAGAACATTTAATTGCATTGGTCCTATACAATCATTCATAGCATATGCATGTATACATATACAGGTCGAACAACACACATACGCAACATATACATACGCACATCCCCAAACACGTGTTTGTGCACCTCGGGACATACAACCGTGAGGTTTGAGGACGGCATATAAATGTATGTCCATGAAGCAACGCCCATTTAAGCGGAGTTTGAATTAAGAGTTTTCCTTCTCCAAGACCAAGGTTTAAATAGCCCAGTCTGTCTACTATTTACAATTAAAATAACAATTAAAATAAAATAAAATAACAATAACTATTTACAATTAAAATAACAAACAATTAAAATAACAATTAAAATAAATAACAATAACTATTTACAATTAAATAACAATTAAAATAACAATTAAAAATAACAATAACTATTTACAATTAAAATAACAAACAATTAAAATAACAATTAAAATAAAATAACAATAAATTACAATAAATAACAAACAATTAAAATAACAATAACTATTACAATTAAAATAACAAACAAAAATAACAATTAAAATAAATAACAATAACTATTACAATTAAAAAACAAACAATTAAAATAACAATTAAATAAAATAACAATAACTATTTACAATTAAAATAACAAACAATTAAATAACAATTAAAATAAAATTTATTTACAATTAAAATAACAAACAATTAAAATAACAATTAAAATAAAATAACAATAACTATTTACAATTAAAATAACAAACAATTAAAAAACAAATAAATAAACAAATAACAAATAAATAAATTAATAAATAATAATAAATAAACAAATAAATATAATAATTATAAAATATATATATATATAAATTATAGATAAAAATAACAATTAATAAATAAATAAATAAATTAAAATAACAAATACTATTTACAATAAAATTAACTATTTACACATAGCTGGAGGGAGAATACTTGGATGCATACCTTTCCCAACGGGTATAATCGCTATGTGAAATACTACGAGACTTGTCCTGCATTTGAACACGGGCAAACGAGTCCATCTCCTTCGACGATAACCATTGCTCTACGTGCCTAGCATTCTTTGTAGAGAAACAGTTTGTAGAAAGGATTTAGTTTTGCTTAATAAGTCATTTGTTTGCACACAGTTATATGGTTTCAAGTAGGGTTAGGGAAGCGCGTGGTGTAATGGTTAAAGTCATGTGAAATGGACTCGTCGCCCAGAGTTCAAATCCTGGACGTGGTAATTGGATTTCACTTAGCGCTAATACCATTGGGAACGGTATGAATCCTACTCTCCCTCCAACTATGGATAAATAGTAGGGCAGACTGGGCTCTTTAACCTTGGTTAGGCAACCGATCTAGGAGAAGGAAGACTCTGAATTCAAACCTGTTGAACACCGCTTAAAAATGACCTTGTGTCACATCCTGCTCGTGCGGAGGGGTTGGGTAAATATATATATGGTTTCAAGTAATTAGTTCTATTTAATAATAGCAATTTGTTTGCACACAGTTATATGGTTTCAAGTAATTATTTCTATCTAATAATAGCCATTTGTTTGTACACAGTTATATGGTTTCAAGTAATTATCTCTATTTATTGTTTGCACACAGTTATACGGTTTCAAGTAATTATTTCTATTTAATAATAGCAATTTGTTTGCACACAGTTATATTGGTTTCAAGTAATTATTTCTATTTAATAATAGCCTTTTGTTTGCACACAGTTATACGGTTTCAAGTAATTATTTCTATTTAATAATAGCAATTTGTTTGCACACAGTTATATGGTTTCATCAATTTGTTTGCACACCAGTTATATGGTTTCAAGTATTATTTCTATTTAATAATAGCCTTTTGTTTGCACACAGTTATATGGTTTCAAGTAATTATTTCTATTTAATAATAGCCAATTTGTTTGCACACAGTTATATGGTTTCAAGTAATTATTTCTATTTAATAATAGCAATTTGTTTGCACACAGTTATATGGTTTCAAGTAATTATCTCTATTTAATAATAGCAATTTGTTTGCACACAGTTATATGGTTTCAAGTAATTATTTCTATTTAATAATAGCAATTTGTTTGCACACAGTTATATGGTTTCAAGTAATTATTTCTATTTAATAATAGCAATTGTTTGCAACAGTTATATGGTTTCAAGTAATTATTTCTATTTAATAATAGCAATTTGTTTGCACACAGTTATATGGTTTCAAGTAATTATTTCTATTTAATAATAGCCATTTGTTTGCACACAGTTATATGGTTTCAAGTAATTATTTCTGTTTGTATCACGTGTGTCCGTGTGCCAAACCAAACTACTTTAATCTATTTATAAATACTCATGTTACTTGATTTTACGACTGTTATCATCTTGCAACACACACTGGTTAAAAATGACTTCGTCCTAATCGTCCAAGATGAAATGTAAAAATATAAATCCTGATTATCTGGTTTTGCTTATCTGCCCAATTCTTATTTCTTATGAGTGTCATCACCACAGTTAAATAATGGATCATTCCGTTTTCATTACAAAGAAATAAAGGGAAGAAAAAGGACATGCTATACAGGAAAACATGATAAGAAAGAAAGAGAGTAGGGGAAGATAGAGGGAGGAGGTGAGCGCGTGGAAGCTATAACGTTAATTTGTTTCAATCGAACATAAGGAAAAGATAAAAAGAAGGAAAGCAAGAAAAAATGGGTGAGAGAGTTAAATCAATATAATTATACTTTTTATAGCTCAGTCGGTAGAGCGTTCGGCTAGAAAGCACATGGTTCCTAGTTCGATTCCGGTCCTCGCCAACTCAGCGTATGAGTAGCACAGGGATCTGTGCGGTAAAGTAAGGAGCTGATGGTAGGTGTGGTGCTCCATCTCAGATGCCAAAACAATCTCCTTGGTCTAGCGCTAGTGAAAAGGGGATAGACTACCTCGCTGAATGGCTGATATCGACTTTAGGCCGCCCCAACGACTTTACATATTGAAGTATTTTGCAATAACTCTTAAGTAAACGTATCAAACGTTGTAATAATTAAATTATCATACTGTAGTATATCCACGGGTCCTGCTAGTTCTACTTTATCTTATAGCCAGTTACTCGCTGTGAGTTCGATCTTTGCTAGGAGTGCCACATTTGTGCAAAATAAGAAATTCCGAAAAAAAATCTGAAGGAACATTGGTTTAGTCCGAAATACGTCAAATATTAACAAAATCAGATGAGAACATCTCGAAAAGACTCAATGAAGGTTAAAATAAAAACATCCAAATTTACTCCGAGACGTCTAATATTTAAAAAAAGGAGCAGGGCTGGGTGTATTACTGTTATAGGTGATACACCCTATAAGACTAATGGAATGCGCCGACGGGTTACTATAAGTAACAGGGACAATTGTGGCTTGAGAGTAAGCCAATGCGAGTCAGCTCACAATTCTATTTGTCGGACGTAATTCCCACTTCTCGGTATTGTATTTGTCTACTTTTTGTTAACACATATTCCTACATTTGTTACCCGTCGTTTTGTTCTTATTTGACCCCTTAAAACCTCACAACAATTACCCAGGGCCTGGGTCGCCTCAAAAGAGCAATGCCGGTTAGATAGACGCAATTTTTACACTAGCCACTGAATGACCCACAATAATCAGACATAATAATAATTATTTATCTTTACACAGTTATATAATTGCAAGTATTGTTTCTAATATTGATAATTCATACACAATTATGGTTTCAAGTAAATATTCCTATTTAATGATAATCATTTGTTTGCACAGTTAAACAATTTTTAGTAATCAAAATGTTGGTACTAATGTCAACCTGATTGGGATAAGTTAATTTCTTTGTTTAATAGCATATCAACCTTCATGGGTTATTTAATACCAAAGCCATCTTTGTGTATTATTTAACCCATAGCAACAAGGATGAGGGGTGGGTGGTTCATATCTTTCTCAAAGGTATTAGTCCAAAAGTGTATGTAATAGCACAATTGGAGTTTGAACTCCCTACAACGTTGCAGTCCAGTATGTTGGGGGACTCCCCTAACAATCTAGGATAATTTTATGACTAAAGATTAGGGAATCATGTACACTGCTCATTTATATGTTGTATCATATGTTGAGTTACAGCCTCTAGGAGTAAAGTTGAAAAAATGTGACATACTGATATTCACATTTATTATTAGAGATGGATATTCCCCCTTAAGTCTTATTTGGAACATGATTCCAAAATGGTATGATATGTTGGGCTATGGCCTCTAAGAGTAAAGTTGTAAAAATGTGACATACTGATATTCACATTTATCATTAGAGATGCAACACATACACTATATAGAATAAAGCTTTATAATCATTCCAAAATACTTATCAAGATTTATAAAAATTTATCAAATATTAAATTGCCAATACCAGGAAGATAAAACTAAATTTATTAGGATTTATGAATTTTACGATACACTATATTACCAGTACCATAAAAATAAAACTAACATCATTTTCTAAATTCGGTAGAAAACTGCAAATCTAAAAACACGCGAGAGGCAATCCTCTTTTTTTCCCCTAGAAGCGAAAACAGAAAAAAAAAATCTAATGACAAAGGAAGAGACACGAGGTGGCTTCCTTTTTAGACTCAAGTCTCGAAAGTATCATTTAAGTACCAGGAATAGAGTGGCCACTTATCAGTAAGAAAGGTTAAATTATAACAATTGGCAATGCTCTTCCATACTCAAATAAGTCTTTGTCACTTCAAACATACCCATAGACACATTTACAGATAGGAAGGCATCCAGGTATATACACCTGGACACACAGGTGCACGAATGCAAATATAACATACACAGGTAACCAGGAATGACCGACCTTACTTAAGTACATGAAAACGAAAAAAAACTGTCCATGTGTTTGTATACACAAAAATGTACATACATATCTATCTATCTATCTATCTATATATATATATATATATATATATATATATATATATATATATATATATAGGTGGGGATTACCTGAAGGTATTTACCAAATTTTTTTTTTAATTTTTTAAATTTTATTTTTGCCTTCATGATACCCCACAATTTGCTTGATTGTATCTCTCTTTTACCCATTTGATTTACATTGTGACTTTTAAACGATCTACCGGTCGTTACTTTTAACAAAGCACCGGTCGAAAGGGCCCTTAAGTTTCCATTTTCTCTTTTCTCTTTCGAAAAATAAAAATTTTGCTGATCAATAAAGTATGTCGTTATTTTTCAAAATCTCATACAAGTTCAGCAGTACCAAAAAGTTGTTTATATATATATATATATATATATATATATATATATATAATATATATATATATATGAGAGAGAGAGAGAGAGAGGGAGAGAGAGAATCTGAGTGGTATATTTATACGTAAACAGTGCTCTATCATTGACAAGGCATTTATATTTAAGTTAAGGTAGTGTGGCCATGAAGTCAACGACGCCTGTTTACTGACAGTTTCTTGCCTATGCGATCTTCAGACCCAGTGCAGATTTGGTCTGAAGGTCACATAGGCGAGAAATTGTCTGTAACCAAGCGCCGTTGACTCCATGTCCACGCTACCTTAACTTAACTATATATATATATATATGTGTGTGTGTGTGTGGATGTGTGTGTGGATGTGTGTGTGTGATTAAAATAACAGATAAAACATAGAATATATATAAATATCCGTACCTTTTTAATTTTTTGATTTTTTTGTGGAAAAGACCCAAAGGTAAAAAAAAATTAAAAAAACAGTAAATTAAAATGTTGCAAAAATATACAACACATGAAACTTACAATAACAGTAATAAAAACGTCAGCAACAAAATGGTGGTTGATGGATTTTAATAGATTATCAACCTGTCAATTTTATGCTTTGAGGTTAGGGAATAATATACATTGCACAACTATATTTACACTTTTGTAGTCAATGGTTTTAACAATATGTTAGCATTGTTGGTATTAAGGGGGTTACCTGATCATGGCATTGATCAGGTGTGTTTTTTAGAATAATTTTACTTATCTCAAAAAGGACAGAATGCCATCTATGCTGACATTTTCAAATAGATCTTTCATATTTGCATTTAAAAAGCATTTTCTGATGAGAGCAAAAGCTCCACATTCTATGAATGATATTATATATGGAAATCAGAAGAAGGATTGAAACGATTCAGAACACTGCACTGCTGCAATCTGCCAGAATACTCAGAAGAGTCCTGGAGACCTGAGGAGACTTGCTGTCACTCAGACTCCAGTGAAAGACCATCAGCTAATGCTGATGTGAAAACTCAAAAAGAGCAAATAATAATAATAATAATAATAATAATAATAATAATAATAATAATAATAATATGGCGGTCAACAATAGTAGATGTGACATATGGACAAACATAAAAACAACAAAGACTAGAAAACAAAAATGAGAAGAAAAACAATTATATGGACACTTCAAACGACAAATCGGAGAGGTTGCACATGAAAAAATATGGACGTGGTTAAGAAAAGGAAACCTTAAGAGAGAAACGGAATCACTAATAATTGCTGCACAAAATAATGTCATAAGGACAAACTATATCAAAGCGAAAATTGATAAGACCCAACAAAATAGTAAATGTAGACTATGCGGTAATAGAGATGAGACCGTAGACCATGTACTATGCGAATAGAGCAAATTAGCACAACGGGAGTACAATAATAATACTATAATAGTGCAGAGTGTTATCACACTGTGATTGTTTTTCTTGTTTGAGTCTAAAGTTTTGATTCTTTGCTACAATATAGAAATTGGTTTCAGTTTCTAACATTTATCCTTTTTTACAGAAATCATTATGTTATTGTTACATAATTATTGGATCCCTAATACATTTTTAAGGTATTGTAGAAATCATTATGGCGATCAGTACAGCTGATGGCCTTGAGAGTGAGTGACAGCGTTTGACCTCACTCTGACCTTGCTTTCTGGGGATAGACCGTGAGAACCCCATAGAAAGCCCTCTTCCGGTTTAAGGATACTAAGTAAGTAACTTGGTCAGTTAGAAGCCAAGCTAGCAAGATGTGAGTCTCACTGCGTGATTGTCTGGTCTGGGGAGCTACGAATAAAGTAACATCATCGTAAATCGAAGTCTTGTATTTATTACTAAAAGCTAACAATGACACAGGGCTTCTGTTAACAAGAAATCCCTAGCAACAGAAACCAGACTCGGAATCCTCAATAGAGACTAGACGAGACCTTAGAATATATACCAGACCAAGATAGATGATAGACGATCAGGACTAAGGCCGGCCGGAGGAATAGACGACCAGAGTAAGAATTAAAGACCAGTATATAACATATACCTATTTAGTGCCAGTAAAGAAGGCGCTATGCAACATTATTACATTTATGTTAGTTTTTTTTTAAGTAACTTCATGTGTATCAACAAATTGGTAGAGTAAAGACAAACTAATGAATGACATTCTTGTGTAGATTACTAAACATGGACACACCGGCATTGGCTGATCAGCAAAAACTTATATTCATCAGCTCTATGCAGACACTGGATGCTGTCTAGAGGACCTGATGGATGGTGAGAGAGTTAAGAGTGTCTGTACTATCAGCATAACTTGATGATAATATCTGACACCAGTTTTTTCAAACAAGTGGTCCAGTATGCCACTTGACTATTGTTGAACAACAGCAACTAGCTAAGCACAACTGAACCAGTGTCAACACAGTTGAAATCAAGAATAGTCCATTCTTGCATTTGGGTGATTCCATTCCCTGAGTCATGATTGGCTGCTTGGTTTCTATGATGTTATGAGGCTTCATAAATAACCTGGCATTTTGCAGTGGTATTGCAGCAAGATAAGTTCGTATTCAGTTACCACTACTTGCTGCCTTGTCTTAAATGAAGTATTGTCATTCTTATTGATTTTTTTACTAGTTTTTCTTTCATTTATTTATTTATTTATTTATTTTACTTATTTATACTTTCTTAAGGCAACAAAAAACCCAGACAATATTCCATAGAAACTATTAGTCACACTGACTATAAAGTGCTTCTTGCAAATAAACCTTCTCAAGCCGAATCTCCGCTGTATGGCCTGAAGCAGACAGCAAGATGCATTGATCTCTACGTAAACACGATAAAACATTAAACACGATAAAACACGATTAAATTGCTGAATATCAATAAACTGGTAGAATTAATGTTCATGTTAGAGTTATCATTAACTTCACTAGCAAATATATGCACCCTCCGGGTGCAAGTATCTAAGTTTTAATATGATAAAATATCATGTTAAATCAGAAAGGCTAATGAAACTGAATAAGAATTCAGATAAAAATATTTGAAACGGAGGGGGTATAATCGGAAAATAGAACAACTTTGAAACTAACTCTTCCATCATTTTCCCTTACTCCCGTCTTTCATTGGTAAATTTTCCTAATTTAACTATTTAGTTAAAATAGGAAGTAAAGAATAAAATTAGTTATTTCTTCTTGTTGATGGATTTCTTTTAAGATTTATCCCCGAGATTTTTGCTCATATTCAATAAGATAAAACCAAACAATTAGAAATCAATAATACTAAGCATATATTTATTAAAATCAAATATTAAAGATCAATATGTAAATTAGCCATCCCATTCATACTGTAAACCTCTATTTTGTTGTATATATAAATACAATTGCATGTTATTAGTATGTAGATATGGTCAATAGTCTTAATAATGTAAAACAATTTTACTAATAATTGAGGTTTAAATAAAAAATAAAATCATGGAGATTGTGGTGTAAATAACTAAGGGAATTGTGACTTGTATAGTAATATAGTTTCGGTTACAGACAGACAAACCCACAATCTAGATGTAATAATAAGATGTGTATCAGCAAATTAGTAGACATAAAGGTAATTCCATGTCAAATCATCAAGGCCATGTCACCCAACCCCTTCAATTTTGTACACGTGTAGACTGGGGTAAAGTTAGACAATCCCCCAAATTCGAGCTTCCAATTCGAAGAATTCACCGAGTTATGTCAATTTTAAACTCAAAAATTTTTAGGGTGGGCAAGAAAAATGGCGATATTTTGTAATCTACTTTTGTCTATAAAATGTGTTCTAGAGAAAGGTATGAATCCGACTCTCCCTCCAGCTATGGGTAAATAGTAGGGCAGACTGGGCTCTTTAATCTTGGTTAGGCAACCGGTCTAGGAGAAGAAAAACTCTGAATTCAAATCTGTTGAACTCCATACCAGGAATAGAGTGGCCACTTATCAGTAAGAAAGGTTAAATTATAACAATTGGCAATGCTCTTCCATACTCAAATAAGTCTTTGTCACTTCAAACATACCCATAGACACAATTACATATGCATAGGAATACGCTATCGAACTGGTTGTCGACTATATGGAAACCTGATTACTGATGAAATAAAACGGGAATTCTTCCAGGCTTTAGCCATGTCCGTACTATTGTGTGGTTGCACCACCTGGATTTTAAGGAAACGATTGAAGAAAAATCTAGATGGGGTCTACACGGATGTTGTGTGATGTTTTGAACAAATCATAAATGTAGCACACGACAAAACAGCATTAGTACGGACATTTACCTCCAATCTCATAGATCATACCATATATATATTTACCAACCCCTCCGCACGAGCAGGATGTGACACAAGGTCAATTTCTTAAGCGGAGTTCAACAGGTTTGAATTCAGAGTTTTCCTTCTCTTAGACCGGTTGCCTAACCAAGGTTTAAGAGCCCAGTCTGCCCTACTATTTACCCATAGCTGGAGGGAGAGTATAATTCATACCTTTCCCAAGGGTATTAGCGCTAAGTAAAATGCAATTACCACATCCAGGATTTGAACAAACAGATCATCCCATATAAGATGGACAGGACATGCTGGGTGGGTAAAGACGCACTCATGAGCATCGATGCTGACCGACAAGCAAAAATTTACATTCATCAGCTCTGTATGGACGCTGGAAGCCGTCTAGGAGATTTGCCCGGAGCGACAGACCATAGGGATAGATGGCGAGATAGAATCAAGAAAATCCGTGATATCAGTATGATTTGATGAGGATGATGACAATGGTGATGATATATGCATATTTTCTGTTAGTTTAGGTTAGTTTAGGTTAGGCTAGTTTAGTTTATTTAACGTCATTATATCTTCTTGCACACGCATTGATTACAATTGTAAGTATACATTCAATGTTCTTATTGTATTTTACTCATGATATCAAGTATTCCTATCTAATACAAATAATTTATACACATTTGTAAGATTTCAAGTATTCTTATCTATATATATTTACAAACCCCTCCATACGAGTAGAATGTGACACAAGGTCAAATTCTTAAGCGGAGTTTAATAGGTTAATAATTAAGTTTACCTTCTCCTATATTGGTTGCCTAACCAGGTTTAAAGATCCAAGTCTGTCCTACTATTTAACCTTGAGCTGGAGGGAGAGAATTTGTATAAATAGCCTTCCCAAGAGTATTAGTAATATATGAAATGCAAACAGCCTCGTCCGGGATTTGAACTTGTTACTTGGTAACATAACACTTAAGAAAACGTTTTATGATGAATCCAGTGGTGGTATTTATATTTACCCTTGAATTAATTTGGGGTCATTGGGGACAAAATTATGGCCGTAGTTTGAGAAAATATGGGAAACATTCAATGGTGAGTAATATGAGATTTAAAAAGAGTATACTTAGATGTATATACATTCTTTTCTTATATAGATATAATCTTTTGTAGCATATATATACATACCTTTTAAATATATATATATACTTTTTAACACACGCACTCACACACACACACATACACATACATACACACACACATATATATGTGTGTGTGTGTGTGTGTGTGTTTAACATATTATATATATGATAGTTTAACATGTATATGTACATAGCTTTGATAGATAAATATATATTAGTTTCGATATATATTTAATCTGCTACCATTTAGTTTCATGCTCGTCTAAACAGAGCGATCGTGAGGCAAGAAAGAAAGATTTTGAGAAATTGAAAAAGGGTTTGTGTGTTGGTAATAATATATATATATATATATATATATTATATATATATATATTAATATATATATATTACCAACACACAAACCCTTTTTTCAATTTCTCAAAATCTTTCTTTTCCTGCCTCATGATCGCTCTGTTTAGACGAGTATGAAACCAAATGGTAGCAGACAGAACAAGTTGAGGAACTGCTAGCACCACTTCAGTTCGAGTATTCTTCTGATGATGGGATTTTTCATCCCGAAATATTAAGAATAAAGTGACAGGTTAACAAACAACATCATAGTTACCTTCTTTTTTTCTTTACACTTGCATTGTGACAGCCTTCAAAACCAACCAACAAACCATATAAACACAATGCTCCAAGCAAATTACAAAACCCTTTTATATATATATATATATATATATATATATATATATATATATATATACTTTTTAACATATACATAGATATGTTAGATACGTACAAAGACGCATGCACACACGCACGCAAACGCATACCTAATTGTGATCCATATATTGCATGCATATATGGAGGCTACACACCAATATGATAGCAACAATTTCATGAATTCACAAGCGTCTCTCTTTGTCTGTCTCCATCTTTACTGATGACATGACTGGGAAAAGCAAGATAAGAACCTCGTGCAAGTAAACTCCTAGTCTCCATTCTTTATCGTGTGACCAAAGAGAATGATGTTATCATCATTCACTTTTTATACTCGTTCATCGCTCGCACCGTTTTCTAATGGAGAAAAGTTTAGACGGACAGTCGACAAAGTTTGGAAAGACATTAAACAAATGATCGAAATCGGTAAATAGGGATTTTGGAGAGAAAAAATCAGATACCCAGATCTTCTGGATACACAGGCCTAAATGGTTAGTAACGCTGAGAGTGTAATTGGTGTAGCGAGTTCAATCTCGATCACGAACAGTTTACGTTCACTTAGAATAATATTTGTTGGTTGGTTGGATTGTTGGTTGGATTTTACGGCATGTTGACCTTTGTTGGGTTATTTTATGCTGAAGACATTTTGTTTTATTCATTCTTGATGGGTATTGAAAATTCTTTTTTTTAAACCCAATTTTTTTTTAAACACTTTAAAAAATATTTTTTCTATTTAACCCATAGATGGGACCCAAACAGGCAACACCATTCCAGGTCAACCCTTGTTGGGTTATTTTATGCTGAAGACATTTTGTTTTATTCATTCTTGATGGGTATCCGATTTTTTAAATTTAAATTCAATTTTTAAGCACCATTTTTTAAAACTCATTTTTCTATTTAACCCAAAGATGGGACCCTAACTAGTACTACCACTCTGGGTCAGATTGGATCTGGTAATAAAGGCAATGAAAGGGTACTCCACCCTCCCCAGAGCACTAGAAAAGGAACCTCACCATTATATGCAGTTTAACGTCATACCAAGGACACAAAGACCCTTAGCCACCGCATTCGAGCACTTATATGATAAAAAAAGTGTCGGGGTTTGCTATAAGGGCAATAGGTTCGGGACAATCGTATAGGTACTAGGACTTGAGGTGACTATCCGATTGATCGGAGGGAGTCTCTCCAACCACATGTTTTACATCGACATTTTATGATATTACTATACAAAAATATGTTGGTGTTATTTATCTAATAAAATACATTTTTGAGGGGGTGTTACCTTAAAATCTATGGGGACCGGTTTCATGCAGTCAGTAGAGCATCTGCCTTGAAACTATAAGTTTTTGGATTTGATACCGGCCCTCGCTAACTCAGTGCATGAGTAGCACAGCTTGAATCAGTGCGCTCAAATGGAAAACTAATTGTAGGTATGGCTTACTTACTTACCTTAAAACCTGGTTATAAAAAGTAAAATCTTACTGAAATAATCAAATTCCATGTCAAAAAATCCAGGCCATGTCACCTACTCCCTTCAATTTTTCTGAAATTTTATACAGGTGTGAAATGTTAAAGTTAGACAATCCTCAAAATTTGAGCTTCCAATTCCAAGAATTGGCGGAGTTATGTCGATTTTTAGCTCTCCAAATTTGAGGGGGTCCGCGAAATATGGTGACTTTTTGTAACCTATTTTTGTCTTTAAAATGAGTTCTAGAACTTCCCTACTCCTAAAAATTGGTTTATAAAGCATTTTTGCCCAAGGAATCCAAAATGGTATTTTTTTAAAGTTTTAAATTATTAATGATTTCTTATTTGCAAAATGTTAACTGATGTTGTAGCTTAGGTTCTGGGCAAACACCAAACTATCAGAAAAACTTTTTGTCTTAGATTCAGTGCCACATCGGGATATTGATCTTGCTATGAAATTTATTTAAAAAAATTATCAATAACTTAATATTGGTTGACTTTCAGACCTTTTCGATATCTTTTTTGGATTCCTTTTGCAAAAATGCTTTTATAAACCAATTTTTAGGGGTAGGGAAGCTCTAGAACTCATGTTACATAGACAAATAGATTACAAAAAGTCGCCATTTTTCGCGAACCCCACCAAATTTGGAGAGATAAAAATCGACATAACTCCGCCAATTTTTTTGAATTGGAAGCTCAAATTTTGGGGAATGTCTAACTTTAGAACAGTCCGCACCTGTACAAAATTTCATAAAAATTGAAGGGGGGTAGGTGACAATTTTACTTTTTTTCTGGATGATTTGACATGGAATTGCCAATATATTAACACCCGTGTTCCTTGAAAGTACGGCCGTTATCATCTTGCAATAACCTCAAGTTAAAAATGAGACCGTCCAAATCCTTCAAGATGAAATGCAAAAATGTAAATCCTGATTATCTGGTGTTGCATATCCACCGAATTCTTATCTCTTATAAGTGTCCTTTTTCTCCCCCTTTCTTTCTGTATAATAAAAACAGTACGGTCCTTTATTTAGCTGAGGTGACGAACCTCAGCTAAATAAAGGACCGTATTGTTTTTATTATACAGAAAGAAAGGGGAGAAAAAGGACACGCTACACAGAAAAATATAATAAGAAAGAGACAAAGAGAGTAGGGGAAGATAGAAAGAGGGCATGAGCGCGCGGAAGCGATAATGCTTATCTGTTTCAATCGAACAATGAAAAGATGAAAAGAGCGAAAAAAAGAAAAGAGAGAGAGAGAGAGAGAGAGAGAGAGAGAGAGAGAGAGAGAGAGAGAAAGCTAAATCAAGATTATTATACTTTTTACATATTGAAGTATTTAGCAATAGCTCTTAAGTAAACGTACCAAAGGTTGTAATAATTAAATTATCATACTGTCTTATATTCACAGGTCCTGCTCGTAATAATAATAATGATAAAATTCTTTAAGATACAAAAAAAAGTTCCCAGCCAGTAGACCACACTTAGTGTTGATTAACAAGAAAAGGTTCATCAGATATCCAATGGATTTTCCGTTCCGGTTGACTACAGAGTGGAAATGAAAGAAAACGAAAAGATAGACAAATATTTTGACCTTGCCAGAGAATTGAAAGTGAAGAGAATTGAAGTAGTTTTAAAATCAAAACAAGCCTTAATAAATACATAAGTAAAAAGAAGTAAAGTCGACGGGGCGGCCTAAAGTCGGTATCAGCCAGTCAGCGAGGGAGTCTATCCCCTTTTCAATAGCGCTAGGCCAAGGAGATTGTTTTTAGCATCTGAGGTGGAGCGCCACACCTACCACCAGCTCCTTACTTTACCACACAGATCCCTGTGCTACTCATACGCTGAGTTGGCGAGGACCGGTATCGAACTAGGAACCTTGTGGTTTCTAGCCGAACGCTCTACCGACTGAGCTAACCCATGCCCGGTATTAATTATTTATATATAGTTTGTTTTATGTTGATATATATTTAAAGTTATCTAACGTATAGAGATTTACGAGAAAATTATTTACAAACAAGAAATAGTCATACAATCTTCTTCTACATTAATTTGGAAGATGTCTGTATCTGGTTTAGATTTGCACATGTCCGCTGTTCATTACGAGTTTAAATTCAACGACAGTTTCATCAATCATGCTAACCCTCTCTGGTTAAAAATAAACTTAATAAATAATTAAATTATCATACTGTAGTATATCCACAGGTTCTCCTAGTAAAAATGTATTACTAAACCTTTCAGTTAAAAAAAAAATCATAACATTTATAGAAACATATCGTTATTTTCTGTTAAATTAGTAGATCCCTAGTAAAATAAAGTTAACGTAAAGTAGAGGATTAGTTTTATTTGTTTTGGTTGTTCAATGGGTATATGATGTTGGTTATTACTTATTCGTCTGATTTATAGTTATTATGTATTTGATTCCTGTAATATAGAAACAAATTGTCGAAAAACAAAAAATAATACCTACATTGGTCACACTACAACGACACTCTCTCGTTGTCTTACATACCATCTTTCTGACACTATCGCCATAAATCAACATCTAATTACAAAACATTCTAATAACACTGAAAAATTCACATCCTTCTCACCGACAATACCTAAATCCTATATAAAAATAACAATAAAAAGCTATGGAATTAGAACATGTAGATGACGTTCACCATTGTTTTTTTTTTATTTAGCCATGAACAGTAAATTTGAATTTAATTAAAAATTTACCATGGAATTCTTTTTTTTAAATGGTCCATGAGAGAGTTCCATCTACCAAAGAAGACCTATTAAGTGTCATTCGTAAGTAGATTTATTTCATATTTAATAAGTAAATCCCTGAGTTAGAAAGCCATTTTGAAGGTTGCAACACATTCCGATGATAAATTTGCACGCATAAATTTCACCATTAATTTTTAAATAAAACTGTCAACTTCAAAGGGCCGCAACTTTTCAACGAAATATGATAGAAATAATATCCTGTTACATAAACAATCTTCAAATCTAGCCAATGTCTGACCCTCGCTCATTGTAGAATAGTGCAACGATTTTAATAACAAACAACGAGGGAAAGTCAAAAATAAATCTGCACTTTCGTCAAACAATCTTTATTATTGTCACACTGCGTTCTGTGCATGCATGCTTATAGATGGCACTGTTGTAGTTATGTGATCTAAGTCTGGGCCTGATCACGCCATTTTGATTGCTGTATTGACAGTGTAAACATGACCGCTCCACTAGCAGTGTACACCAAGGAAGTGACCCGATTTCTCTGGTCGGAAAAATGTCAGGGGCTGAAATTCATCGGTGGTTTTATCAGAAAGTGCACTACCGTGTAGAAGTAGCTGGACAAGCGTGACGCACGAAGGGGGAGCAGGACGTTTCACCACTGATGAGAAGATTCAGCAAGCTTGAGAGATGGTGCTGGCGAATCGGCGAATTATCATCGATGAGGTAGGTTGTTCTCTACAGATTAGTCATGGTTCTGACTATCGAATCATCCACGATAAGTCGTGGGTTGCGACCCGTGATGCTTAAGGACGGAATCCTGGTGACTGAGCAGTCCGTGACATGCAACACTCCACTTATGCCTACTTAGGCTAGACGGGCGATCGGAGAGGCCCCATCCGATCAACCGGCTGGCCATGTCAAGCCCTAGCACCTATATGATTGTACTGATTGTACCTCTGCAGAGGGGTACCCCCCCAATGGGGCTACCTGTTGGTCGTGGGTTGCGACCCGTGATGCTTAAAGACGGAATCCTGGTGACTGAGCAGTCCGTGACATGCAACACTCCACTTAGGCCTACTTAGGCTAGACGGGCGGTCGAAGAGGCCCCCTCCGATCAATCGGCTGGCCATGTCAAGCCCTAGCACCTATATGATTGTACTGATTGTACCTCTGCAGAGGGTTACCCCCCCCCCAATGGGGCTACCTGTTGGCGTGGGTTGCGCCCCGTGATGCTTAAAGACGGAATCCTGGTGACTGAGCAGTCCGTGACATGCAACATCCACTTAGGCCTACTTAGGCTAGACGGGCGGTCGAAAGGGCCCCTCCGATCAATCGGCTGGCCATGTCAAGCCCTAGTACCTATATGATTGTCCCAACCCTCTTGCTCTTATGGCAACCCCAACACTTTTTATATGTGCTAGAAGTTGGTGACTGATGGTCTTCATGCATTGGAAATGACGTTAAACTGTCTAACAGTGAAGTTACGGTTCTGGAGGTCTGGCGAATGTAGAGCGCCTCTTCATCATCATTGCTTCCAGGCCAACTCTCACTCGGTGTGGTGGTGCCTGTTGGGGTCCCATCTTTGGGTTAAATAGAAAATCTGTTTATAAAAAAAAATTAAGTTTAAATAATTTTTTACCAAACTATTGTTACGAATCTTTCAAAACTTTGCCAGTATTAAATGACCCACTGAGGCTGATATGCCGTAAAACACAACAAAGAGACAAACAAACAAAAACCCTTTTCGCCCTACTGTCATTAAATTTTATCAGACTCTCCATGAAGACCTTTTCTGAATAATCATAGCTTCAAGTTACTATTTTTAATATTACTAATTGTTGGAAATTCCATAGCTAATTATCTCCCCCTGTCGCCAGGGGGCGAATGCCAACATCGTATGTTGGCGCCAAATACCAAAACTTCACTTATCGAAAAGCAGTACTGGAGGAGATAAGTAAAAACACCAAGCTCTCATTACCAAGCCCCAAAACAGGGCCCACTTATCACAGAACTTTACAACCAGCTCCCTTCTAAGGCATTGTATCTGCATACTGCATAAAGGCCGGTACTATTGCACACTTACTGAAGGACGAGAAACTACCGAGACGAAGCGTCTTATCAACATTTCCTACCGACGAGAAGAAAACAGTGTTATCACCATTACTCCAAGAGAATTACTCCACAGATAAGTCTCGTAGCAAATACCATTAAAAATTGCAACAATTTTATGTAATTTTGTCAATATAAGTGTCTGCATTTACTCTCGTGTTTGTTCCTTCTTTGTCCGACAATTTGCCTACAACTACGAAGAAATAAGAGCTCCTTCGAATCCGTAATTACTCTTATAATTTCTTAATACTATCAATTTATACACAGTTAAGAATATGCATATGTCCTTTTATACTAGCACCATTTAAGAATAACCCATGTCTGACCCGAGCCCACTGTGAGGCATCGAGGGCAACCACAAAACCGAAGCTTAGAACACGAACTACATAGGCTAGTTTGTTGGTTGGACTGTACAGCATGTCAAACCTTGGTTATTTAAAAAAAACAAAAAAACAATTTAAAATAGAAACTTAGTTCTGTCCCCCTAAAATAAAATGTTGCGTGCATTTATTAGTTATTAATCAAATAATTATTTTGAATTTGGTTTGTAGGTAATGTTGTTTGTGGGATTGGAAGAAGTTCTTTGTTAGGATGAAGTGGGTGACTTGGCATACATCGTTTATCAGGTCAGTGTGGAGCTTGTTGTTCACGAGGAACTCGCTGCAGGCCTGGACGCCCTCATTGTTCGGAATGTTGGTGTTACGTCCATTGTTACCAGTATGGTTCCCTCGGGAAGTGTTCCTATCTTATGAATTTTATTTAAGTAGTGTGTGTTGTCTTTAGTGTGTGCGGGGATTGTGTCACATGGCGAAGTGGGAGAGAGAGAAAGAGTGAGAGGCGAGAATGTTCAGAGAGTTTGGTACTATGCGTTGACAGAGTAAGACGTGGGCTCTTGCTCTCGGCAGTTGTGACTTAGGGAGAAAAATCTCATGAGAAAAAGAAGTGGCCTTGTGTTATTACTAAAAACTACAAATGGTACAGGGAAATATGTCCCCCAGCAAATCCAAGTTGGTTTCCAGTCTCCAAACAACAAGGAATTGTTGTGTCGTTCCTGTCTGACCATTCGATCAACAATAACTCAATTGGTTCTGTTCACATCGTGTTTATATACTACTACTACAGGGCGAAACAGAAATCGGCGAACGTCACCGTAAAACGGTGACAGCCCTGATTTAGTTCCTCATGCAACAATTGTCAGACAACTCCAGCATTGTCCCAGCAACCGAATTTGAACTCTCCACGTAGTACAGAAGACAAGATAAGTATACAACTAAATATTTCTATATCTACACGCCATCACTCCATTCTGATGAGAGCCGGTAACCCAACACTAGTATGTAAGCAAAATAACGATTGTCATGGGGTTTTTTGTTGTTGTTTTTTGTGAGGGAATTTTGAATGTTGTATACCAAGAAACATCGTTGGTTTAGGGGTTGCAGTCTCTAGACCTATGAGTGAAGTAAAATTAGCCACGTGGTTCCAGGTAGACGTCCTCTCATGCAGCACCTGTCCCCTCCTCTAAAAAGTGCAGGGATGGGTTTATTGCCCGGTGTCTGAGGCGCTCCTAAAAGGGAATGCTGACGGGAACCACACACTTTTTGCACTATCATCGCATGAGTTTCGGTTTAGGTGTAGCTCCTCCGCGTTAAAAAAAGACCTTGTGTCGCATGCCGGTCTGGGAGGGGGGAGGTTAGGTAAATACACACCCCGAAATCCTTTTGTAATGTGACAAAAAAATAACTTCTCTGTTTTCAAGAAATACGTTTTCGAAATATATCACCTTTAAATAAACCGGTTTTCCCGCCTATTTTAGGTCAGATTAAAATATTTGTCATTTATTTCGTGACATACAATAAATTTAATGAAAAAATCTCTTTTCTTATCGGAAACAAACAAGAAAATACAACGTAACTGAACACCTTGAGGTTATTAACTGTCTCTACGAAGTAGGGGGTATGGCAAAAAATAAGATGCAAACATATACAAATCAAAGGTGTGTTTTTTTTATTAAAAACATTATGCATATGTTACCAGCACTACTATGCTACGTTTACAAGTAGTCGACACACCATGAATTTATTAGCTTCCCGAAGTAGGAAGAATGACCAAAAAACTAATGAGCAAACATGTACCAATCAAAAGTGTTTATTAATTAAAAAAAGAAGATTGTGCGTGTTACCAGTACTACTATGCTACGTTTACAAGTAGTTGCCACACCTTGAATTTATTAGTTGTCTTCTTTAAATAGACTAGATACAAAAACACCCCCGGGCGGTGTAAAAATCAATTTTTTAAAGATATTGCCTGAAAAATTGAGAATGGGGTGGGTGCAAGGACACAGTCCTGTTTCACTCCACTCCCAACTTCAAATGACTCTGAGAATCTCCCCACTTAAACTGACCGATGCCCTCATTCCTGTATGCAAGGCAGATACAAGCTTGGTGAAGTGGTCACAGGGCACCCCAGTCTCCGTAGGATGTCCCATAGTGCTTGTCTGTTCACTGTGTCGAAGGCTTTTGTGAAGTCAACAAAGATCATGTAGAGGGGCATATTCTGTTCAATGCATTTCTCCTGGATTTGTCTCAAGGAAAAAATCATGTCTGTAGTTCCCCAGTTTGCACGAAACCCACACTGTACCTCAGGTAAAAGTTTCTCCGCTAAGATTCATAATCTGTTGAGCAGTATGCGGGCGAAAACTTTTCCCGGTATGGACAAAAGTGAAATCCTGCGGTAGCTGCCAGAGGCTCGTCTGTCTCTTCCTGAAAATGGTAACTAGTTGGGCATCCTTCCAGTCTGCAAGGACTTTCAAGTTTTCCCAGGCATCCTTCACGATGGTATATAGCACCTAATGTATATAAACAAGAATATTGTGACGTAAGCTGTGACGGAGTTTTTATTACAGACTGAAATACACCCAATCTCCATTATTAATAGATGGAATGACCAAAAAATAAAGGCACAAACATATTACTAATCAAGCGTGTTCATTGATTTTTACAAAAAGCAAGATTGTGCACTATATGCTACGTTTACAAGTAGTCGCCACCTCTCCAATCAATTGGCTAGTCACATCTAGCCCAATCAGCTATATGATTGCCCCGACTTTATTGCCCTTATGACAAACTTCCAACCTCTTTTATCATATATGTCTGAGAAGGCAGTGGCTGAGCGTTTTAGTATCCTGGGTATGACGTTAAACTATATCTAATGGTGAGTTTCTATTTTAGAGATTCAGAAATTGCCATTACTCCCAGGTCTACCCTGACCCGGAGTGGTAGTACCTGGTAGGGTCCCAGGTTAAATAGACGAAAGAATTAGTTTACAAAATG